>OX632358.1:36569292-37139292 GCA_951751655.1 Ophion costatus
AAAACTTTGCCATTTCAAAACTCTCAACGGAAGGAAAATATTGAAAATCAACCTGTCTATTGGGGCCCCAAGTTCTGACCGACGATTTTCTTCTCAACATTTTCTTTTCATTAGTTATTAACAGTAATGTCATTTTTTTTCGAAGTCGAAAACAAAATTAATTTGAAAACTTCATTTCAAAATTGTGTTCTAAAATTTAATTATAAATTTCATTCTTTCTCATGACAAAGAAAGCTCAGTTAAGTCTCAGCCAATATTATCTACGTTAAGAAAAAAAACTCGTTTGTTTCAGATTAACCGAGTGGCCAAAATCAAGCACGCCGTTAAGCCCCTCAGGTGCAAAGGACCTTCATGAGTATGTTTATAACTCTTTAAATGATCAATATTTTTTTATGAAATTGGGTGCACAACTTTGTTAACGTACATACAAATAAGTGTCCAAAAGATGTTTCAGTCTTCTTACATATTCCTTCAGAATAAATATTTTCAAAGACCCCGATTTTCGGACCATCACAGTAGCCTAACCGCTCAACATTCGAGCTTGGCCTTTCGGATATTTCAATTTCGTCGGAGCCTGCCTTCGATACGCGGAAGCGAAGAAAAAGGTACTAGTCTCTTTAATGCAAAGTCTCCTTATCGTGAAATGACGTAACGAGGGGAATCTTACTTGGTGACAACGGGGTCGGTGAAAGACTCTCGGCATATGAAACACTTGAACGGCAAGTTCTCATCGTCGCTGTCGATCTCGTACTTCTTGTCGTCCTCGTCACCGCTGTTGTCGTACTCGGCCGAGCCCGCTTCTCTCTCCAGCTGCCAACCGAGCTTGTAGTCCGAACGATCATGCAGAAATTTGCAGCTGTCTGTGAACATTATCGTAGCAAATTAACGGAACACTATTACGATCTTCTTTTTCGTATACGACCTTAATGTAGAGAGACGGTGCTTCCTCCCAAAAAAAATCGCGAAAAACCACGTAATTTTAAACGCTTACAGCGGTGTAAGCCCTCAAGGGATCATTTGATTGTACCGGGAAGTATGATATTCCTACCTCCGAAACCGCAGAATCCGGTTTCCTTGTAATCCTTGCAGATGTCCGGCTGATAGTCCCATCTAACCGTAGCTCGAAGATTGGCGGGCGCTCTGATCGGTCCCTTCCTCACCATCCCACTGGATGCGTTACCAGCGGCAGTGTCTTTTTTCTTGTAATACTGAGCGTAATTGTTGAGACCACGATATATCTTGTCGTCCTCTTTGCCCTCGAGTTCCTCGTTTATCTTCTGTGCTTTTTCGAACAGGGCCTGAGCGTCCTTGTCGGTTTCGGTCTCGGTCTCCAGGACTGCGGTCGCTCCCTGATCGCTGGGTCCTGCTGGCATCGGCGTACGCTTACTCTTGTACGACACTGATATTTCATCTTCGTCGCTCGACCCTCCGTTGTCGCCAGATTTTACCTTGCGCAGTTTTGCACTCGTCTAAAATAGTTGCCACGATAAGAATTCTGCGGCTCAGAATAAAGAGTAATATATAGATATATTTGTGGAATAATTGATAATGTACTAATGAGTGTTATAAAATTCTCGGGTCCCTATCTTTGCTCGTTTATGACCCGAGATAATCCATTTTGCAAAACAAACGAGCACCAATGAAAAACAAATGAACAAGGAGACAAAAATTTGCTAATAGTCATTAGTTTTTCATTTTCAAAAATGGTCTTTGCAGCTCGTTATTTTAAGTAAGCAGTGTGTATCAAAAATTCATAAGAAACATCGAACACAAGACAAAATTAAGTAATTAACAACACTTTACGGATAATGAGTAAAATTTGCCAACGGTAAAAGAAAAGAGCGAGTGGTTCGCAAAATAATATTTTCATGCTTCTCGTTTTTTTACCGTTGGCGTAACTTAAATATTGATTCCAGGTAAAAAAAAAAGGTAGAGACCAAAATTGTCGAGAATTTCATCCTCTACAAGGTGATTTATGTTCGTTTATGCCCTAAAGTAAAAAATGAACGAGATAATGCAATAGCCGCTTTTTTCAGGTTAAATTCGTAAAATATCGATGGTAGAGAAAAAACTGTAATAACCAAAGTTGTAAAGCAGTCGATTTCCTACAAGTTTAGTCATTACCATTTTTACTTAAAAATTGTAAATCGTCGAGTTATTCACCAAAAACAATTTCCAATTAAATTTAAGACGACGATATTAACTGAACATTAGCTCAGCCCAGAATGAAACTTACACATGTTGTTTTACGCTAATAAAAGAAAATTCAGTGTGAATTTCAGCAGAATCAACCTAGTCATTGGGGTTAAAAAATTGAAGAATTAAAAAATTTTCCTTTTTTTTAGTCTTGTAGTACTTGGAAAGTTTAGAGTTTGTTTTTTAAAATACTTCATAGAAAAACGCATCGTTTTTTGAAGAGCATATTTTTTCGTACAACGAGATTACTACGATACGATCATGTGAAATTTTATCATGTGTAAAATCTTATCTCCGCGTTAGCCAAGTTAGCCAAGTTAACGAGCTGATAAAAATCTGAAAAAACATGCCACATACTCAAAATGATACAAAAACATCACCAACTTTGAAAAAGATTGAAGAAGGTCAGGCTTTCAGGCTGTTCGAAAACACTTGGAATACCTTATACATGTAAATAAATGATAACAATAATAATTATTATAATAATAATAATTATTATTATTATTATACCAAATGTGACCCTAAATGCTTTTAAAAATGCGAAAAAAAAATTCATTGCCAGATGTAGCCATTTTTTTTTATTCAATCAATTTTCAACAGTTCTCACTTTTCCTTGGTTCATATTCTGCGTAGGAGTGTTAATGAACGAAAAACCTTTATTGGTTTTTTTTCAGATTAATCCTGCCAACGCTATTTTGAAAGATTAATTTAAAAATATACCATTTAACAGACAAAAGTAGTAACAAAACATACCCTGTCTCAAATATGGTGGAGAAATCTTTCCTTTCAAAAAAGAATCACAAATATGTATCATTTTTATCCTTGCCTAAAGGTATCTAAATATAATAAAGGTATCTTCCCCTTAACATAAAAAAAAAAATTGTAAACCTGCACATGTTTGCCGAGAAAAAATTCACGAAAATTGCTCCTTTTTTCTGGCCACAGGCTAGGTATAACGCCTAAGGCAGCATTGTGCATAGCCAATACTGAGAGGGGTGAACATGCACCGGCTTGCGCATCAATCGGTCAGCTGAAGGCCGATACTTCTCAGAGTATCCGGTAGATACTTGAATAAGCCATCCGTGCCCCAGAGAATCAGAAGATTATGGGGCTGCCTATAACGGTATGGGTTTTCCACAGATTCCCGTCCTCAGAGGAAATTTTGAAGTGTAGTTTAAAACGGCCGTGGACGCTATAGATGTCAGGCTCGATTATCAAAGTACAGGTAGGGAAACATAGAAAAGGGTCCAATTGGGCTTCATATTTGCTTACTCTTGCCAATGGTATGCTCTACATATAGAATAAGGAATCTTGTTTTTTATATATCGTTATTCACGTTGCTGTTAATCATGAAACATCATGGAACATTTTGTATGTCAGCATCATTGATTTCAAATGATAAACAGTAAAAGAAATGAACGATTTCTTGACAATGTAAAAATGAGCACTTGCGACACGAACTTACACTTTGCCTCAAGGGATTCTTGGCGTCCACTCTCCTTTCCTTCTTGACGACTGTTGTCTCGTCCTCACTGCTCTCTAAAGCGCAAAACAGGAAATGCCATTAAAAAAACGCATGTATGCAGATGACATCCGCTTGCTGAGCATGCGACTACATTGTTGGCGTAATAATGTAAATACGATAAATGGCGCGTATAACCTCAAATTGTATCAATAAAATTTGCATAACGAAATTACGGGAACATGGTTATCTCCCCTCTGGACTCACCTCTTCGTTCATCCTCGTCTCGCCTCTTCCTCGCCGAATTGTTCCGAATTTTACGTTTTTTGAACAAAAAAGTGCAATTTTTCTTGTCCGACGTTTCTTCAAAGTTGGCCATATTTGTTTTGGTAGTCGGAACATCTGACGGCACAGCACTCCGGCGTCCCTTGAAAACCACAAGGACGCGACGTCTCACTGTTCGATTATTTTATCGCGGATACTCCAACGCGTTTTATTTTAGTTTAATCGTGTTGTGTCGTACAAGTAACTCGCGTGAATTCAAATATATTCTCGAAACGATCGCAAAGGTGAGTGAATTCCTTTTCTCGCTTCGTACTCGTATTCAACACTATGAGGTTATGTTTGCTCGAGAAGCTCCCGTACGCCTACTTTTTTGCTGTTTTTTCCTCTCGAATCTCGCGATACAATGATTCACGAAATAAACGAGCAGAGCGTTTATTCACTGCATCAGTGCCTCATCGCGAGCCCGTTCGTTTGTCCGACGAGAGATCGAAGATAACCCTACTTTCGCGATACCGTGAGCGAAACCGCGACGGCTGTTATTGATTTTTTTCTCCTCTTCGGCACATCTCGTGTGAGAATAAAATCGTCCGTTCACAGATCGAAGAAACGACAATGAGCAGAAAGAAGAACATGGCTATAGACTTCCAGGATAACATGATACTTCTGACGAGGAAGTATCTCAAGCGCAAGATCATGTGTCCGGAGACCAAGTTCAGGCATCATCACAAGGAGCGTCATCACGTGCTGGAGTTGCTTAAGCGGACGGTCGAGCTGGGCGAAAGCAATTCGGCGCTGCTGATCGGGCCGAGAGGCAGTGGCAAGACGACGGTAAAACCATTTTTTTCGCACCTTTATCCAGGAAAAATCGAATCCGATGGAAGAATTCTCAGAAATTCATCTGGCGCGATTCGACCCCCTAAATATTTTTAACATTCGACGTCAACCCGACGTCCATTTTGGCCCTTGAAGATTTTGAGATATCGTCTTTCATTCGCAGCTGGTGAACAGCGTACTGAAGGAACTGTCGACGGCGAAAAACTTCAAGGAGAACGCCGTCATTGTGAACCTTCACGGTCTCGTGCACACGGACGATCGACTGGCGCTGAAAGACGCCACGCGGCAGATGCAGCTCGAAAACGTAGTCGGCGATAAAGTATTCGGCACATTCGCCGAGAATCTTACGTTCTTGCTGGATTGTCTAAAATCCGGCGACAAGAAGCGTACGAAGCCCAGTATCTTCATACTGGACGAGTTCGATCTCTTTTGCTCGCATCAGAATCAAACGTTGCTCTACAATTTGTTCGACGTTGCGCAAACGGCCCAGTCCCCCATATGCGTTTTGGGGATAACGTGTCGCCTCGACGTGATCGAACTACTCGAGAAACGCGTTAAATCGCGTTTCTCCCATCGTCAGATATTTCTCTTTCCCGGCGATGTAACAGCGTGTGAAAAACCAACGACCGCATTCGACGACAGGCTGGAATTGTTTCGTCATCTGTTGCGAATTCCGGACGACGAGAACGTAAACAGAATCGAGCTGCAGTACGACGACTTCACGATCGATCCGCAATTCGGCACTATGTGGAACGAGTACATCGACAATCTTCTCGGCAACGTCACCATGATCAATCTACTCAAGAGGATGTATCAGTTGGACGTGAGCGAGAGAAGCTTCAGAAATTTTCTCGCCGTCGCGGTCTCCACCCTCGACGAGAAACATCAGAAACTCGAGGTCAACGACTTCGTCGAGGCGAGCAAAATATTCTCGCCCGATGACAAGGTCCTCATGCTCGAAGGCCTCTCCGTACTTGAGCTCAGTCTGGTTAGTTTTTCCTGGCAACTCTCTTCAAATTGTTGTTCAGGTGTTTTTAAATCACTGGAAATACAAACTTGAGACGGGAGATACCTTTGGGCGAGGAAAAAGTTGCTGATTTTCATGATTTTTTTTAAGGAACGATTTCTATACGATTTTTGAGACTTGGAGTATGTTTTATTACTACTTTTGGCAGTTACATGGTATATTTTGTGTTATTAATCTTTAAAAACGGCAGTCTTCTTTTTATCGCAATAATAAATCAAATATAACAAGACTGTGACATTTTAAAGATTAATGAAAATAAAAAATACCATGCAATCGCCAAAGTAGTAATAAAGCACCATAAATCTCAAAAGCGGTGAAGAAATCTTTCCTTTGAAAAAAAGTTATGAAAATCAGCAAACTTTTTCCTCGCTTAAGAATATCTGACCCTTGATTCATTTAAAAATTAATCAAGGTATCATTAAAACGTAATTTAAAAAGTGGCTTTTGAAATATCAAGCTTGTGCAGGCCCCTCAATCCAAGACTATTCCAGATAATAGCAATGAAGCACGAGACCGAGATCTACGACGGCGAGCCGCTCAACTTCGAGACCGTGCTCAATCGCTACGTCAAATTTGCGAACCAAACGTCCGCCGTGCAGACGGTTCAGAGGCCCGTCATAATGAAGGCCTTTGAGCACATCAAGGTCCGTATTATTTGATTCTTCCAACGGGATGCTATTGAAGTTGGAAAAAAAATTCCAACCGAACAATATTGAATAAACGTCGAGATGCGCGCTTTATATTGCCCAGCGTAGTACGCCCTTGAGCTCGCTCAAGGGCGTTCGAACTATTCACCGATGAATGTCGAGGGATACTAATGTTTTAGACCTACATAAGTCCAATAAGATCTCAAATTCGAAGTTGCCGTAAGTTCGACATCATCCTCGTCGCCGGAGACTAGAAATGCAAATCTGGACAGTTTAACGCAATTTCTTACGAAGAATCGCGAGCGGAGCTAAGCTTTTATCGCCCACACTTCAGCCCTCCGGAAAAGCATACTCAACCTGATCCATCGTTTATCCCTCAGAATTTGGAACTGATGTCACCGGTCGGCGGTACGAATGCACGGAGCGAGAAGGAGTACCAATACTACAAGTTCCTGTTGACGCCCCAGCAGGTACTCGAGGCGGTAAAAAATTATCCGGGATTGCCGACCGAAGTGGCTCAATGGGCGACGAACAGCTTGCAATAAGTGAGGCCTCTTCTTCACCCCTGGCCCTCTTTACGTTCCCGATTGAATGGCCACAACGGAAACTCTAGTCCGTGAATTCGCAGCTCCAAGGTCAGGGAGAGAGAGAGAGAGAGAGAGAGAGAGAGAGAGAGAGAGAGAGAGAGAGAGAAAGAGAGGAACAAAGTAATTGTCAACCAGCGCCGTTTTACTTTAGCCAGCCAAAGAAGATTTCGTAAACATCCGAGCAAAAATTGCAATTTCATGGTGGGGGAAAAAGAAACGAACGTGATGCGCGATGCAACGAAAGAGTGTTAGATAGAATGTTGCGGTCCGGGTCTGATGTTTCTCGTTTTCTTTTCTTATTTTCGTCTTTATCGTCACAAGTAGCACGACTTTCTCAAGTCGATCGTGCTTCCCTCTTGTTGGCGTAACCGCCGACTCGTAAATAGTGCATTCTACTTCAATATATATATATATATATATATATATATATAAATGAAATTAGACACTCGAAAACTCCTATAAATATTGATTTTAGGCAAAAAAAAGTCGGGAAGAGAGATTGAAAGATATGTCAACATTTCGGTCGCCTCAGTTCCTTACTTTTTACGCGAACGCGTCAAGCGGTCGTTTGAGGTCAACTCGACTTTTTAAAATTGGAACCCCCGAGTGTCTGATTTTTTGATGGCTCACCCGGTATACGTGTGTGCGTGGGTGTGCCTGAAATTTTGAGATTACCGCGATTAGGGACGGTCGAGTAGTCAAAAAATCGACGTTTTCGTCGAGTACGTTGTAGGCCACGCGAACGTAATTGCGCGTCGCCATTTTCACGATCCCTAATCGAACTTCATTAGACGAATTAGTTCCGGTGATTTTTTTTGTATTTCATTCCTTCTATACTTTTTTTGTTATCTTTTGTATTTCGTTGTTGTTTTGGATCGTTCGGAAGAGTCCATCGTATAATCGATTAGCGTGCATTTACCGTAGATTAGCTAGGTAGCCATTGTTCCGATCACATATCGATAGTAATCATTGGCGCTTCGATTTATACATATATACCGGCTGAAACAACGATTATTAGGAGTAAAAATGTTTTCTTAACTATCAGATTTGGGAGAAAACTTATCCTACAAAAGTTGCATAATTCGAAAGGGCGATCGAGTGGTGGCTACGAGTTCATCCAGGTGGAACCGCTTCGGAGATGTCTCCTCCAATAATATATATTCACCCCCAAAAAATTGTTTATTGAATAACGCAGAAACAATCGATTTTTCGTGTATAGTTTAAATGTACGAAATGTAGAGAACAATTTTCATTATATTTTCGTTTCTATGGACCACCCTTGAACTTTGCTATTTCAAACCCCTCTCGGGGGTCGAAAATAAAAAATGAATTTCTGGGGAAACTATTGAGCGCACGAGTTAACCGCCTCGGAAGAATTTGTGGCTCAAACCCTCGGCTACATTTTTGGCCACAGCGCCAAACTCGTATCTCTTTATTTTCGGTCAATAGTTTTCCCAGCCGGGTTGGAAAGAGTAAAGTACAAGGATGGCCCATACAAACGAAAATATAGAGAAAATTATTCTCTACATTTCGCACATTTAAACCGTCCCCAAAAAATCCGATCGTTTTTGAGTTATTCAATAAACAACTTTTAAAAATATTTGAACAATTTTTTTGGGGGTGAGAATATTATCGTAGGGTGATCAAGTACTCGATCGACGCGTCTTTTCAAGGGCTACAACGTGCCCCATTCGAAGAAAAATTTTATGAACTTTTCCTAAAGAGTTATCGAATTAAAACTGATTTTTCAAAATTTTACCCCACTTTTTAACCCTCAAAATAAACTTCCACGACTTCGGCCCTGTGGACAAAAAGGAAGCCCGGAGTTTTCTGAACATTTTGTCATTGATGATGATGATTTTGACATTGATTCACCTCCATCCCCCTTCATCCCTTAAAAAAACCCTGCACCACGATTTTTAGGCAAACTTGGAATTAGCACCCGTGGCACCTACAAAATCACTGGTCGAAAAACTAGCCGTCTCATTTTTTCCGATCCCAATGTACAGCACGACTATGCTATCTGATACGCATTGATTGCCTTACTCATCACGTCAGTCTCTATTAACAGACAGGCTCTACTTGACCTTTCAATCGATTAATACTAAGCGAAATCCAGGCTCCGTTTACATTGTTCCCAACTACGAATCTTATCAACTCGTTTCGGAAAGCAGTCAGAAGTTTGCGATTTCCATAGTCATGTGTGTTCTCTTCAATGGAAAGTACTACGACAGAATTTCCTCCTGTCAGTACAGAATGCAAGGAAGAATAATTCGAGCCTATTCGTTAATGCAGACTGACGTGATTAATAAGACAATACAATCAATGCGAATCAGATTGCAAGCGTGCGTTGAAAGGATTGGCCCTCACTTTGAACAAGATTTATAAGAATAAGTGTTTGCACCGTTTTCTAAATCGACTTTAGGCTGAAAACGATGAAATCACTGTTTTATCGGTTTTTTATCGTAAATCTTGATCTATCGTCCTAAAATTTGTCGTGTGAACTTATTTCTAGTTCTTCGATAAAATGCTGAAATAAATAGCCGTCCATTAAACAAAAATGGAGGTGCCCTTGAAATCTCCAAATCGTCCACCTGGCTGAACCTCATCGCCACCGCTCGATGTGCCCCATCCCACTACGCAACTTTGGTAGAAAAAGTTATTTCAAAGTTTGAAAGGTTAGAAAGTATTTCCACTGCTAATACTTATTGCCTCACTCGGTATATATATCTATATATGTACAAATCGACGATCGTGAGCGGCCGAATATTCGTATTATTACTATTAATATTTATTCGTTTATTTATTCAACCGTTGGAGAATCCTTTCGTCTAGGATCGTTCGTAGCGTAGATGTTAGCGGTCGAGGGAAAAATTCGCTCAATATTGTTTTTTCCTCGTGGCCAACAATTATCACTACCGCTCTCTGCTTTCTTAATACACGAAATGTAGCGGAGAATAGTGGGGAAGAATTTTTTTTTTCTTCAACGACGGTAAGATATTTGGAGGGGAATTTCCTCTTTGGAATCTTCGATAAAGCTTTGACTCTCCGAGAACAAGTGAGTCGAAGTGTTTTTCTTTTCCTCTTTTCGTGCCATGGATTTTTTTAACGCGTAGCGCCACAGCCCCGGGAGATTGAATACTTCGGCGGGAGGCGAATGAAGAAAACGAGACTGAATTCCACGAATATTTGAAACAACTGAACGTTTTGTGCGAACGAAAAGCGTGAAAGATGGCGAGAAAAAAAAGATACCGTAAGAGACAAGAAAAAAAATGATGTTACGTCCAAAGAAATTCGTCCTCATAGATAATAATAATAATAATAATGATGATGATGATGAAGTTATCACTACGGGGAATCCCGCATGTTCGTAATCAATGAACGAGTCAGTACTACGCATTTTTATTTTATAGAATCTGCAGTGAAGTCGAGTGGAACGATGTAACAACGTGGTTTGTAACAATAATGGAACTGTACCGAGGCATATTTGTTTGAGTTAGTATTATTATTCGGCGAGGATTACTTTCGAAAGAACCGAGAGAGAGAGAAAGAGAGAGAGAGAGAGAGAGAAACATCGATAGCAAAAACAAAAAAATTCAAACTGAAAAAGCAGTCTCGCCGCAAGAAGTTTTAGCAAACGTGTTTACACCTTTCTAAATAAATGTTCTCATCGAAAGTGCGTCCTCGAATGATTGAGTGGTATATGTAACGTGGAAATAAAGCGAAAGAATAATTTTTCTTTTTAAGTCCGTGGACTGGAAATGTTTCATCTGCGGAAAGTTTATTCGAATGGACGGCCATGTCATTATATGGAAAAGAGAAGTAGCAGAAAAGTCAAGTGAGCAGTCGAGCGAGTTCGATTGGCTGAAAGTTTTCAATCGATCCAGGCCAATTGCGGGTAACTCTTGTCCTGTATCTTTGGAGTTCCCCTCGTGTCCTGGTTCTTCGAGACTGCTGAAAACTTTCTCCATGCCTTTCGACTCGTCATCTTTGCGATATTTTTCACTTTTTTCGTTCTGTTGTATCTGGTTATGTAGGACTCGTGACCTGAAAGACCAAAGGACGAAAAACAGATGAGTTGTTTCCTTTTCCTGCTTTTTGTTTCGTTGAAACTTGTAACTCGCCAGGATTTATTCCAATTGCTGCCACTTCCTGTAGCATACTTTCCCTCGAGAATGGACGAAGTGCGGATAGCGCTCTGCTCACACCTACCTGCGTTCGGCAGTTTCGCATTTTTCGTTTTGATCAGTAGGGTGAACTAAGTGGAATGTTATTATCGCAGTTGGGGTTAATGGAAAATCGGTATGGGAGGTCGTCATACCTGAGCATGGCGAACTCTATGCTCCGTCAAATCGGCGCCGAGCAATTCGTCGTGAAAGTCCATTCTGATTGATATAACTTTGTTTACCAACTGTAATGCGAAAACGAGCGTAAGGAAGGGAGAACAGAGGTGGACGTGGGGTTGGTGTGCGGCTGAGGCGATCTGCGTGTGTCAAGCAGCGTTGGTCTCGGCCACTACTCGGATGGGTGACCGCGCAGCCGCACACTGTTGAAGTCTCACGAAACCGGAAATAGTCAGATGAGAAGTGTAGGATAATGGCGATGAGGTGAGGTATTGTTGTGTTGTAAGGTGGTAAAAACCGCGAGGTCAGTCGAAAAAACGTTGGAAAAAAAAGAGAAACATGGAGAAATTCGTTACCCAAAGTAACAGCAGTGTTGAGCAAAAACTCCAGGAAGCGAGACAAACAACGGTTAGTGCTTGAATGCCCAGCAATTGCCAACCTCCACCTTTCGAAATGACAAAAATAAGAGGTACTCGATTTTTCGTCAGTTTTTAACGATTATTCGATTGTCTGCTCGGGATTGTCTACCTTTGAACAATCCGCTTCGTCCACTCGTGGTATTGAGGGGATAGGGGTTGTCGGCGAAAAGACCAATGGCAAGGATCCCCCAAATTCCGCTGGCACCTCAATATTCCCATCAACATTTCATTGAAATTTCCAATAAAATAAGAGAAACGAAGGATTAGTTAGGATTAAATGATTATTTTATTTATCTCGCTAATTTAAGATTTCTTTTATCTCTTATCGAGAACAGCGCTGTTTGTTCGTTTTTCGTGAAACGCACGATTCGTATTTCGCGCTAAAAGAATCGAGGTATCGAAAGCCGGTAGCCAATTGGAATGCGCGGCAGAACGAGATTTCGATATGTTCGATATTACCAATGTATTCGGCATGTTCGATATTTTCGATACGTTCGATATTATCGATGTATTCGATAATTTCGATATATTTTTTCAAATGTGAACGTCTTTTCTTTTTTCCTTTTATTACATTCTTCTTAACTTCCCTACCGTGTAATGTTTGTTCTCGAATGAAAACAAGATAAACATTGCCATTTTACCATGGGTCGCCGAAGCACCGACAGGATCGTCGATGTAGCTTTTATCGAGGATAGGCATTACGAAGCAAGTTATGAAGCCGCCGACCATACCGACCAACATAGCTTCCCAAGCGCGAAACAGAAAGCAGCCACCTTTTCAACGAGAGTCGGAATGCCGAAAAATTGTAAATTCTGTTACGGCTAATATTTTATTCGGAAATGTTGTCCCGAAACGAAACAACTGACCGGTAACGGCGACGAGTGCGCCAAGTATCCCATTTATCTGACTGAGAATATCGATGCCCTTGGGGTTGGCGAGGGAAAATCCTAGACCGACCAGGCCGCCGCCCATGCTGCCCATCATCGTGGAGACCGCAGCTCTGGCAGCGTATCGCCAACGCTCACCGCTAATCCCGTAAGTGCTACCGCTGTTGAACGCCAGCCATCCCCACCTCATTGACAAAAATTGATATAGCGATTGACTTTCCGAAAAAATAAGAACTTTTTACTGGAAAACAAACACGAAAGGGCCCGCAAGATGGCTGCCTCGAGATATAGACAAAATGTCGGCTCAAAAGCGCGTACGATGGCAGACTCAAAGATCTCGTCTGAAAGAAAAAAAAACAAAAAATTGCATTCATTCGACACACAAAAAATGATAAATCCATGAACGTGCGTACTCTTGTTTTCTTCGTTTTACGAACGCTAGCGTTTAATTCTTTCCATCTACCGAAAATTTGGACTTTTTCGACAGCCATATGAGACCAGCGCTGTTATTCATCATAATCTGTTTTATCGTCAGTCGATAATCCTGGTTTACCGTCAGGGTGTTGGTTTTTACCATAAGTCGATAAACCTGGCTTACACTTCAGGTAATAGTAAACTGATCTACCGTCAATCGTGGCTAAACTGTTGTACCATCAATCGATAGCGACGCTGTTGTTTAAAATGATAAAATTACCACAAAACGAAAAGTCCCATTATAGCGTTGACGGGACATCCAAGAGGGAGGGGGTCGAAGCCCTTATCGTATCGCCCGATCCTCGGACCCAGCATGATGGCACATGCGAGGGCTACTTGAAGAAGAATTCCCAGGCGAAAAAGCCTTATCTATAATCGTGAATTTTAAAACATTTGTTTATTTTGCTTATTTACTTACCTGAAACTCCACCTACGAGATGAACAGTCCCGGACCCCGCAATATCCACGGCTCCGAGATGATTTAAAAATCCGTGATCCCCCCAAACCCAGCCCGCCGGTATGCAATACACGATCGTGTTCAGAAAGGAAAACAAACAGTATGCCTTGAAGTTGCATCTATTAGCGAATAATAAAACGCAGGAACATCCATCATTTTCGTATTAATTACATTTTCTCAAACTTTCTTACATGCTAGAGTAAACTGATTTTGTTAGGCACAGATTACCCAATAAAAATTCCAAAAGTTCCACTACGCCTCAGAAAGAAGACCAAATTTACGGAGTTTGCAAAGTTTGCTATCGAACACCCTGAAGCTCGCCGCAGATTCCAAACGTTATGAGTTTCAGATCCTTTTACCGTGAAAAAATTGTCCCGAAGATGCGTGAATAATTATTTTCCCCACCTTTCCGCCATCGCACCACTGACGATCGTCGTCGAAGTCGTGGCGAAGCTCAATTGAAACAAGAAAGCTGCACACGCGGGCCCCATAAGTTCGTCGTTGACGCTCATGTCGAGAAAAAATCCGCTTGTACCGACGAACCTATTGGTCGGCTTGCCCCAACCGAAGCTCATCCCAAAGCCGAACGCCCAATACGTCAAACCACCAAGAACAATGTCGACCACGTTCTTCATCATAATGTTAACTTCGTTCTTCAACGATACACAGCCCGATTCCAACATACCGAAACCTAGCGCGTGTAGCGGAATATATTTTAAAAAACTTGTTGCTGTTGGTCCGCACCTGGCGGTGAACAAGAGAACTACAGGCAGAATGAACGTTCGAAAATTCGAATTTACGCGATGTGTATGTCGCGATTGAAAACGAAACTATATCCTTTACGATTTAAAATTGACACAGCGATTTGCGAAAAGATCATTGAAAAATATGGACGATCGAGTAGTTCGAGCATCAGATATTCTCCATTTTCAGCGGATTTTCATCAGGGATTTTTAAGATGCGATTAGCTAATGGCCGTATTCATAGTCTCTCCTTATCTCAAGGATAAAGGACGCCTTGATGAAGGCTTCTTTGAATCTCAGAGGCGTCCTTGTTTCATAGTCGCAACTCAACTCTCCCTTCCAGAAGGAAGACATATTTAGGGATATGTGATTGCTTATGGTGGTAAAACCGCTGATAGAAGCGCCACTCGGCTATATTTGAAACTAACTCAAATCGCTTGGCTCTCGATTGTATAGCCTCGAGTGTATAACCTCAAAGTTCGAAATTAGAAATTGAGTTGCGACGAGTACAATTATGGATGAAGGAAAGAATGTTCATTATACAGATCTGTATAATGAACATTCTTATGAAACCTTTCGACAGTTGCAGGATTATCAATACATAACAGGACACCCTGTATATATTCTCACTGAAAATGCCATTGTTCCATAAACAATATAGGGAGAAAGCAAATATCTGACCAGTTTGCATGGTGAAAATGATGAAGGAACTCGTGACGATCCAATTGCTGTCCTCCTTGTTCAAGTCGTAGATAGGGTTTACGTACACGAACGAACCGTTCGTAACGTTCGCCTCCACAATGTCGGAACTTCCATTGTCCATAATATTCGGCCCGCGCGCGATTCGGTCCAGATTCAACGTGTGCTGATTTTTTTTTACGTCAGCTCGCAATCGCAGATTCGATCGAAAACTCCGGCTCTTTCGCTGACACCAATAATCTGGCGAGAGTTTTCGCGTATATGACAGAACGATCGATCATCCTCACCGCGATTGCTCATGTCCGTTTTCGCAACAAAATAATCAAACATTAATGCAGAGATACGTTGGGCATGCATTCGAAAACAGGATTAGCAGTCACAGACGGAATAGGAAATCAGTCTTTTGTCATTTCCCCGACGTAAAAATAGCAGGAAAATAAACAGAACGATGAGCCTCGCGGTGACTTGCCGTAGACGAAAAAACGTAAACAAGAGTCGATCTTCCGGATAAACGAACGGCACACGCTAAATTTCGCAAAGACCCGACAAGCCGATAAGATTATTTCTTTTTTTTTATTTCGCGTTGAGGCATGGGCTTACGTGTGAGTTATTTTATTTGAATATTCGAAAATGGAGGCTTTTTCTCTATATTTTCTCTATTTAGAAATTTTCTCTATTTAAAAAAAAAATATAATATATCAATTATTTTATTCAAAATGTTAAGGACACAAAAGAGCGACATTTCAACAATATTTTTTGAAAAATTCATTGAATAATTTGGGATATTCAGCTGGTGGGACCTGGTTTCCGAAGACCAATAAAAAAAGTGTCCTCGTGGTGGTCAAGATAACTCATGATAGCTTTATCTGAAATGGAAAAACCAAATTTATTCTGTTAGTAGATAAGTATAGCTCGTGAGTGAAGAATTTTTTTTTTATTGAAATAAAAATTTTTGGCAGAGTTGTATGCAAAATAGTTCAATTTTTGGTACAATTTACATTACGTATAGCCTTGTAAAATTAGTCGTAATCGAAACAAAAACCTTCGTTCAATCACTAGCCTATGCTATTTTTAATAAGTGTGCAACATTTCAATAAGATCGGTGCATTAGTTTTTGAGAAATCGTGTCCACGGACTTCAAAAAGAGTCTTTTGGGAAAAATCCGATCAAAGTTCGAATTTCCGCTTCCGGCCGGTCTTTCCCAACAGGGGGAAATCCCAAAGGCTCTCTCGCTCTCTCTCTCTCTCCTAGACTTTACTCCGATTGACTTAAAACTTCAGGAGAATATTCGACATATTGTACTATTAGATAATAAAATGTAAAAAAATTGATTTTTTGACATTTTCAAACCCACGTTACCACTTTGGGTACATGTGCATCGAAGAAGCATTTAGCGCGATTTTCGTGAAACTGCTGATAAAAATGATCGGAGGAATTCTGGGTTTTGCGTTATCTCGATTTTTTACGTTATCTCGATTGCACCTACGTATATCTGATCGAAGACGGAGCCCGCACTTGCACACACGCGTATTGTATTGGTCAATCAAAAATGTGATTAGATACGACGGAACGTGCGCGAGTAACCGCAGAAACGCAGATGAACAGACTATTTTCTGCATTTCAGGGTCAGTCTTCGGAAAAGCAGTGCCCATATGCGTATTAACTCAACCTTTCAAAAATGCCTTCTTGCATTATCCATTAAACTCAACTTTTTTACTTATTTATATTCTTCAATTTTATCATATCATTATAGATATTTTATTTTATGTCGAATATGTTATGGTGTTATTTTTATACACATATTTGTTTTCTATTGATTTTTTTTCAATTATTATTTTTATTGTCATTCTTATTTTGACCAATAATTTTCAAATATTTTCTTATGTACTTATATATTTTGTATTATATTATATATTATTTCGTAGTGTTATTTTTGTGGACACATTTTTCTATTTTTTTTTAGTTTTTTGTTATTATCGTTATGATTATGATTTTGACATTGTATTAATTTTTTGTTTTTCAATTTTGTACCCAAATTTTTCGTTTGTTCGTACTTTCTTATATACTATTATTATTATTAGAGATTTTTATTTGCACAACTTTGAATAAAGTTTTTTACAAAGCTTCAACAATACTACATATATATTACTGTTTATACTTTCTTATATACTAATATATTCTATATTACATCACACCATTTGTCATAATGTGACTTGCGTACCCCCCCCCCCCACATAATTGCTGAAAGAAGCGATTTTCATATTACGCGTTAAGCTTGAGTTTTCACTTTATTTATAGTCAAATATTTGTAATTTGTCAGTACGTTTTATATTATATGTGTGAATATTTCGATGGGCGATATACACAGCCAATATCACGGAAAACAGAAAAAACGATATTTTTATCGTTATCAATTTAATAAAAAAGACAAAAACACTCGTAAAAAAAAACTATATTGCAGTAAATTTACAAGTATCTCAGCGAGTTCAACGAAAAATCTCGTATCGTTCGATTAGATCCCACGTTTCGTTTGACAAAAATACAGTTATTATAATAATCAGATCCGCGAAGTGTTTATCTCAACACGTAGAGCCGCACGTAACTTGATAATTGCGATTGGAGGATGTACAGATACGCCGCGACCTTCGTCATCGAAATCGAAGTGGAATAATTTCTTTATTTCGTATATGTAAAATAATACGACGTAACTCCGGTTGGAAAAAAAAGCGAGGTGGCGAAACTCTCGGTCGAACCGATTTTCTTAAGGGGTAAGGCCACTGTAAATTTTTTGAAAAATCGATTTTTTTTATTGGCTTAAAAAATAGTTTAAACCCTCTAGAATAAGAAAAAAAAGGTCCTGTGCGAAAAAAAATTTGTTGTCCTTAGGAAATGAAGGTCGCCGCCAAGCGTGTCAAAACTTGCTCCGAAACGACTGCAATTATATCGGAGATGGCGATTCCAAAACTTTCAAAGGCATCGTGGATTCGAAGCCTTATGAAAATGTTGATGTTAAAAAAAAAGAGTGCATAGATCACGTGCAAAAAAGAATGGGCACTCGATTGAGAAACTTAAAAAAAGGAACAAAAGGTCTCGGGGGAAGAGGAAAACTCACTGCCAAATTGATTGACGAACTAAGCATTTATTACGGCTTAGCAATCCGTCGAAATTCCGATTCCATCAAAAATATGAAAAATGAGATCTGGGCAACCCTTTTTCACAAAATGTCAACGGATGAAAAGCCTCAGCACGAAAAATGTTCGGAGAATTGGTGCAGTTGGAAGAAAGCGAAAGCAGAAAATGCCTTGGATGCGTATCATCACAATCAGCCAATGAGTGAGGAGGTTTATCAAGCCATCAAACCCATCTACATGGAATTGAGCCGGGACGAGTTGCTGGAGCGTTGCTCGGGGGCCTATACTCAAAACAATAACGAAAGTTTCAACGCTACCGTTTGAAGTTTGGCCCTCAAATCATCCTCAAGCGGAAAAACTGTACTAGATATTGCCACGGATATCGCTGTTTGCATATTCAATGGCGGCCTTACCAACGTCTTGCAAATATTCAAGATGTTGGAGGTGGAAATTGGTGTACAGTTATATAATTTCTGCATCGAAGCCGACGCCAAACGCATCACGCACGCGGAGACATCTCTGAGCGACGCGGCCAAAAGTGCGCGCGCGCTCCAAAAATCAACCAGGAAAGACGAAGAAGACGAAAATTTGGCTATCGAAGGACAAATGTATGGTGCTGGGATTGCAGACTAACGGTAAAAAATTTTTTTAACTTCTTTTTTTAATGTTTTCCAATAAAAAACTATTCGCAAAACTTTAAACGCGTTTTTCTCGAAACATGGTTTTTCAAAATGGCACGCAGCATAACTCGAACAATTTTCATTTTTTTTACTTGATTTTTTAACCAGATGTGAACATTTACATTACCTTGAGAATGTCGGTCGGAATTTTCAAGAACTTTATTTATTGATTTTTTATTAACAAAAAACTTGCCGTTTTTTTCGTCAAAAATCAATTTTTTTTTCAAACACACGCCAAATCCACAAAAATTGATACTTTTTCAAATCCGATCGACATTCTCTAGCTATAGCCCTCTAGATTAATGGTTTTTTTTTTTTGTTCTAGATTCATAAGTGCACCAGTGGTGCTGCGTGCCGCGGAGCCCTGGAAGCAAAACATGTCCCGGGAAGATAGCTGTGGAACCGCCATTTTGTTTTTTTTTTACTGTAAAAAAATTTTATAATAAATTTTAATGTATGCCCGATAACACCATTAAAAGTTTTTTTTCAAATACCTTCAATTTCGGGAGCAAAAAATTAGTGAAAAAACCTTTTTTTTTGGGCCGTTACAGTGGCCTTACTCCTTAAGGGAGGCCACTACTGTAACTGCCCATTTTCGACCGTTTACCGTGGAATCTTTTTTTTTAAGGAATAATGCTCGTTTTAGCAGTCAAGTACGGGGGTAATTTAAATAATAGTGAAAAAAGAACAGAGACGAGCTTGAAATAAAGTTTGTTTTTTTTAACTATAATTTTCATAGAAAAAGAGATATATTTTTTACAGTTTTTCAATTACTCGAACAAAGCGCTCGTACTGTTGAAGCAATCTGAGAAGCTACAGTTGAAATTTCAAGTCGACTGGACGAAAATTGTTTGAATTCTGCTGCGTGCCGATTTCAAAAACATGGTTTTGAAAAAAACGTGTTCGAAGTTATCGTCCTAGTCAACGATTGCATAGACACAGCTACAGCTGATGATTTTTTCCCTCGTAATCTGATGCCACCGTCTGGTAGAAAATAATCCACTTTAAAACGTTTTTTTTTCAGTTGCAAACAAATATTTTTCATCATATTTTTGAAGGTTTGGAGGATTTTTTAAAAGTGTTTGAACAAAACGATTTTGCGAAAGTTTTACAGTGGTGTCCTCCTTTAAGGCCTTAGGCCACAGTAACGGGTACAAAATAATGTGCGAATCCAACAATTTTTTTCGTATGAAAAATTGATTCACTCATAAAATTAATTACACATCTATTTAATATGAATATCAAGCTGTTTTCGATGTACAAAATCGCCGGCTACTAACATTTTGTTTTGTTATCTTTTTTTTTAGGCGTGACATTTAGCTTCCCAAATTTTTACCTAGAACAAAAATCAAAAATTCTCGTCAATCTACATTAGAATACCTAGGGAAGTACGTACGGAATTTGAAAAGTATTGTCTTCTATAAAAGTTGTAGGTATTGGAACTTAAGAAATGAATTGTCAGTGAAAAATTACGTTATAACTGCTCATAAAATGAAAAGTTTTCGATTAACCAGAAATTCCGTACGTACTTTGCTGCGAAATACAACTAGGAACATAACTTTTAAATTTGAAGTAAATCGAGTGAAAATTGTTGAAGTCATTTGTCACGCCAATTGGAAAAAAGCTGTTTCGAAAAGTTTCGAGTAGTCGGCCATTTTGTACATAAAAAAAAATATATATATATATTTTTTCTAACAGCTTGATATTCATACTAAATAGATGTGTCAAGTCAAATCTCGGTCAAGTCTTAGCCAATTGCATCTATTTTAGGTTAAAAAAAAGCCGTTTTTTTTTAATTTAAATCAACCGGGTGCTCATGTTCAAAGGTCCGTCCAGAGATTATTCATAACTTCTTTAATTATTAATATTTTTCATGAAATTTGGTACACAACGTTGTTCATTTGTATACAAATGAATGTCCAAACGATTTTTCAATCACGTTACTTTATTCTTCGAAATTAATTTTTCTAAATAATCCTGATTTTCGGGTCGTCACAGTATGCTAACCGCTTAAGGGGTAACAACGCCCTACGGGAGCGGAATCGAGGGTCATTTTCTCCAATTTTTCAAAGAAAAACGAAGCGGTATTTAAAAATTCCGTTTGCAGTACATACTTATCAGGGTGGCCGTTATTTGGGCTTTGGCGAAAAAAATTTGATGCCATCCCAAGAACATAATCAAGGTGTATAAAAAAAAAATCTGTGTAAAGTTTGGAGGCGCTCGGAAAATGGAACACGCGCCACCGAGCGATTGAAATTTTAAATGTAAAATACACGTATTTTACATTAATACGCGCATCGATGATTTTTTTTTCCGAGTACAATATTAATGAGAAAAATTTGAAACTTGGTATACTTATTTTTGCATAGTATGGTGTGCAAAACCAAATTTTTTCAATTTTTTTTTTCATTCATAATTCTGTGAATGACAAGCTCTGTAGAGATGCACACATTTAGTTTTTTTTTCATATTTGTTTTCAAATAAATTTCAAATAAGATAAAAAATAAATTGTCAGTTCGAAAATGTAATGTCTGCAGGGACGAAGACATAGAAGAGTATATTTTTTCGTAATACATATTTACGAGCTATCGTTGTTTGCACCCTGAAAGGGCAGTGTTGTTTTCGCTGTAGTGTATAATATATGTGTACTAATACTTATATACCCTAGTACTTATATAAGTCTTGGAGTACAAGCAATTTTTTTCTTAATTATTTTAAAACAAAATGGCGGTGTAGTGGCTGATGAAAGGAAACTCTTTTTTTTTTTGTGGGGGGGGGAAAAACTAGCGCCTCCAATGTACAATCGGCCGACTCCAATTTTTAACCGTAGCTTTCCAATAACATTTTCCAGTGGAGCGGGTCGGATTTCTTAGACCAAAATTTAACGATTTTATAACCGATTTTTTTATGAAAAAAAAATTCCTGTATATTGACGCCATTTTCCGAAAAAAAATCAATATTTTTCAAAAATCATATACTCTACTAGATGTTGACATATATTTTCAAAATCTTCGTTTTTTGTTCTAGATTGCAAATCGTGACCTCTAGATTTCCACCCATGGAGGTCATTCGAAACACAGCAGTTTCATCAGCCACTGCGGCTCCATGTTGTTTTTAAATAATTAAGAATTAATTTTTTCCTTGTAGATTAAGACTTATAGAAATACGTATTGTAAACCGAATTAAGAAATATCGGTGAATTTTTCTTTAATAATTATTTTATTGAAAATAAAAATTTTAACCCCTTAATAAATTATCCTAGATAAATAAATCCTAATGACGCTGCCTGAATGAATCCCCATGAAATATGTGATCCTGAATAAATGACCCCTTAATAAATTCAATCGGCACATAAATTGAGCTAGAAAGTACTCGAACGACAGGTAGAAATGCTTTAGATGCAAAAAAGTACTACATCCAGCTGAAGACGTTGTCCAATGATGACTGTAGTCTTCGCCACCCACCCCCTCCGCCCTGAAGCAATAAATTGCATTAACCGCGTCACGCAATTTGAGTGTGTCAGTGTCGCGTTAATTGGCACTGTAATGGGATAACGTTGGGATACAGAGGTGTTCAAATATGTATACGGAAGCCTGCAACAAAATATACATATACACGTTATATTTAGTTCGGGGATCTCCCGCGGTTGTCCTCGTATGCACACGGATCCTATTGTAATTCGCTTGGCATGCAGCAATTCCGACGACACATGACGCATTTTTTTTCTCCGAACTTTCCGTCAGCAAATGGTCTGCAAAACGATCGCTTCTTCTCTTAACCAGCATTTTTTTAATTTGTTGAACCAAAGAGTGGCGTGCTCGATGTCCCTAATTATTTCAATTAAGTACCTTTTTTAACCGAGATATCACTGGAAAAAGTCTTATTTTTGGAGACTTGTTTTTCCAACAGCCGCCATTATGTTATTTTTGCATAAAAATGAATTATTCTAGTTCGAACAGCAGCCACAACCATGCTGAACTCAAATCTTTTTGGTTTTTGTGTTTCAAATAATTCTACTCAGAAATAACATCAACGAAGCTGACATCACATTTTTTCGGGGGGGGGGGGGGCTGTGCGGATGCTGCTATCAGGGATGGTAGCAAATGATGTAAAATGAATTATGAAAAAAATTCATACATTTCAAGAGTTATTTTATCAAGCCCAAAAAGATTTGCATCAATATCTTTTATAGGAACCATATTAAAAATTCCCAAAAATACCTCATTTTTCGGCCGCCTACAGTGACTGATCTCTTAAAGGAAATATTAATTATAAAACTTAGAAAAATCCGACCGGCGGGAAAATTTTCGTAACGGCGTATTTTCAGAGAAAATCTCAACATGTTTAAGTTTACTAAACCCACGAAAACATTTTTATTCCATTTTATCATTGGGTATAAGCGCCACTGTAACTAATCAACGATTCAGAAGGGCCCTACTTATGCCCCTACAAAATACGGCCCTAAAGGAATGCCTTTTCCTTTCGCGGAAAAGTTTTCAGAGAATATTTTTGAAATATTATACTTTGAGATTTCGTCGAAAACGAAAAGCCGATGTTTTCAAAAATGTCAACTATACGTGCAAGCCTTTAAGAACATTTTAATTGATTGAAAATTTCCGCCCAGTTTTTCCTCCGACAAACCGAAACAAATATTCATGAAAACTGTTGATAAATATTCCTTATCACACTCCCGCTCGTTGAGAATGCCTCGAACGGAATATTTTTTTTCCGTAAAGCAATGCGCGAGGTTGCGCAACGCTTGTGCTCGAAATTACCGAACCATACGCAAGAAAAACTCGCGAGAAAGAGGAATGAAAAATGTTTCTGTTTATCTAGGATATGCGCGTATGCTTAAAATATAAACGCGACAGAGTCATTATAAGCCAATCGGGGAACGTCCCGTCACATTGGGTCTGTTCGTTTTAGCTACACTTTTCTACACTTCTTACACCTCCAGTGGACTTTCTATTACTGTATCTAGTCAAAGTGTAGAAAGTGTAACTAGCGCGAACAAACCTATTGTATAGACTCTCCACGCGAGCATTTCTTTGCCGCCGCGGGCGCTAACGTGCTACGATACAATGAATTTAGGCATATGCACACGAGCCTCGCAGTGGGAGGTGGCGGGGTGGGGGGGCTGCCCACCGTTGCGCAGCTGTTGACTGGTCGTTCAGTCGCGCCGTTCCACCACACGCGATCCGTGGGTCGATTCGTTCGATCTGTCGGTCGTCGCTCCGACGAATTAATCATCAAAATTCACATAATCGACGCACATATTATTTCTTTTAAAATGACAAAATAACGAACGCGTGCTTTCGAACTGCGCTAAACATAATAAATAAAATATAAAACGTGTTTCGAATCACGAGCACGAACATTTCGTCGTTTCGCAATTTTTCCCACTGCGTTTCTTTTCTTTTTTCTTTCTTTCTCTCAATCCTCGTGATGCGCGAGTGTAGATAATACGCGAGTTTTATTTTTTCAATTATTTTTTCGTTTTCGTTTCCTCTATCACGGAATATCCTTCGGTAAGTAAAAAACAAACGTCCAAAGATCATGTGTTTCGTGGGCCGCGATTTCGTCCTTTGTTTCGATCGATCGATCGTCGAGGTGAACAATGCTTTTCCTCCTCTTTCTGTGGTTGCCCAATAACTTACACTTTTTCGATACATCGTTCGACCAATAAGCGAGTGCAATTCGCAAGCAGGTCGATCGAGCTGGAACATTCAAATTTTGAAACGAATGATTAATGACGCATTGTGCGTTGGATCCTAACCTACAATGAAAGATCATTACGATGTATTTTCGAAATACCGCTTGCCCGAGACTCTTGATGAAACTTTTTTTCAATGCGTGGGAATTTAAAAAATGCTTAATAAAAGCTGTACGAAAACTTTTCGGACTCGTTCTTTTCGTGCGCGTATACCGTCGCAAAATGCATTTGTGCAGCTGCGCGCTGGACGTTCTCATCTCGTCTTTAGTTATTTTCGCAAAATATTGCCCCCGTGTAACGAAACGAATAATCGTCTCATCGATGAAAAATGAACATATACGAGATAAAATAGCGCTGCTTTCTTTCCGTCGGCATCTGCACTTTTTCTCCGTTTTCTATGCACATCGCGGAGCTTTATCGTTATAACCTCAAAATCAGGTGTCGACCATGCAAATATAATATTCAAATATGTAGGGAACAAAAATTATCCAGGGGAATGAACAAAATCGACGTTAGTGAAGAAAAAAACGTTATTTTGCTGCTTTACTTTGTGTCTACGTTGGAGGTAAACGCGCGGACACGATAATGATCGTGTTTGTAAATCGTCCTATCTGCAGACTACAAAAAAAGTCTTGATCGTCTATGTGTGTATATATATATTGTACAGACGATCAGATAAAAAAAGCTTGTATTCATATATGTACAAACAAGCCTTTTTTTATCACAGTCGGCGTTTTCGTGGACGAATAATTTATTGTTCACTAGCCAAACTGCAGTCTGGAATAATTTTTTTCTTCAACAATTACTATACTTATACATACAATACCTTGCAACGATAAACCAATAATAAAGAATAATCATATTTCGAGCTTTCAATTTTATCTCGAGCCTCGTCCAAAACGTAATCAATCTGCATTCATTGGGTTGATTGTCTCTCGTGATAATTGAGTTACATAAATTGTCGTTATGAAACCCTCAAGCCGCAACGGTAGAAACAATGGAAGCGAATTGCGCCGAGCACCTTTGCCCCCTTTGATCGCATCTGCATTGATAAAGGCCCATCTACGTTATTCTTCATCGTCAGTTGATTGGATGAAAAAAATGTGCCGTAAGAATCCAGGTACGAGGAAGCGATTATGGCGAGCAGCAGCGGCAATGGCGCCGACAGCGGATTGGACGGAAGCTCCACGAGCGATTCCAACGTGCCGCACAAACGGATGGAGGAGATGCAAACTCAGAGTACGGAGAAGCTTACGGAATCTTCCGCCCTGTCGCGGAACACCAATCAGACGTACTTTGCGGAAGAGAAGATACGAATACCCGAGATAGAAGGGGTACGTTTTACGGTGGACTCATTTTGCGGAAGAAAGAAGTCAATGGATATGTTATCGGAAATGTATATCATTCAGGAATTATATACAATTCCTAGGAACTTCGTAAAATGCCGGGATGATTCGGGATACGTGTGGAATATTTTATTAATACATAGAATATCTAGGAAATTCAAAAACTTTCTAACTGGTACAAGAAAATGCATGAAATAGATCAACATAGTTAAGATAACGATGAGATGATGAAAATAATTTTAACGGTGAGACTTTTACTAAACTGAAATTACAGCATGTAATAGGACATGATCTAATCTAACGACAGTTGCAGAATAATATATTCATAACAGGTCACCCTGTATATATTTTCTAGGAGTTATATATAATGATGAGTTAAACACATTTCCTGTACCACATACGCTTAATGATCGTATCAGGATCAATTCCTGCTTGGTAGGCTCACGTCGCGCCATTTTTGTCCACAGACGTCGTTCAGTTTTCGAAAGCTGTGGGCATTCACGGGGCCCGGTTTCTTGATGTCCATCGCTTATCTGGATCCCGGTAACATAGAGTCGGACCTTCAATCCGGATCTCTAGCTCAGTACAAGGTGAAGCATATTTGCCACGTCAGCGAATGCCGCGCTTCGATTTTGCGCCTGACAGAGGCAACAACGCGATGTCGTAATTTCAAGCGCATTGTCGTTTTCGCTCGCAGTTGCTATGGGTCCTGTTGAGCGCTACGATACTCGGTCTGGTGATGCAGAGGCTGAGCGCCCGTCTGGGCGTAGTGAGCGGGCTCCACTTGGCGGAAATGTGCTATCGCCAGTACAAGGCTGTTCCGCGTATTCTGCTGTGGATCATGACGGAGATCGCGATTATAGGAAGCGACATGCAAGAGGTCATTGGCACTGCCATTGCCATTTATCTTTTGTCCAATCAAACGTGAGTGAATGTCGGCCAATGTTCACCAATTACTGCCATGTTATGCGCCGCAAATGTTAATGTGGCGTGCGAATTGGATCGAGCTTTCATCGAATGCACTGGCAATTGTAATGGGACACTATTGGCGTTTCGATTCTATTTCTCTTTCAGGGTCCCGTTGTGGGGGGGTGTTCTCATAACGATTGTCGATACGTTTACATTTTTATTCCTCGACAAGTACGGCCTACGCAAACTCGAATTTCTCTTCGGCTTTCTCATCACCGTGATGGCTGTGACGTTTGGATACGAGGTACGGGCAAGAGCCACTTTTTCTACTTATGTGGTTATGCATTCTGTGTACATTTGTGTAGGAGTCGAAACTAGCGTGTTACGTGATGACGCGTCGAAACAAGAGAAAATGGTAAAAGAAAACGAAGATGGATATGGAGAAAAACAGAAGATAATGAGTTACGCTTCTTAGAGACCAACATCCTTCATGTAATAACATCGTCTGTTTATTCTTTAACCGACGTAATATTTTTAACGACGTGTGACTTCGAATTTATTATCGTTGGGTACGTCAGGATCGATTCCTACATTTACTAACTAAACTCAAGTTGAAGGGTTCGCTGAATCTCTTTTTTCGGCACCGAGCCTTGTAGCTTTCGAAAACTTTTTGTGGACATTTTGATAGCATTGTTTTTGCACAAACTGCAGGTGGATGCATGTGAAATCGCCCACGGGCGATAGATGGCGTCAGGTACACTATTTTCTCGCATAAAAAGCTGGCAATATATGCACATACCTTTGTCAATAAAAATGCGTTTACTTTTCACCAACCATTTCCCGGAAAAACATTCGGAATTTGGCTATTTTTTCGGGCCTCTAATACTTTGAATAAACCAGTCGATAAATTTGCCGCCAAATCGCTATCTTTTATTTAGCTCAAAAATGGACGGTTTCATATGCAACCACCCAATATATTGTCACAATAAACAAGTTCATAACTATAAGTAATTATTATCCATATTAGTACAATAATGATAGATAAGGAAATAATAGAAATATACTCTCCGTCGTGACCACTTTTTTTGCTTTTTGCCACGTCCTTATCTCCAGTACGTTGTGTCCGCGCCGCCGCAGCTCGACGTAATCAAGGGTATGTTCGTACCGATGTGCGAAAATTGCGACAGGAAGGTCTTACTGCAGGCAGTAGGAGTTATCGGGGCTGTTATCATGCCTCACAATTTGTATCTGCACAGCGCCCTCGTGAAGGTACGCCCGACGACAAAGACTTGGCGAAAATGCGATTTTTCGTCACCCGTGTACTACCGCGTTTCGAAAAATATCGATATTCGATTGTCGTTTGCAGTCGAGGGACGTGGATAGAAGAAATCCGACGAAGGTCAAGGAGGCCAACAAATATTACTTCATCGAAGCCGCGTTTGCACTTTTTGTCTCTTTCATCATAAACGTGTTCGTGGTTGCTGTATTCGCGCATGGTCTGTTCGATAAGACGGACAGCGATGTGGTGAGTTTTGGTTTTTTCTCACCGATGAACAACGAAAAACGCGTCCGAACAATTCCTCGTCGAAGAAAGATACATGCCGTCATTTTATTTTTTCTTAGCTCGATGTTTGCATCAAATCGAACAACACTCTGGGAATGCAGGAGTTCAAGGTGAGTCAATCCTGAGCGAGAACTGCCAAGCTTAGTCGTCGTCTCTGCAATGTTCCTTCGTATAAACCCTTTAGGGCTTTTACGATTTCACTCCCCTCACTCTATGCCTTGTCACCTCGCTACTTTCAGTTCCTGAGCGTCCCTCCTCCGGAATGTTGCCCAAAGCCACTCGCTTCCCAAATGTTTCCTGGCGCTGAACTTTTGTACACCGATAGCGCATCACCGGAAGTATGTTCTGAACGAATTTAGCGAAAATCGGTGGAACACTTTCAATTCTAAGGTAGTTTTACTTTGTCATAACATTGATTTTAGAGCTGCAACTTTTAAAATGGAGATATGTTGTTAAACTTTTATTGGGAAATGGAATATCGCACGAGTTATGTTCGGATCGAATTTTGCAAAAGTTGGTGAAGAATTTTAGAGTAAGAATTTTCGGAACAAAAATTGTTTCACGCTCTCGTTCGAAATTTGATATTGGGGAAGTAACGCTGAACGACACCTAGCGTCGGACACTCGAACTATCTCGGCAAGTCGCAACGTTTCACCATAGTTTGATTTAAGTTTTGAAGTATGTTTATGCAGAGGTTGCGTTTTTGTTAGCGTATTTTGGTTTTAAACTTCGTTGATGCAATTATTTCTTAAATAAAGTTACATTTCCTATTTTTATTGCCTGAAAACCTTAAATGTCCGCCAAGGGGCTTAACAGGGGTCACCAGAACTAATAGGTCTCTAAAATATTTATCAAACTGGTGGGCGATGCGAGATACGGCAGGATTGTATGTTGACAATATCTTTGAAAAGGTTTGGTTTTAAAGGGGCAGACTTTACTAACTAGAAACTCGCGCACGGCTTCCACGCCATTTTCTTTCACCCGCAAAGTTTCCTCTAGTAGCCGATTTAAAAAAACCCTATGATCATAAGCTTCATTAATTTTTGTTTCCTTTTTTCCTCACAGAACGGCAGTGAGCCCTTCGAGGCCGATCTCTTCAAGGGCGGAATTTATCTCGGCTGTCAGTTCGGCGTAGCTGCCATGTACATATGGGCGATCGGGATCTTGGCCGCGGGTCAGTCCTCGACTATGACCGGAACTTACGCCGGTCAGTTCGCGATGGAAGGCTTCCTCAATCTCCAATGGGTGCGTTGGAAGCGGGTCCTCTTCACTCGGACCATCGCTATAGTGCCAACCTTCTTGGTCGCGATACTCGCCGACATGGAACATCTCAGTGGCATGAACGACATTCTCAATGCCGTGATGAGCCTTCAATTGCCATTCGCCACGTTACCCGTTATCGCGTTCACGAGCAGCGTGCACATAATGGGTGATTTCAAGAACGGATTGTAAGCCGCGTTTTCTTTTTTTTTTCGCAACGCTTCATCCACTCGCACACACATACATAGACACACTGAGAGAGGGAGAGAGAATATTCTTCGCGCTCAAGACTGGACGACACACTTGTACAAAGATGGACGTCCGCATCGAAGCGGAAGAGGGCCTTCAAACGATATTCAATCGTTGTCGAACGGATACGCTGACTCCATTGCACAATCGCACTCACTAACACGTACTTACATTCAATCACGATTTAAATACTGCTTCTTTTTCATTTCCTAATGGTCTTCCGTTCGCTCTTGCGGCAGTTTTGGGATCTTACCCGTCACTTCACTATTTTCAGTTCCTTATAAGGAACATAACTTATCGTAAACCGGGGTAACTTTGCGACAGTATCGGGTAACTTTGGGACACGTAAGTACAACTACAGCTTCAAATATTTGCCGGGCAGGTACCACATATCAGCGTATGGCAGTAGCGGTGATTGCGCGCCAATTCATAAGGCATGGCGTTGGTGGGAAATTCAAAGGTCGAATACTACGCGATGTTCCAAAGTTGTACCCCCGTTCCCAAAGTTACGCCGGTTTACGTCAAGTATCCGCCTTCGATTTTGTTGAAACTCACATATGTGAAAAAGCATTGAAAACTATTAGACACGTATGGTTTTTATCGGCGGAAAAGTGATTTTAGGCGGGCTCTAAACGATCAATTATATTGCGCATATTACGAATTGCGCAATATTTTCGAACGTCGAGGGTTAGTATTATTGCTCCGGGTAGGATAGGTGAATATTATTGCACCGTGTAGGATTGGTATTGCGCCATACACTAGGGAGATCTCGCTCACGCGAAAACATCGACGCTTATGGGCCGTCAAAGTTATTGCGTTATGTTAATTGGTCATTTGGGTTCAAGCTGTTGTGCAGTATTATTGCACAAAGAAAGTATTCTACATTGTTATTGTAGGTCTAGGGCCCACCTTAAGGAGGGAATCCATCCCTCGAAGAAAGTGTCATTAATTTAATTGTTTTCGTCGCTTTACATTAGAAGAACTTTGGATTTTGTTTCATTCAGATCGGTGGCCCACGACGCGCCTTTCTTTGAGGGGCGGTTTCCACTGTTGGAACAGTCTTTTCGCCAATAAAAATTCATGTCTAAAAGTTTCCAATGCTTCATCACTTATATGAATTTCGGAAAATCGAAGGTGGACGCGCTTGAGTGATGTTCCTTTTCGGAGACCAATTTCTCGAAGTGTTGCCCACTGCGGCTTATTTCTCACTGGCGCATCAAATTTACCCGAGGGGCACAGGGAAAGAATACAAGCGGCCTATATTTCTACCCAGCTTTTTTGGATGCCCAACCGAACGGTTACCCATCCGCGTATCGGCCGCGTACATTGATGTCATTTATCACTATTAGAATAATACCGTTCCCTGCTATTTATTCTTTCTCTCCTCTTCGTGTCGATTCAGATCAATACAATTGTCCGTGTTCTTTCAGCTTCACGAATCTCGTATCGACCGCCCTTTCCGTCCTCGTGATATCGATAAACATTTACTTCGTGGTGGACACGATCGACCAGCACGGCGTCGGCAAAGACAGCTGGGGCATACTCTTCGTCATAGCGCTCTACGCCTTCTTGTATCTCGCCTTTTGCGCTTACCTCGCGATACACATGGCGATATCGATGGGTGCCACGTCGCTCACCAACAATAGGGTTTGTTATTTATCATTTTGCCTGTTTCATCGAAACTTAAAACAAACGTTCTATCTATTTCTCGAATTTCTCTTGCTTATACGTTTTATCGTTTTTCTCTTCGGGGGGGGATTTACAGTACGTCGCGAAATACATCGGTGGACCGGTCATCGCGAATTTCAGTCTCACCAATCCTGCCGCTTATTCGAGGTGAGGGAATAGTGCAATCGAACGAAAATAACGCGAAAGTCTCTCACAAGGAGAACAAAAACGCTTTCGACTCGTCAGTTTCTGAAATAATCCAATTTTCGTACTTTTTTCTCTCTATCTTTCGTGTCGTGCACGTCTCTTTGCGAGCTTGCGGTATTATTCACCACAGAATTCGTTTTCGCTACGAAACAATCGTTGATCGTTTTTTGTTTCATCGGCTACTGAGCATCGCCGAGCTGCGACTACTCTCTCTCTTTTTTTCCCTTCTCCCGCGATTCAACGAGGGTCGAGCGTATCAACGATGGATGGTAGCCTACCGATTCCTCTTTTGACGTGGATACGTCTAATAGCGGTTCAGCTTTGACGTTTCGGCGAGTTCTAGCGCATCGTTATCGAGAGAAAGAAATTATGAGCATTTAGACAATTGAACGGAGTTTTTTTAAACGAAGAAACGCTTATTTGTCAATTTGCGGTATTTTGCCAACGAGCGCCGTCAATATGGCAGTGAAATATATTTACATGATTTTTCCTAACAAAGCGTGCTAAAATTCATAGATCTATTTTTTTCACAGAAATTACGTACTTGGATTTTTGGAAATTTCAAAGTTGAACCGCGGACTTAACTGCGTTAAAAAAACAATCGGTATCCTTCAACATTGACTATTGAACATTCGTACCTCCTTGAAATCACAATGTCGGTGGCTGGTTTTTTTTATTGCGAAGAATCACGTGAGAAGTCCCGTCGTGTTATTTCTTCTCTCACTCCCACCCCCTATTTTCCTTTGTAGTTCATACGGTCGACGAGAAATTTCATACGTCGCGAAATGTGTCGATCCTGTGAAAGAAACGATTATAAATACGAATGATCCGTCGACGATTCCTTCAAAGTTCCTCTGTGCCACGCTCAGTCTCGAATCCTCGTAATTGTGTCTCGAGGAGAAATTGAGTAGACAAATACGCGAGACATTCATTGCCGCCTATTGTACCTCGTTTGCTAAGGAAAGAGCCTCGAACAAGGCGCGCTTTATCGTAGCGTCGGAGCAACGAATAAAGTTACGAAACGACGATAAAAACTTCGATCGCATATTTGACATGCGAGTCGAAGCTTCTGAAAGAGAAGCACACGCGCATATATTCTTCGATCATGGTTAGATGCGTAATAGTAGCCAAAGGTTAGGTCGCATAGGATATTCTAGGACTTTGTACATTTTTAATGCGCGATGCTAAAGCGACAATCGGGCCAATGGAAATACCGATGCGATTCCGTTGAAAGAGCATTATTCATTAATAACGTTAGAAATACGTCTCGAAAGTGAAACATCGAGGCTCGAAGGAAATGGAACAATAATTATTTTACGAATAGAACACGCCATGGCAATTTACGATTAAATATGGCAAATTAAGTGTAGAAGTACGGAAAAAAGAGGAAGAAAAATATTACGGTAGTAGTCTCGTCACAGTCAAGGTGAAAAGTTTATTCTCCGGTCAATCGATGAGACCTTCGAAAAATTGCAAAATATCCTCATAATGTAGTTTGTACGTGTTATCGGGATGTAAAAACTTAGTTTAGAGTTCCGTTAGAGTCCCGATAATAATGTTCCCTACGTCACCTAACACTCACTTTTGTATCAGACTACTCATTCCGGCTACGTAAACACTCTGCGTATACGGATATGCGCACGCTACTGTAGTTCGGGAGCGCGGAGGTCGTGGCAATGTCGCAAGCGTATTTTTTTCGTGATATCCAGTGTAAACTGAAATGAACCAAGTGTGGCCGAAATAACGAAACAAGTGCGACGTAAAGGTGAATTCTCCAAACAAAAAACGATCGTCAAAAATAGAAATGCAGTCGAAATGATGACTCTTAAACGAGAGAAAACGAACAAATAAGAATGTAGAGATTGTGAATAACGAAAATTTTATTAATTTCCTAATTTTGACGTAGCAATATATATATATATGTTAAGAAATGCCGCGTCTTTAGATACATTTTCTAAGCATGAACGCACTGAACGCTTGCAGCGTTGCCAGATCGCCGGCTCTAGTCGGCTCCAGTCGCTTCGTCGTTATCGCGTCGCTAGACATTGCACAATTTATATCGCTATGTCTCTGAAACTAGACGGTTAAAATTCTTGATTTTTTCCCTCTGTTATTGAAACTTTTGCTTTTACCCGTAGAAAATTTTCCAAGTTATTGCATGAACTGTGAGATTTTTAACTGCTCCCTATAAGAACACGTGTAAAATTGTGCAATCTTTGATTGCGTATATTTCGAATACGGAACGGTGAATCCTTTTGCACGTAATCATTTAATATCGTCCTGAATGTGACCAAAAGTTCAAAAATCCTATAGAAAAACGGCTTGGCGAGACTACTACGTTAAGGAAGTTCATCTGGTACCGAGTTAGTCAAAAGAAAAATTATTACGACTAGTGTAGTCCGTTCAATAAGTTTGGCAACGCTGCAACCAAGCGCGACCGCGTATCCTCTACAGCTGCCACGTGCTAGAAACTTTTCACTCGCGTCCATGGATCATCGTCGATCTCTTTTTCGATCATGGAAGAAAATTCAAAAAAGAAAGCGTTTTTTTGGAAGAGCAAACAAAATCAATTTTCGAAAATCAATTTTTTTCTCAATCAATCTCGAAATCAATTTTTTATGTGTTATTATTTCGTATCCTTTTTTTATACCTACAATGATTTTATTTGCGATTAATTTATTTGATTTTATTCTTTAAGCCGATTTAGTCATTACATTTCCAGTCACTTTTGTATGGTTTGCTGAAGAAGGGTAGTGCACATTGCGTCGTTCGGAAAGTATTAGTGTTGATTTGAGAAAGCGCGCGGTTGCGACGTTGCCATCGTAATATGCGACTGGAGTAATATGGAGGTTAACCTCCAAAAAATCAGCATTTTTCGAAACGAATTAATTTATTCTGAAGTTCACAAGTATCTAATGGATTTTAGAAAGCTGTCCACACGTTCTTTAGATATTTTTTTATCCATTATAAAAGTTTCGTTCGAAACTGTTTGTCAATGCTTGCAAATTTCACGTTTATAGACGGGAAAAACACGACCATGTTAATTCAGAAAATTTTTATTTATTAATTGCTCACAAGTCAGATATCCGGAGAGTTTGAAATTTGAACAGGTGACTTTTTAGATACTCATAAGTGAACTCGATTTTTTTAATCAATACATCTGTTCGTTAATTCGATCATCGGATGAACTTCCTTAAGGCGAAGAACAGGGATACAGGGTTGAATGACAGTCTCGACTCGAAATTGTATAGATACGTCATTGATTTCTCGTAACTCGCGCGACTCTCGTGTACTGTCGCGACGTCATGAAAAATTGTGAATAACAACTTTCCACATCCATCACTCACGCAAGCGTAATAAAATAAACGTTTTTCTCTACCGCTTATAGTCCACTACTATCGCAACCTGTCCTCATAATTGCACACATTCGACTAATCCTCGAACTTTTCGAAAACGCGATAAGAAATTACGTATAGGGATGATATAAATAATTTTATTTGAATATTTAATACTACGTTCGGCGACGGTGTTTGGCGCGCAATCGATGTGCGACTTTGACGGTCTCCCGTGTCAACCTGCGTGTGGGTCAGTACTTGGATGGGTGACCGCCCAGCCGCGCACCCTCTTGCGCGCCTAAGGGTCCGTCCATATTTTACGTCATACATTTTTGCTGATTTTTGACCCCCCGCCCCCCTTCGAAAATCGTCCTATCCTTCCTATCGTCATAATCCAATTATCGTCACCGTCATCCAACGACCAGACCCCCGCCTCCTATTTTACAATGTCGTAATTTATGGACGGCGCCTAACACCGAGCAGGCGACGCGATTTTTCCGAGTTTCCAATGGTGAACGCACCTGAATGTTGTAATTTAGCCACCTGTTTCGGGTAAGGTTTTCCTCAGTTTCCCTGAGCCCTCGTCCCTACCCCGATGCAGTAGTGCATTAGAAGATGAAGGGCAACACAACTGCAGGCATTGGCGTAGCCAGGAGGGGCAGAAGTGAACCGCCCCCAAAACAGATAGATCCGAAATAATGAAAATCAAATCATGGATCCGTTTTATTTGTTTGATCCAAGCAAGCATGAAGAAATAATTCAATAAAGCTTAAACTATTTTCTTCGATGTAATTTCGTAATTTGTATAAAAAGTAGCCGTTCAATTACGTAAATTAAATAGATATTAAAATTGCATAATTAAGTTAACTGGAAAACCCGATACATTGGACTTACCGACCGATAGACAACCAGAAGAATACTGGAGGGTCAACATTTACTACCGAGTAATAGATAAGGCTCGTATTTTTTTTATGGCTGTGATGCTCACATTTTATTTCCATTACTTGGCGCCGAGACGCTGCCGCGTCTTTTATCTTCCGTTGGTTCATGCAGTTGACGAATTTTTGGAATTCAATATAAAGAAATAAGAGGATTTCATCAATAATTATTTTTTAAATCTTGATAATTCACATATCAGCCTTAGCAGCTGATGTGATGGTCACAAAAACGTACTTTCGTTTGAAAACGATGAAATAACTAGTGGTAATTTAAGAAAGCATATTGAAAAAGGAACTGCCCTAACTAATATAACCTTTTCCATGCAACAATACGCCCAGTGAGCTTTCCCGGCTGTAAGCGGAGTTTTCCTTTAATGCGGCGGACAAAAACATAGAGAATGACATCGTTAAAAAAATCCAACCAAGTGTTGAGCCGATTTACGGAAAACAAAAGAAAACTAAGACCTATTATTAATTGAGTACCTACTGAAAGTGAAGTTCACAGACTACTAACTGAATCAAAGAGTGATGAAAAATTAGTTGATTATTTTTAAAAGTATTAAAAGAGTTGGATATTAATGTTTAACATGAATGTGTGATTAAAGCTTCACATTTTATGTGTGTTAAGTGATTATTGATTACCATGCAAATGTTATGGAAAAAAAGATGTTTGTGAACAAACCACTTATTCGTCACCCCCCCCCCCCCCCCTAGAAAAAATGCTGCCTACGCCAATGCCAGAAGGGCATTAGCTTTCCAACCAACTGGAAATGGTGAATTAAAAATTGTGGGTTAACAGTAAAGAAGAAACATTCAAAATGGAAGAACAAATGTAATACCTCGTTTCGTCGGTGTGTATTTTACTCGAGAATATCCAAAAGAAGCAGTTGGGCACGCTCCAAGTAATTTCAGTCGATAATAGTCCTAGGCAAAACCGAAACAGTTGCTTATCTTCTCCAGCTTGTTTTTGCTCCACATTCGATCTCATCTCTCGAATCGAAGAGTTTGAAGTTCAAGGGTAAAGAGCGACGTAGTTGATGATAACAATGGCTGAAGAGGGGATCGAATTCGAAGATATTTTTCCTTTATCTCGTGTATATATGTATCGCCGATGGAATCCATCAAACCTTCTGACGTATTGTCTCATTCCCAGTTTTGAAAACAGCTCGGAAACATCTCTAGACTCCTAAGGAAAGTGGCAGACGTGATAGCCTAGGGGGCTTTGTTCCTACAGTGTTGCTATGTACATCTTCACCACCATCCCGCTGTACCGTTTATCAATGATTGAAAAAAAAAAACAAAACAAAACAAATCATTCCATCACGGAACGTGCGCAATGTGTGCTAGTGGCGGAAAGTTTTGCATACCATCGGCATGTCATTCATTACTGTATGGTATGTATTCCATGTGCGTACGAGGAAATCGTCCCTACTAAACATTTCTTTCGTTCGTGTAACGCCGCGGCTGAAGCTTTCGCACACTTAACCTCACTTTTCGAAAGTCGCGATCGCTTGCCTGGTCACGTGATTTTGCCGAAACTTTCGCGGTTGGCTGGTCTCCCACTGCCCGCGGATCTTCGGTCAATCCGATTCCACTCAGCCCCCCACCCAACTAGCGAATCGTCATTGATTCATAGTGGAGACGAAACTAATGGTTGAAAATGGGCCAACTGTGAAAGCTTCAGCTGTAACGAAATTATTGTGGCATTTCTTTTTCTCAGCCTATTCGTTTCCGTTTGCGTAGCGTACTTTTTGTATAACTTTCCTGCGTGTAGTCCATGTTCGTACTTATTGTGACGTCCTGTACTTTGGTCCTGTGGAAAAATGCAATTTTTTTATCTCGTCGTTTAACTAATCTGACTTCCGTTGCATGAAAAATCTCTACTAACAACTCTACCTTTCTCGTAAATCGGCAAAAACGAAACAAAAAATACCAATAACAAAGTATGGCACTGCGATCGAGAGATACGGCGTTTGAGGTCGAATCTAGTAATTTCGCAATGCGCAAGGTAAGAACTCGCTCCGTTTATCGTACTATATACATCTCGTGTGCGGGGAATCAATAAACAATTGTTCATTGCGGATACCATTTTTCGCCGTCACGGAAATGACAATAAATAATTCATAGATGACAATAATGATAATTTGTTGATAGAAAGTGATGATAAATGATGCTTCCTGACGGGATTAGACTACTGTGACGACCCAAAAATCAGGGTTATTAAAATAAATTGAAGGAAGGAGTAAGATGATTGAAAAATCTTTTGAAAATTTATTTGTCAAACTCTAACAAAGTTGTTTACCAAACTTCATAAAAAATATGCATAATTATAGAAGTTATAAACAACCTGGTGAAGGAACTTTGAACACGAGGAACTCAACGGTGGGCTTGATTTTGGTCACCCGGTTGGTCAGAAACGAAAAAAAAGATTTTTTTTTCTTAAGGTAGACAATATTGGCTAAGACTTGACCGAGCTTTTTTATCGTGTTTCGATAAAAAAAAAAAGTTTATTTTGTATTTTCGAGAAAAAATGACGCGAGCGCTCGGTTATTTGAAATTGTGACAGTAACCTAATCCCTTAATAGGAAACTACAAGCTCGATATTTATCGCTTGTTTGATGGATATTTTTTTCGCATAAGATCTTTACTAACCAACTAATTTGGTACGCACGTGGTTTGATGGGATAAAAGGCATTTGTTAACGCAACCTTATTTATTTTTTTACCTCGTTTTCAGTCATCTCAAAATTATTGAAAAGAATTTTTTATTTATTGATTATATTAAAATTCACGAATAAAAGAGTCAAGCTTAAATTTAGTTCAAATCTGGTTGTCATTTTCATACTTCTTTGAATATATTTTTTTAGTAACTCTTCCGAAGCAGCTTACAGAATTAATCAAGGGTTCACGATCGACGAATATGGGAGTGGAAGCATCAGAACGCCGTCGGCATTTTGAGGCTTTTTTGCGCTCGGAAAGTTCAACGATAAAGTACCCGGACGAAGCAAAAATCGTGTATAAAATCTTATAACGACCCAACGGTGCGAGGATGTTGATAAAATTCAGTGCCGATTTTTTGTAGAAAAGAAGAAAAAAAAAGTTCGCCGTTCAATATTCGAAACGTACTGTTACTGCGAAAAGTAATGTAAATATATACATATGTTTTTTTTTTTACCTAAGTAAAAATTATACTGTGACCAGTTGGTGAATAAAAAATGTGATACAATTTTTATCAATGCTTCTTACTCTCTAGCGTTTAGAAATAATAGAAAATGCGCAATTTTGATTTGCAAGATATTTATTCTTTCAATTTCGGAACAACGGTATGCAAATCACAATATTTCACTCTCTAGCACGCGAGCGAAGAACGAGAATCCGAAGCCATTCTTCAAGCTCCCGATACAAATGCGTTAAAGTCTTAGGCTCGATGATACATTCTTTTTTCCCTTCTAACATTGATTAAAAATGCACAATGCCGTTAAGAAATACTCAGTCTCGAGAGTGTTTTTTCCCCGTTCTTTTTTAATACAGCCTAACCCTTCCTCGTCACACTGGGTCATTTTGGCCCCGGACGAATTTGAAAACGCTCACTATCCCAAAGTTGAAAGTTTGCAATATTTTTTTCCAATAATTCAATGTCATACTTTCCGAATTTTAATTATGCAGACATGTTAAAAAACGTTTAAAGTGTAGCCCGATTTTTTTTTCAATAAAAACGGACCGAAGGGTTGTTAAGGGCAAATGGATGAAATACTATCCGGGTAAAATTGACCGAGTGTGTCAAAATCGTGGCCAAATATAAGTGTACCAAGGAAGGGTTATCGAGCTCAAAATCAATTTCTTCACCCGCGTACATATTTTCACACCCAGCGAACAGACGATGAAAAAATGTATAATCTCCATCCATCGGAACCGGGATATATTCGTTTTTATTATAGCCTCGTTAAATGAGCAATCGCGTTTCACGATATGACTAGATATCGAGGAAGCATAGTTCCGAATAAATCACGCGAATGGTCCGTGCAATGATTTTTTTTTTTTGGTACACATATATGTATATATTACCTCATCCGTGAGGATTTCAAGAGCGAGAGCGATATAAACTATAAAAAAAAGATAAACTTCGCGCATCTCTGTAAATATACAAAATTTTCGATTAAATAATTTCGAGAAAAAAAATTACCGATATTTGGTTTTCTATCGGAAAATGTTCAAGTTCGACAGACCGAATAAGCGCGTAAAACGTGACGACGGGAAAAACTCGCCAATCGTCCATTGAAAATTTTGCTCGTTCGAGATTTCTTTTCCTGTTTTTTTTTTTTTAAATTTCTGCCACGCGTCGCTCCTAAATAGGATCGGTCGACAGTCGCAGGTAATACTGACTATTTTCTCGCCTGTGTTGCGAATATATGAAACCGAATATGAGGAGTATCAGCAAGACGAGGAAGAGCACCGACCACGAGAGAATCGCTGTAACAATCAACGAATGAAGGATTTAGAAGCGACGTCGATATCGAGTATGCCGACGATGTTGAAGTTCGAAACGTTAGAATGCAATAAAAACTTTTCTTCGCCCAAATTTACTTTTTGCATACCCAGGCTAAGGAAACGAACAATGCACGTGGCAAAAATGTGGAGCTACAAATGGAAAAGGTGTAAAGCCAAGAGAATGATAAAGTGGAAAGAGGAGAAATCTGAGCGCTTACACCACAGTAAACGTCTAGAATTAATTGATTTGGTAAATATTTACAAGTGGGGATCCAGCCCTAATCGGCTCGAAAAAAATGTTCACGTGTTCGGGGCTATTCTGCAGTATGAAAATATGTTTTCTATGATGGGGTAGGGCTATTTTATAAAAAAAAAAAAATATTCGATTTTTAAATACGTTTTCTGTATATTTACTCTAATTTGTTTGGGTTTGTTTGGTGACACTCGATGTCACCAAACCCGTTTCCTCCATACGTTTAAAAAGGTAAAAAAAACGTCTGGGGCTTAAAATAAGGGTTGAAATTGTCTTCCCCGACTTAAAAGTTATAAACGAAGTGCCCTGAAATACATCGACTCGGTAAAAAATTTCTAAACCCCTTTTCTGGCTGGAGCCTGACTTGTAAATATTTACCATTGATTTTTCGCAATTTTTTGTGGAAGGACAAGTAAGAGGATAATAATATTCAAGGATCCCATTAGTTATATCTTCACGTGAACAAAAAAAAATGTATATTAACAAAATTATACAAAATGGTGTCGCTGGAATGTGAATGGTGGCCCTGAAATATGCATTTTTGTGTAATTGACAAGCATTTAAAGTAAAAACTCAAATTTCGACAGAAAAAAGGACAATTGTTTGTCAATAACTGATGTTATAATTAACTCGTGGAAAATCCTGTACGTATTTCTCTTCGGAATGTTTATTCAAAGTGTGCTCAAAATTTGGAGTGGAAATAAAGAAAATTATTGGAGTTATACTGCGTGTCGTTTTGAAAACTTGTGTACCGTGAAAAACTTATTTCCCCTTATTTTAGATGGTTCAAAGCATCTCTTAAGCCAATTAAAAGAGATCAAGGTACATATTCAAAAGTGGGGCTCCTGCTAGAATCAGGCTAACTTTGTTTGGGGTCGTTTGGGTTTGTTTGAACCCTTGAAGAAAATTGACCTGATTCTAGCAGGAGCCCCATTTCCGAATATTTACCGAGATAAGTTTTTTGAAAATTCTAGAGTGACGCTACCCCTTAAGTAGACGATATTTCAGAGGCTCACCGATTATGGCCGAATTACTGACATTGTATCCGTACGTCGAGTCCATCAGACACTCTTTGTCCCAATTTTCCGGTATAACTGACTTGGTCAGTTTCACGAAGTCTTGCAACGGACAGGCTGCGAGGCAGCCAGGCAGCGTAATGAGTTTCGGCTCGTCGGTTGAATTTTTGTAAAAAACCTGAAATTCAATTATTACTACATGTGAATAGACGTTGCAGTAGTAGAATATTTTATTTCATGTACACCCTTGCGAGCTTTTTATATTTCCTCCTTTATTTCGTTACAAAGCTTCTTATTATAAATCATCACAAACATTAATCCTATTCTCATTGCGCTTTTTGCGTTTATACAAATTCCTTCCCCGCTTTCTTGCCTTCTTTTGCTTTCCTCATCTCTGCCCCCCTGACCCCTCTTTCCTCGCCATATTCTCAAATTGCCTCGCACCCTCGCACATCTCTTCTACTGAAACCTTTCCCTCTAGTGCCTCCCTCCACCCTCACTCAATGCCCACCTTGGCATTAAGGTAGACCTATCGCTTCACACTAGTCATACCACTGATCGTACTTGAGACCTGTACAATTTATATTTTTAACATATGCAAAAAAAATAATTTGTTACAACTAAGATTTTCCATTTGTAAACTGTTTAATGAATGTTCACATTTAATTAGAAAAATGAAAAAATAGGCATTTCAACGATTCGCATAGTATTTCTAGGCTTGATATTTGGCAACATTGGTTCTATCTCCGTCTCTTTTTACTCATTCAGGCGACTTTAACCTCCATGCTTTTCAACGTCGATCTGTCGAAACAATGTCAGGTGCGGGAAATGTAAGGCTTTGTATTCGGGCCACGACTGGTAAAAAAGCGTGGAAAATTTGTTTCGGTTAAAAATGAAATATGTGTGGAAATTCGAATGAGTGCGATGAGGTTAGGACTAGTCAGCTGTTGCTTTGCTGTCACGGCTCTTTATCGTAGCGAGTGCTAATAAATCAAATACCGGAAGTTCAAATTAAACTTGATGTTACATGAAAATTAGGTCAATAAGCGTATCTTTTTCTGAGAGCATTGGATTACTGCAAGTGGTAAGTATGTAAATCTGATTATTTTTAAGAATCTGACGGATTCTCACTATTGTATACACTTTTGTAGCGACCGGAAATTGGGTTTTTCTATGTCGCCACAGGATTCCTTCACAAAAGTAGGCAACTTTTATATTTTTCTAACGATAACTGACACTGAAATTTTACAGAGACGATTATTAATATATTTAGTGAAGCTCAAAGAAAATTATGAAAATCCTATGAATTAAAGCCTGGCGATAGGACTACCTTAAAAATAAGGGCTAGTATACGAGAGCATCTCTGTAAAAATGTGACTGAGATATAAAAAGCGTAAAGCGCTGTATGACGAGCAATAAATACAATATATCTATCCATCTTACAAAACTCATAAAATCCCATTGATCTTACCGAAAGGTGCTGTTGGAATATTATAAATGGCAATGCATGGTAGCAGAAGAAATTGGACGACTCACGGTTACAACGTGACGTCCCTTGGAGTTTTCTCGGAGCTCAACGAGAATCGTGGCCGCGTACGGTGGACAGTGAGTATCGAAGATGTCCAACGTCATCAGAAAATTCGCCAGGGTGTCGTCGTGGGCGCTGTAAATCCAAACTTTACGGTCAGGCACCAACGCATCCTTCGACTTTTTTCTCATGTGATCGATCATTTCTTCGAGCAGCGGGCCTACGAGTTTGCAAATTTGATATTGAGCATCATTGGTTTCGACGAACGCTCATCTCCAATAATTGTCGAATTAAGTATACTAAAAATAAATATTCAATCTTAATTGTATTCAATATTTCTTTGAAATACATGTTTATATGTATACAATAATAAATGCGCGTCGAAAAAGTAGAAAAAGCGATAAGATCGGATTCCCCGAGTGAAAAATAATCGCAGTTCGAGCTCACCCGACTTCAAACGTTGTAGAATTTTGTTGTAAGCTGGAATGCGGAAACTAAGCCTCGCCAGCGACTCCAGTTTCTTCGGAAACACGGACTGCGTCCAAGGCGGTAGAGTTTTGTTGTAGCGATTCTGGAGGAAACGTCTTTGATTATTATCAGCACGAAATATTCATAATTCGTTAACGGGTTAGACGACTGCGAAAATGTAAAAACTCGTTCGTCGCTTGAGACAATTTACATTGAAGAGGAAAGTGCAACATGTGGCGCAGAAATCGCACATTGGAAGTAAACTTATGATAATAGCGATAGAACTGCTAGTAAAACTTTAAATGCGTCGATACGTTTTTCAAAAGAGTGTACAACGGTGATTTTTGACATCTTTTGAACGGATTTACTCAAAATTTGGTACACTTAGTCAGTGTAATATTAGTTTAGTCTTGACCGAGGTTTTTCGTCCTAACATTTTTTTCATATCAGTTATTAACAATGACGATGGCAATTTTTCACGAAAAATCGAGAAAAAAAATTCATTTTGATGATGGAAACACGATAACAAAAAAAGCCCGGTAAATTCTTAGCCAATATTACATATTTTAAGAAAAAAATTCATTTTTTATGTTTCATATTTGATACACAACTTTGTTAATGCTACAGTACTGGCCAACAGTTTCCGGACACTTCGGATAATTGCAAAACGTTCGATCACTTTGGATAATTGCAAAATTATATTGTAACAATATAATTCATTATACAGAGCTATATAATATCTTCGTAGCATAATAAATTGAGTGAGCTATATTATTCTAACATTATCTAGCAATGATTCAGGGTCCGAAAGTTTTGCGATTATCTGAAGTGTCCCAAAACTTATGGCCGGTAGTGTACATACAAATAAATATCCAAACTACAGTCGAACCTCGATATAACGAATCTCTAGGGAAGTTTTTTATATCGAGTTTTCGTAATTTCGAGATAATGTTCCTTAAAATGTTCATTAAAAAAATATATTAGTAAGAAAGGTTTAAATTAGAGTACCTTTTACAAGAAATTAGCAATTACAGCATAGTGTATATTATTATGTCGTTGTATCAAGGTTTCGGTTATCTATCGGAAGGAAATCGACAAATCTTCGTTATATCGAGGTTCGACTGTATTTTTCGATAATCTTGTTCCTTCAAAATTAATTTTCTTGAGGGGTTTACACTATAGATATTGATATAAACTTGTTACACTTAATACACTTTCGTAATACATTTTAAAAAATATTTTTTTACTTATTTAACTCACTATTTATAGACGAAAATGGTAGTTAAAAAAATGTAAAAAAATTGTAGGTCTGCGCTGTCGATGAAATCTCGGAGATGGATCATCCGAAACAAAAGAATCAAACGGTTTTTAATTCAGTATGTTGATGGCTATAACGCATATCATACGATTTGTAATTTATGCAAAAATAACAAAATGGCGAACATTAAAAAAAAAAGCAAATAAAAACGTTGTTTTTCAGTTTTAGGCAAAAAAAAGTGTCAACATTTTTAAAATCTTTTATATGCACTATAGCTGTAGTTGTATTGGGTTACATGAATACATAAAACATTGTTTTTGTATATTCCAAAAGGGTATTTGTTAAGTTTAACAACTTTTATATCAATATCCATAATATAAGCCTATCAAAAAGATTAATGAAAATAGCCTTTTTTAACGTCTAAAGTGAGAAGACCCCTTAAATAACCCTGATTTTCGGGTGGTCACAGTGGCCTAACCTCTTAAAAAGATCTAAGTACAAATCGAATGTAATTGTTTATTATTCATTTCAAATCGTATTGACGTCTGCATCGTTGGAATGCAACGAAAATTATTGATTTCTTTATTTCTTCGTTTTTATAATCATCTTAAGTTTATTTTTCGCGCTTTTGGTTATAAATTTTCACTAAGGATTCTCAAAAATGTTTCGGTGATTTTCGTAGCCTGCTTTGCAAAAAAAAAATTGTTTTTTATGCTCGAGTGAGAGTATTGTTGTACCTCGATCCAGAGTGTATTGAAGAGATACTCGAGATTCTGCAGATCGTTTATTCTACGTCCGGATTTATTCGAGACGTAGTCGAAGAGCTCGGCGTTCGTCTCGAGGATGCGTCTCATCTCGGGTGACTGCAAAACCCTCGTCAGCTCGTGATCGTATCGCGGACAATATTTTTTCCCAGCTAACATGTAATCCTGGGACATGGGGACGGTGTGGACGGGTATCGGCATCCAGTCCACCGTCGTGTCCCAAATTTGCTTGCCGCGCGGCGGATACAAGCCCGCGAGATTCGCCTCGGCCGACATCAACGTACGGTCGTAGTCTGTGCTCATGACGTAAATGTCGTAGAGCGAGTAAACCTCGGGTAGAAGATCCTTGTAGCGACTGCGAAGCCAACGTCCCAGTAACAAATGCTCCTGCTGTCCTAACTATTTTAAAAAAATTATCAAACAGTCGATTGATTCTTTTTCGTAATTTTTTTATTCGAATTATTTAATTCTACGGCCTCAAGGTGCGGTCTCATGCAGTCGCTCGTCGCTCGTTTGCAGCGACAAATCTGGTCACGTGATATGTAGCGACAAATGAGCTACTTTTTTGAGTCGCGGGAAGTTCAAAATAGGGTCACGTGACCAGATTTATCGCTGCAAACGAGCGTCGAGCGACCGCATGAGGCCGCACCTTTAGGAGTCGACGGAAAACCCCCCAACTATGTGTGGAGAACGGAGCTGGAAATACCAACGTTCGAGTACAAAATTGAGGAAAGAACGCTGAGGTGTATAAGATTAGCGCTAAGAATGGAAAGTAATGGCCGAATATTTGTTTGAGATAGGAAATAAGAGGAATCTCGAACAGGAAATTTTCGAAATGGGAAAAAGACTGAAAGTATCAAGGTAATTAGAAATTCAGGAAATAATAGATATAGTAAAATAAAACCGGTGCGATGGTCTAGTGGTTAGCGTGCTCGCCACTCAACCTACGGACCGGCAGGTCCCGAGTTCGAATCCCAGTCGCGTACATTTCGTCGTGAAATGTTTTTCTTCGGCATTTAGCGGCGAAATAAGACGACTGGAGGCCGAACTTTTGATTACCGGGCGCTGTTATTGGTATAAGGTTTCCGCAGTTTCTCTATACCCATGACAGAAATGTCATGATGAATATGATACAGAGGGGGAAGTCGGCCGCGGCCACAAAGGGGGGAGGGGGGAATAGGGGCAAAAAAAGTGTAGAAAAAGAAAAACAGTGGAGGAATGACACAGTCACAATGGAGGTAAGTAATAGGCAACAAACGCGAACAGCAGCGTTGTGTACCTTAGGAAAAAACAAAATAAATAAAAAATATATATGATAGAAGAGGCGAAAGAAATAAAAATAGTACAGAATTCGATAGACAAGAGATTGAAAAACTTAAAAAGAACAACCGTACCGAGAGAAAAAGAACAGACTCAAGAATCGACGTATAATGGGGAATAGACGATATGATAATATGTCCGAAATAGATCGAAATAGATGAAAATATCACGAGAATTAGAAATTGAGGAAATAATAGATATAGATATCATAAAAGAGGGGAAAGATGTAAAAATAATAGAGAATTTGATGGACAAAGGGATTGAAAAACTTAAAAAGATATACCATAGAAAGAAAAAAAAATAGATTCAAAAATCGACGTATAATAAGTTTATACAATGCCATGATAGAAAACGAGGAAGCACCGTGGAAGTATTGCGCGGCAAAATATATTAAGACCATAGTAACGGCCACAGTAACGGGTATAAAATCATGTGCGAATTTAACAATTTTTTTTTCGTACAAAAAAGTGATTCGTATATAAAAGTATGAATATCAAGTTGTTAGAAATTTTTTTTTTTCGATGTACAAAATGGCCGACTACTAATATTTTCTTTTGTTATTTTTTTTTTTGGCGCTCCGCGGCGTGACTTTATATTCATACTAGATATGTAATTAATTTTATGAGTCAATCACTTTTTGATACAAAAAAAATTGTTTAATTCGCACATGATTTTATACCCGTTACTGTGGCCTAAGGCCTTAAGTTAGATTGTAAGAAAGCGATTTAAAAAGGTGTAACAGCTTTGCAAAAAGCCGAAAAGGCGAGGCAAATAAAACTTACTAATACTACTAATTAATTACTTTAATTCTCTCTAACTTTCTATATTTTTCTTTATTCGCAGAGTAATTTGTGCAACATTGATAAAAAATTATCAGTCTCGATTAATGAGAAAATAAATTCTTTGATTGTGCTTGAAGTTCTTTTTATCGCAGTAATAATTCATGTTTAAAATATCCGTCGTCCGACTGCAAATTATTTTTCAAAATATATACTCCGTAATTCTCTTCATTTTTCGTTTCTCCTAAAAATTCGTATATAGAAAATCATTACATTACTTTCTATTATTAGAAGAAAAAAAACATTTAACCGTCTTTTACATTTGTTGATTCTTTTGATATTTCGTATATAAATAAATTATTATCTAACACTCGATTCCTAAAAATAACACGATTCCTCAATTCCCTTGAGTTTTATTTTAATCGTGCTATTAATTGCTATTTAATGAAATCATTATTAAACTCGCGATTATTAAGAAAATCAATTCGCCAATTGCCTTTTGAGTTCTTGTTGAATTATCCGAATAATTCTCATTAAAAAATCCATCATCCAAATCTCAACTATTACAAAAAAGTTTTATTTTATATTCAGAGTCAATAGCCCAGCTATAGTTTTCATGTCGGTCAATTGCGAAAATAGAATACAACGATAACGTCGTTTAATCTCGCTCGAATTTTCGGTCCACGACGCGCGCCCGCCGGATGCCCAATTAATTTCGCACGACCTCGTCATATCGCAGCATTTCACATTATTGTACTTTTAATTTTCGCCAATTTGTCAAGATACCCCGGGAATGCTAATTTTTTCGGAAGATAAACCGAATCCGAATGTAAACATCATTTGCTGATAAATAATGTAAACATCGATTGCGTTTTTCCTTCTCTCTTGGATTATTAAAAACCGTCTGCGTTTGCCCAGGATATCGAAAGGCGAATAAGAGGAAAAATATTCCCCGCGACGTCGTTAAATATGACAAATCATGCTGCTGAAGTTTGTATCGTTGAAATGCGACGGAAATTCTTTTCTTATTTCCTTCTTCTCCATTTTTATTGTTATCCAAAATACTTTTCGATACAGTCGGGTTGTAGGTCTCTAACGAAGACCTTGAAAAAAGCTAGCTTTAATCTCGGAAAAAATGTTTGAAGAAAAAAAAGGATTCGTCACATTCCAACTAAGCAATCTTCAATATCATGACAACTGTGTGCAATCTTCGCTTATGATTATTATTAGCATCATTATTACAAATAATGAATGTTTGATTGCAAATAATGAATGATTATTCCTATTAACGATAATAACAACATTAGAAACAAGTATTTAAATGAGAAATGTCATTATTATTGATTGCGTTATTTTTTGTTGACGATGAAGTAATGTTCTTTGATTTATACGGTATGAGAAATTCTTACTGGAGTTAATTGGCCGAACGGCACGGGCCAAAGGGACTCGTTGCCATACGGATCGTTCGGGTAAGTCGAAACTGGTGTCCGATCTCCATGTCTATATAGCTGAAAGGAGGAGAAATGGAGTTGTAAAACTGAGTTGCGATTGCTACGAGAGAGAAGCAAGATATGTCGAAAAAAGCGCAGGTTTTTTTTAATTTACTGAGGTCATGATATGTTGAAAAATGATTGAGACGAGAATTGACGTTTTAATGCCGTTCTCACTTGATTGTAATGACCATTGAGATAATTTTTTTTGTGTCAACTAATGTCAGAGGGAGGGAGCCGAGTCGTTCGCGACCTGATAAACCGATCTCGATATTCCGTTGCACCGAGACTATCAATTCTTCTAATTCTTGATTCTTATTACGCAGATTAATTATTTCATTGCACCAATACTATTAATTCGAAATCTCTCCCGTCGACGATCTAAGAAAAAAATTACATTTCTTTTCATCTTTATTTTGTATTCGTCTCCGACGAGTAGCACGCGCCCTCGACATAGATCCGATTGCGAATTGTGCTCGGCGAACGATGCAGCGATTTAATAACAAGAGGGGTCGCACACCGGACGCGCGCGTCTTATCTCAACGCTTCCAGCTGTGCGATCGCGCGACTCTCGTAGCCGCATGTATTATCTTTCGCTATTGACACAAGCTCGTGCGCAGCCTTGCACCAGTGATCTCGATCATCGTCTTACAAAACTAAACGTAAGCAATCTTTTCAAAAACAAACTTTTATTTGTAAACTATTAAAGTAAAAAGTAAAAAAATAATATTCAGTGTATGAAGTTGGATAGTAAAGTTACGGAAGAACTACCTTGGTCACTGATCAAAGACGCAGGCAGTATCAATAAAACTTACATAAATGTAGAACTTTTGAAAATAAAATGTTTAAATGCTTGAGGCTTTATTTCAAGTGTAATGACGTTTCACGCCTCAAGCTTGTAAGTGAATATTTAAATGTTAACTGTTTAAATATTGATACTTTAATTCTCACGTTACCAATCTTCGAAACTGAAGGATGTCTCAAAATGACCTGATATTTTAAATTGCGCGCCATTCTGTTTTGTGGCAATCCTGAGTACTAATCTTTGACGACTGGCGTCAGGAAGCGTAGGTAATCTTACGCAAAGCTCAGCGCAGATGGCGCCACGTAAACATAACGTCGACAAAAGAAACTATCAACGCGCCCGGTAATTTTGGACGGTGTCGGTCTTGTACTAAAATTACACGAATGGACATGATGGACAATAATTACGGATATTCGACTATACCGTAATTGAAAAATCGGCTTCTACTCTTTTCCTTCTCTGTTTATCCTTTAAAGTTCCTTTTTTGCTCTAAACGAACAGGCAAGGTATACATCCTTTTTCAATATTTTCCGGCGCAGTTTCATCCACGTGAAGAATGAAAATGAGCTAGGTAAGTATTGTGTAATAAAATAATACCAGGTTAAAAAAAAACAAATATATCAAATAGGAATTATTAGGTTATGATTAACTGCTTTACAATATACTTTTAGAAGTAAATAGCGTCAAGAATATTATGTTTATACACTGAGCTGTAAGAAATCCTTCATTTCTATAGTCTGCAGATCCAAAATGATCATAATATAGCCTTGAATGTTTTGTGGCTGTAAAGTGCTGTCGACGTATAGCACTTTCCCATTGCTTGCAAAGTTTTTCGTTTTTCGGAAACAAATGAACGCCTTCGTTTCTGCGTCCAATTGCACAACACTGATGCATTCTTCACAATTTATTCACGACAAACAGATTAGTTAAAGAAAATTCAACAGGTGTCCTAGAAACACAGACATAACCAAAGCGAATGTCACTAAACGTCATGTTCTGTTAACGTTATAATACAATATACCCTCTAGCGGGAGAAAGTGGTAGTTGGGTTCCCTATTATTGTTTAGTCATGGCGAATCACACGATCGAGGAGGGCATACAAATCTTGAAAATTCACTACAAAAAGGGCGAAACAATGCAGTTATTGCAGACGAAATTTCATGGTCGTATTATCTCGCGCCGCGACGATGTGAATTGGCCACCAAGGTCGTGCGATTTGACACCATTGGTTTTCTTTCTTAGGGGTTTTTCCTGAAAAGAAAAGTGAATGCGAATGATCCACAGACCATTCCGGAGCTTAAGGAAGCAATTGGACCCACCATTAATGAAATTAGTCCGCAATTATACCAAAATGTTATTGAAAATTTCGTGAAAAGAGTGAAGGTTCGCCACCATGGACGACGCGGCCATTTATCGAATATTGTGTTCCACGCATAACCTCTATGTTTGTACGTTATATTAAAATGAAAATATTCGTACTTTTCGAATAAATAATACGTTTTATTAATCAATAAAAACGTCAGGTCATTTTGAGCCATCCTTTATTTTGTCAAACCGATTAATTTTCGGAGAGTCAATGTATCCTAAATTAATCTCTCGGTGATATGAATTTCAACAGTATACAAGTGTTTCAATGTCTCGAAACTCAAGAGAAGGGTTGCAAGTAGAATACGAAGGAGAGGAGGGGGCTTAGTTGGCTGATGGATTTGACAAAATTGTGTGGAGTTCCGAATACGCGGCTCCTGAAACGTTGAAACTTTCTCTCTCTCTCTCGCTCTCTCTCTCTCCCGCGTTCAAAATATTTCCGGGGCCTCGAGGGTCGCGATAGGCTCGCACGCTGGCTCATTGTCAGTGCAACACCGCGACTTATAGGGGCGTACGTATCGAATACCCGCATAACCCAAAAACCACGGATAAGTGCACGCAGTACGAAGAAAAAAAAGGTTAAACTCGAAAAGCACCGGTATTCACGAAACCCGTCATTTAACACGTAAACATTGCTGCTCCAGCGGAAAAGCCGCGCAGTTATCCAGAACCGCGGCTGAAAAGCGAAAGTGTCGAAATGCTGTCAAAGCTTGTGAAGTTTCGATCCCGCGGTGGCGCAAAAACGGAGCGTTTGTTTGACATAGCTATTCGTTTCAATGATGCCCCGCGGTAATTCGAATCACGCATTGTCACTCACCACGTTTGCAAATACAACTTTGCCGAGATCGATATGTTCGGCACGAAGATTGGTCGCCAGTACAACAACCAGAATTCCAACCAATCGTGGCTCCATTTCGCAGCGAAGCTTCTGTGCTGGCTGAATCTTCCACCCTGAATTACACGCTTGTTTCGAATTTTGATAGAATTATGCGTTTTTACGGGGTTACTCTCACTTTTCGCAGCGCACCATTCGCGTCCCGCGAATAGACGCGTCTCTTGCGAGTATAACAGGCGAGCATCGACACCCTCGCTCTCGTGCGTCCCGTGCGTGTGCCTACGTAGACCTTTCTCTCGCTCTATCTCTATCTCTTTCTTCGTCTCGCTCTGTCCCACTGACCCGCGCGCGCGCTGCAGGCCCGCACCTGTGGAATACTGCGCGGGCCGAGCCAAAATGTGTCTCGTGTCGACACTGACAGGAGTTGCAGCGGGCGTTTGGGCCGACTGCTCTCGGGCTCGCGAGCCCGAAGGCTCACGAACACTTCCGAACGCGTTCTTCGGCTGTACGCGGAATGCATATATTTTTTTACAAGCTTTCATTTAACTTGAATTTCTGCGAGATGCAAAACGGAAAATCGAAATTTTGCACACATGTATCTAAAAGGTAACAATGCATGATTCAACTTGATAAAATATACATAAAATTTTCAACTTTTCATGTAAAGTTAGCGATATTTGATCATCCATATAAAATCTCACTAACACATACAAACAAATTCGTAGCCGACTATGTGTGTATGTGAAAAATTTATATGCAGCAGTTAGTCGTTAGTTCAATCCCAACTACAATCTTTGTTATTTTTTACAAGCATTCCACGTTCCTAACGTACAAACTCGTAAACTACTAGTAACAACTAACTGGTAAAATCAATCAAAGAATATAAAGTAGAAAATAATTTATAGATAAAAAAAGATTAAAAAAAAAGCTTTTATTTGAAGTACTAAAAAGTAGGAAATAATTTTCTTTTACCAAGTCACATATATGTTACTGTAAATGAAAGAAAGCTTGGGGCGCTCAAAATTCAGACATATAATTTTCGAATTACCTAAATCCGTTAACATATCTCCTGTATTTAATTTACCGTAAAGCAACCTTAGATTTCTTAAACAAAAAATCCGGAAACTGAGTATGAACGTATGATAATCATTTCTCTAATTACTAATGTGCCAAATTAAATATAGTTAATGGAATCGAATTGATCAAATGTATTAAACATTTAAAAGTTGAGAGCCCTAACTTTTTATTTATAGTCACATATAGGTGACTGGGTAAAAATGAATTATTTCATACTTTTTAGTACATTAAATAAAAGCTTGTTGCTTGAAAATGTTTTTTTACATACAAATTTGTTTTTCGTCGGGATTTTTCCTGCTTGGAAAAAGTCCATGATGGAAATCTTAAGGGGAATTCACGGTCACAAGGTTCGAAAGGATTTTCTAATGTTCTATTTTGGCTTCGATGGTGGAATGTGTTAAAATACAAATTAAGGGGTTATGCCTATTTGTAAAAGTTGAAAAATCGCCTTTTTTCAAAATCCATGTCTTGTGACACTTGTATGATTTTTTAAACGTTACCTGAGAGTTTCAAGGTGATCGGATGAAAACGACAGATTTATAAACTGTTGTGTTGACGCCCGTTGGAACGCTCGGAGCGTCGTGGGAAACTTTAAACGCTTTTTTTTCGAAAGCACGTTTTTAAAGTCGGTGAGCAAAATATTTTTAAAAATATCACATCGGCTTTCTAAAGTTTTTAGGGCTTTTTCTAAATGTAAAAATATATTATTTCATCGAAGGATTTTTTCTCGATGTATACTTTCAATTTGACGAACAAAAAATGCCCATCTATTTCGCAAAACATCAAAACTCATTTTGAGCACGTGCTATTATTAAAATTTGATATTTACGAAATTTCTTTGATTAAGCGTAGAAAAAAACTAATATGAGAACGAAATCTGTTCGATTTTTTAAATCTTACAAGGAACATCCCTAAGGTGGCACCCTTCGATTTAGTTGAAATTTGGATATGTTATAAAGCACCGAAAAGTAAGCGATACGCATTTTTTTTATCGGCGGAAAAACGGTTTTGATCAGTTAAACCCCAATTTTGATTATTTTAATATTTATTTGTTTACTTATTTTTTTACGATAATCAGTCTTACACATTTAAAAAATCAAGTCTTTCCATTAAAAAAATAATTAGGTACGTTTCTTTTTTTACCTGATAAATCAACAGTTAACATAAAAGTTCCTATTGGACTTCTCACATTCAACATTTACAACATTGTTGTGAAAAATGTAACAACGTTATAATCGATACGCCCACTCACACATCAGAAGAGCCTAGCCAACCAAGTCTCAATTTAACATAATATTATTATCATAATTCATAGCGCAACCGACATCGTTACTTGTGCAAAACCGTTGTTATTCCACAAATGAGAACATTGAGAACAATGGAAGAAACGCAGCTGGTCGAAAGACAATGGTATTCTTTGAAATTTCGGCACTTACCAAAAATATTGGGAGCCTTTTTAAGCCTACTGATAACATATAACAAGGACAAATACATAGATAAGTCGTCATAGTTTGGTATTTTAAAGTCGAGTCAGCGTAGCGCCATGTATAGGTGCATGGAGATAAAGTTATTTTTATTGAAAAATTGACATTTTTGTTGTATTTTAGGATAAATATCAATGATATATATCCAACATATTTATCATGATATATATATTGGAAGTATATCATGCGAGCCCTGCTTTAAACGCGTTTTCCTGAAGTGTTCGATGACGCCATTACCGTCTATGTGAACCTCAAGTACCTTGAAAATTATTTTCGAATAACGACATTTTTATTGACAAATATTATAGTAAAGATATCATGAAAAAAATAGAACATTTTTTCAAGCACGTACCATATTTTGGATTTTGACTTTTCGTGGGATTTTTTACAGTGTCGTACAGCCGCCATTATTAAATATAAAAAAAATCCTTCGGTCAATTAAAAGAAGTAATAATATGTACATAAAGTTTAAATTGTGTAGAACAAAAACAGTTTCGACATAAAACAAATCTCGAAAATTCGTTTTTTTTTCGGTTGCCCAAAGGAATTCCTCCCCTTGGATGGAAAATAAAGTCGTACTTTTAGTATAATAAGACGACTTTCGTAAAATCGGATGCGTATTGAAACTTTTAAATTTACGAAAACGGCAAGCTGTCGTAAAATATTTAGATTTTCGAAAAAATAGCTTCAACGATTTGTTATTAAGAATTCGATAAACATATCCCAAAAACATTTAGTCAGACGATCCAAAATGCCATAAACTATGATCGGTCCGAATTTGAAGTGAATCGACGAATAAATTTTGAAATACGACTTCGCAAAACACAATTACGAACAATTCTTCGAATTTGTACAAAATCTTTGTTGCAAATTAAAGTTAAGACCCTAGGCTATAAATTTATACAATTAAGACGGCACATTTTTACAATTTTTCGTTTCGCGTTCATTGCGACCCCTTAACCCTTCGAGCGCGCACCTCCGCAGCGAGTCTCGAAGTGCGCAATGGGGTCGAAGAGACCCCGAGTCACATTCAGCATCGAATATCTTTAAAACTATGCATCCTCTTTATTATCGCAGAGAATTTTTTCGTAGAAAATTCATTCAGGCCAAACCTGCAGTTAGATAAAAAAGTTTGAAAAATTCAAACACACTGCCATAGCACTATATATTTAGGGAAAAAATAACAACGTAATACCAATATTTTGTGTAACAAAGACGTCTATTTTTTGAACCAATAACGAACGATATACATGAGTACAAAAATTCACGTTATCCCACGTAGACACTACGATATCTTCTATGTAGACTATATATTACAATTACATCGGTTGCGTATACGATAAAAACTTTTTACAATATAGTGATGTTTCGTAAAAACCAATTACAGTTTTATATATATATATATAGTAGGTTGTAACGACCGTATTGGCCAGTTGGACTCAAGACGTTCCTTATAGTACGAAAACATTCGTTTTCCACATAACGCTGAAGTCTGCATCGTTTAAGGGGTAAGGCCACTGTAAATTTTTTGAAAAATCGATTTTTTTTTATTTGCTATAAAAAACTATTCGCAAAACTTTAAACGCGTTTTTCTCGAAACATGGTTTTTCAAAATGGCACGCAGCATAACTCGAACAATTTTCATTTTTTTTACTTGAAATTTTAACCAGATGTGAACATTTACATTATCTTGAGAATGTCGATCGGAATTTTCAAGAACTTTATTTATTGATTTTTTATTAACAAAAAACTTGCCGTTTTTTTCGTCAAAAATCAATTTTTTTTTTCAAACGCACGCCAAATCCACAAAAATTGATACTTTTTAAAATCCGATCGACATTCTCTAGCTATAGCCCTCTAGATTAATGGTTTTTTTTTTTTGTTCTAGATTCAAAAGTGCACCAGTGGTGCTGCGTGCCGCGGAGCCCTGGAAGCAAAACATGTCCCGGGAAGATAGCTGTGGAACCGCCATTTTGTTTTTTTTTACTGTAAAAAAATTTTATAATAAAGTTTAATGTATGCCCGATAACACCATTAAAAGTTTTTTTTCAAATACCTTAAATTTCGGGAGCAAAAAATTAGTGAAAAAACCTTTTTTTTTGGGCCGTTACAGTGGCCTTACTCCTTAAACGCAACGAATTAATTCTTTTCAATCACTCAAATTTTTTGGCCGATCTACGCAGTGAAAGTCGCTCGATCTTTTCTACGTATTCTTATTTGAAATTGATGACCTTAATTTACGAAAAAAAAGGCTTGCATAATGACAAAGATAAAGAAATATATGAAGAAAAAAAATATATCGTTGCATTCCGACGATGCAAACTCCAACGTCACATTTCAAGTCATTTTTGGACTTCGTATTTTCTGTCCTTTTCGCAATCTCTTCAACACTGCATCAGTCTGTATCGGAAAAGGACCTATAATTTTCAAGAAGCGTTCCAAACCACCGGGCTCGCAAAAAAAGCATTTGAAAAAGATCCATCGACGCCGGGTCGGGATTCGAATCCAAGAACTTTGGACTGCCAGTCCAGAGCTCAACAGACTGCCACGCTCGCTTATTCCGTGTGTGTGTTTGCGTGTAGTGTCGATGACGTCGAAATTCAATTGCGCTGCAGCGCTTGCGTTCTTTTCATTGCTTTTCTTTCCCCACCAGGACACTCATTTTATGACGAGACGAAAGAATATAAAATAAAAATAAAACAACTAAAATCACGGATTTCATTCGCTTTGATGGGCAACAATATGCTCGATATTCTTGCAAATTTGGAATGTTACGATAATCGATCGTACAAATTGACAAAAATCGTTGATTCGTCGATTACGACGAATTTTCGCAAATAATTCAATAACTTTATTACTTTTGTTTTTCCTTGTTTTTCCGTCCTTTCTTTCTAATCTTCCGCTTCTTGGAGGATCGACGTGCGATCGTCTCTACGTATCGATCAATATTGACACTGTGAAATCAACTCGATGAATCGATCCGATATCTCCGATTCGTCAATGTCCCCTCCGAACAAAAGGAGAATATTCGTTTTTTGTCTATCGAGGTAAATCGAAGTGAATACTTTTGCGATTCATTGTTCTCTGAAGCGAGGAGATTAAAAATTGATATTTATTTACACAGGGGAGAACGTTGAACCCCCGTGCGATATCGAGGGAGAGAGAGAAAGAGAGAAAAAAGATTTCAGGCCTTCGCGCGCTCGACGCAATGGACATTGGGTCGTCCAAGATACGAAAAGAGAAGAGAAAAGAAGAACCAAGAATCAAACTTTTCGTTGGCGTTGGCGTTGCACGTAGGACACGAATATCTGGACGATCAACGGCCAGACGATCATCAGAGCGAAAATTCTCGGCGAACACTCGGTCAGTGGCCACCATTGACGTGTCGTTCCTTTTCTCGAATGATCCTGTTTGGATCAAAACAAAGGACCGTTCGAATATGCCGAAATGGAAAATCGGTAGTGTTTATTATTTATTTGGTTGTTTCTCGTTAAATATTATCATTGTTTATTGTCGGAAACTTCTTTTTAATTATGAATCATGAGGTGTGAGCTGAAAATTTGCTGTTTTTTCAACTTCTGGATATTTATTTGTCTTCGTAACGCTATTAGTTCATTACCTGCAACTTTTTATCAAAAAATATATATATAAATATACACGCAAACACATTTTTTACTCATAATTATTGATAATTCTTTAGATAAGTGACTTTTCCGAAAAATAGTATCCGATTTCTCCGATAAAATATCATTTATTGAGCTATAAATGATGATATTCAGTCGGGGAAAGCTAACATTTATCATTAACAAACTTTTTACGAGCGAAAAATCGTTTGATTTTAACGATTTCAAATTTTTCAAATCCCAAACAAACGCAATATAGGCGTCGCAATTTTCAAAAATGCCCCATTTTATTACGTGTTTCCGCGAACTTCAAAACCCGATAACTTTTAATGGGACGGTTTCAGCTTCTTGCGGCCGCAGCGCCTCGCAATTACATTCTCTATGGGAGTACGGTCACGTTTTTTGATTAAATATAAACTTTTTTCATAAACAATTTACTACTTATTTTTGGGGCAAAAAGCGATTAATTTCTTTCAAAGTGGGGTATTTTTTCAAAATTTGATTTTTAAAAATCCCTACGTAGTTCTATAGCTAATAATTTATAGATAATTTTTTTGGTTTTTATTCCAGGTCTTATACTTTACGAGAAAACCGTCCTCGCGTGAAGCTATGTGTAAAAAACACATTTTTCAAGATAGGCTCTATCGCCGTCACTTCGTATGCAAATGATAATAAAATTTCTTTGTATACTTTAATATGGGTTAAATAAAGCCCCTCAAAAGAAATCCTATTCCTTTTTCCACACTCGCAAAATAAATTGTCAAGGTTAGGCTTCATTTTCGGCCGCTATCACCGGCCGGAATCACGTCAGCAGTGGAGGAACTTTTTTTTGGCGCCTCCAACGACAGCGCATAAGTCGCTTGGATCTCAATATTTTTCGATGAAAAAATTACGCAATATAGGTCAAATATAGCCAAATATATTATTAATTTTCCGAAACATTTAATCGAGTCCTTTTCTTCCAAAAAATTCCCGAAAATCGCCCAAATTTTCAACGTTCACACTGGTATAGGCCCTTAAACGAAGTAGTACACCATGGCAATTTATGTTTTTTATATCACATAACAAAATATAAAAATTACACGCCCATACACATCTACCGAATGTGTTCACGTAATTTTTTCACGTATCGATGAGACGAGAAAGAGCTGCAAGTTCAACGTTCCATTTGAATACCTACCGGCTGAGGAGTAAGAGCTTTGAGGGCTTGTCCCTCGAGGCATCGCACTCTTCCGGTTATCCTGTCCAAGTCCTTCTGCAGATTCTGCACGGTGGTCGATATTTGATTGAGAAATTCGTCGTTTCGATAATCCTCGCGTTTCTCTCGCGTTCGTCCTCTCTCCTGGTGCTTGACTTCCGTAACGATCAGCCCGTTGGTTTGATCGGCGCCAGCCAACGCTACGTGGCCATTCGTCAATACGGTGGTTTCAACGTGTGAATTTCTCTTGTTGGCTCGGGAGTTCGATCGCTTGTCGGATTGCAGGCCGTCGGACGGGCAAGGAGTCTGCTGCGTCAGGCCGATCGATGACTTTGCCGATTCCTTCGGACACTGCTCGGGCGCAGTCTGCGCGCAACGAAAGACGTTAACATTCCGATGTTGTCGGTAAAAATGCACCGCGACGAGGCACACCTCGACTCACCTCGACGGTGTCCTTGAATTCCTCATCTTCCCCGTCGGTATCGGGTGGCATTGGACTCGCGCTGTGACTAGTCGCAGGACTCGTTTCGAGGCTGCTCGTTATTCTCCTCGAGCCGTTCTCACTGTCGTTCTTTATCCTGTGCGGCGACGTCTCCCGCGAACCTGACGATTCGCCGTTAAAGTTGAACAAATTTCCCAAACAACGGCAGTATCGCAAAACCTTAAGGGTCGAATCTCGATTTTCACCACTCTTGAAAGAAGTTTTATTTCGGGTCAAATAAAAAGGCTGCGTGGTCAGAATTATCCTTCCGAGTGATGTCCCCCGAACACCGGAAATATAGGAAAAGGAGGTGAAAGGGATACTCAGATACCCTATGCCGGTGTTGTAGGAAGGAAGAAGAAAGTTTGGAACACATACTTGAATGCGGGAAAGTAAAAGCAAAAATGAATGAGGAAGTGATACAGGGTTTGGACAAGTTTGGACAAGTTTGGACAAGAGGCATTAAAAGGTACAATTAGCAAAGGAACGAAAGGGAAAATGATCAAAAAATTGTGGGAGTATGTGAGAGCCTTCGAATGCATGGTAAGAAAGTATAAAGGAGAAAAATAACTGAACGGCCAACGAAAAAAGGAAACGTGTAAAAGAGTATCAACGTACAGATGGGGGAACTGTATGCCTGCAAGGGTGCTAATAAAGCTAATAAAGAACGATACTATGCTACACTTTATATGTTCATATTTACGTTATTTTTTAACTAATTACTGATTCTACCGAGAGATCGAAAAGTGTTCTTCACTTTTTCCCACGTTTTTTTCACGAGCAGTGAGGAATCGTAGAAAAAAAACACATACCCAGGGGAGAGCCCGACAAAGGCGAGCTGGGCTGCGATCGAATTCTCTCCAGCACTGGGCCCACCAGGAGTTCCAGATCTTCCGCAGGCACGTTCTCGTAGAATGAGTCCAGACTGATGAGAAAATTCTCCACGTTGTCCGTATAGGACATCGTCTCGACTATCTGTCATGACCCACAGGCGTATCGTCCGAAAACGAACATCGGCGTTAAAAAAAGGCCCTGCAGGTACACAGCTTCACGAAGATATGAGGATAAATTACCTTCTTCAATTCTTCTACGTAATTTTCCATGGCTTCCGCGCGACTCATGTTCCCCAGACGATTCCATGCCTCCCATTTGGCCTTTTTGACTACCTCCCAGAACGCAGGCTTGGGCTTTTCACACGGCCCTTCCGTCGCTTGCTTGTAATACGAGTAAAAGCGCAAAGAGAGCTCGTTGCTCGGTTGATAAGCACCTGAAATTAATGGGAAAAAGAATTGAGGGAATAAAATCATATTGAAACATATTGAAACATATTGAGAAAAACATTTATCTCGTGATTGATTAGGTCAACATTGATGTATCATTATCAGGGCTTGGAGATATTGACAAAAATGTACCAGAGCTACATTATCAGTCGCAAAAAAATCAATTGGGTTTATCGAAATTGTCCGGTGGCAATTTCGATTTGTCCTTTGTCCGAGACAAAAGCAAATTGTCCTATGCTTCCCGATGAATTGGATATTTTCAAGTAGTTTCTCAAATAGTTGATACAAATGAATAAAATAGATAATTTTTCAAACATAAACTTAATTAGGTCCATTTCCAGATATACTTTATCAACTGTTTCTGCTCTAAATCCTCGGAAAAAAATTCCTTTCTCCTGAAGCTTCTTCGGAATTGACTCCAAATATTCAATTCGTGAACAGTTTTGTAACGTAAGGTTCTTCTTTTAATGATCTCCGAATGGATCTACGATACGCTATGGGAATCGATTTAAAAAAGTCGAGTTCTCGTATATTGTCGCATAAATTATTCGCTTTCCAATTTCCAGCGGCGCGAATATAACATACGCGGAGAGCGCGTGAAAGTTTATCGCTGTGTTGGAAGGATCGTCGAGCCTTCTCACGAGAGCTGAGAAATTAGGTAAGTGGAGGTTAGAGGCACGGACCGCGAGGGCGCCGATACGAGAGTACGGAGAACAAACCTTTTTTTTATCGCACTCCGCATCATCCGCTTTAAATATGCGGCAGTTCGTGAAGAAAAAACGCGGCCGAAGAAAAGATATCTCAGGGGAGAAACTGACGAAGAAAAAACGAACGAACGAACCGGCGCGTGGAATCGACATGGAAAGTGTTCGGATCTGCGACGGGAAATCTGGGGGAATCCCACGAACATCGGGACAAAGTGGAACGTCCGAAAGTGAGTCTGCACAACGGGAACCAAGACTGACACGATGATCCGCAAGAAACGCTAGCGTGGCATTGAAGAAACTTGCGTTCTTCGGCGTCCACGCAAGCTTCTTGATCGCAGAAGAAAAACGGAAATGAAAACAAAGTAAATGAGACGAAAAAAAAGTACGGACTAGAATTCCATCGTCGCACGATTTTTTAACAGCGTCACAGCGGGAAAGGGAAGTGCTAATCGTGAAAGAGAAAAGATGTCGCCACTGTTGCTCCTAGAAAATTGCAGCGTACCATGGCCAGATGAGCCAGGTAGTCCTAAGGCGTTCTTGATTAAAAAAAAAAAATTATAAATATTACACCATACCGGCCACCGTAATTTGAACTATTCATTCCGCAGAGGGCCGTATTTTGTGAGGGCATATGCAGGGCCGTCCTGAATTATCGGTAAATTACAGTAGCCCTTAATAAATAATAATTTACAATCAATTATTATACCCAACAATAAACTGGAATAAAAAATTTCGCGGGAATTTAGTAGATTTAGGGATTTTTACATTTTCTCTGAAAACTCGCGTCTACAAAAATTCTTCTGCTAGTCACATTTTTCTAAGTTTTGTCATCAATATTTTTCGTAAACATTCGGCGACCCTCAGTTTTTATTCTTATTACGGATTCGTTAGATTCGTTCCACGCGCAGTGCAGTTTAATTCAGACGTCTGGAGTTACTTAGTGTATAGGGTGAGATGCCCAATTATTGGCACTTTAAGGACCCACTTATTGGCACTTTAAGGACTACCGTGTAGGCAGAAGTGTCAATAATTAATGGGGCGCTAAAATAAGGTTACTTTACCCTAAATTAATAGATCGAAATGTATCGGTGTCATCACCATTAAGTTGCGTATAAATGAGACGATTTTTAGTCATAGTTTTTCGGAAAAAAATGGGCAACTTGACTGAAATTTTACCAGTAGATGTATTTCTACTTGATTATAGACGAAAATCAGTTAATTCTTAAGTATTCAGGTTCGTTAAAGGAAAACCTTGAGGCTATGTATTACACGCTACAAATTTTTGACGCGTTCGCGACGGTATTGCAGAATTTGTAGTTTTTGGCTCCAAGCCGCTGCAAACTACCGTCAGATGTCGCAGCAGCCGTCTACTACACACACTACAGCAAAGAGCAGAGGCCCAATAGGCGACGGTTGCTGCAAGCCCGTGTGTACGTCGCCATGCGGGATCGTCGCCATCCGGACATAGGGCTTGCAATCCAGATATCCCCCAATTCCTTAAATCCGGATTACGAAGGCACTGAGCGCCGATAATTCGGATGATGCGAATAGTAAAATTAATTTAAAAAATGACCATTTGAACATGGAACTAACTACAGTAAAACAATAATCTCCGCATTGTGTGTAGTCAGTGCACGTAGCTAACAAGTAATCTTAATTAAAAACATGTTCTTTCTTTGTTTTTAATATTTTGTGTGACGCATTCAACAGTAATTCGTGCAAAAAATCTTTTGCGTGCGCGAGATACGCGATACTAGCGCTGGCATGCTACGTCAGAGGAGAGAATGGTTAATTTTTTAATCTGAGAAGTTTGTTTTGTGTCCATTGTTAGTGATTGTTTTGACTTGCTTGATATTTTATGGTCTCATTGTTACTATGATAATTAGTTTACGTTTTAGAGGAAAGAGTTATCTAACTGTCTTCAATTATTCATATTTTACTTCAATATTTTACGGTAAATACTAGCATGACGTTGAGGTTTGCATCGTTGGAATGCAACGAAAACCATTTATTTTTTACTACTCAATTTTTTGTTGCTGTGAAAATCTCGAACGTTTCTGCTTTTTCTGAGTTTTTCAGATTCAGATTTTTATTAGAGACTTGCGACCTCAGTTTGCAAAAAGAAGACTTTCGATAATGATAAAAATAAAGAAATGAAAAATGCAACAAAAAAAATCGTTGCATTTCAACGAAAAAAACGTCAACGTCGTAATAGGATGATACGCCCTTTTCGAAAGGTGTCTCAATTTGATCCTTTGGTGGTAATAAACTGCTAGCATTTTTATTTCTATTTCATGAAAGCGATAAGTGCCATAAAAATGCATTTAAATTTTACGTTTCAAATTTCCGCGCGAAAACGCTAGCCGCCATGCTGCTTCGGTTCGTGACGTCACTTGCATAGTGTAAACATCGACACTGGGCCAATAGTGAATACGTAAATTTTTTTTGGTCAAAAGTAAGTTGCAATCCCTATCATTGGCGTGTTGTTCCTAAATGTAAGAATACTAGTGTAAAAACGCCGGGAAAGTTGTCGACTAAAATGCCAATTGATATAAATATGAGGAAGACTTGGTTAAAACTTGCGAGAAGAGATCCAAAGTCATAGTCCGAAAAAAAACGCGTTTGTTCTTTTTTGAAGTACGGATAAATATTTGAAAATTTGCAATTAACTATGACAAACGAGAATATGTAGTCGGACAACTGATGCACGAGATTTTCGGGATTGTCGATTAAATTTTGAGCTTCGTTAGTACAATTTTTCTACTTATATGTAAAAAAAGTAAACTCTAATTTATCCACCGTTTTTCCCTAAAATCAGTCGAAACGCTCAAACGTGTTTTTTTTTCACTGTAGAGTGCCTAACGGTCTTGAAATACGCGTGAATTCAACGCATCAGCAAGTGATTCACGATTCATCCCACGGTAACTGCAATCTGTAAAAAAAATTTCTCTCGAAATTTCGACCGTCAGGCTCTTTTTGCAACAAAATCGCCGGTACACGATAAATTTCATCTCGATAGATCGTATTGTTCGGTCGAAATTAGGGTTAAAAATCTTCAAGTGGTCGGAGCGTGTGATGGCCTTAATTTCGCCGCGGGTTTACGCAATTGCGATGATTAATCGAAGCGAGACGAAGCGGAACGAGTTGGGAAGGTAAATTTCTTTTTCTTTTTTCGGCTTTCATTTTTGCCTGGGCACAATCGAAAGATGTCTCGACGGCGAGAGTGAGTCGGGCATCGACGAGTCTCGAAGAAATAATTTGCCTTTTCTCACACAGTTACGCCCGCCGTATAATTTCAAAATTTAGAGAAAAAAAAATCGCGCCGAAACGAGACCGAGTTCCCGTCCGCCTCGCTCTACGACCAGCGCCTCTATCGTTATCTTCCTCACACCCGTGCGCTGCACCTCAACCATTTATCGTTCATTATTCGACAAAAAACCACACTTAACAGAAAGAAAAACCTCATTGCTTGAACTTGCACCGGCACGCCCTCCGTGGAAGAATCTACCGACGACACATTCATTTGCAATTACGTACGCAGCTGACCAAAGTGTCACTATCGATAGCGTTTCGTCATCGTGTTTGTTTCCTGGCGGACTTTGGAATATCGAAGTCCCACTTGCGAGACACTTCTGGCGGTTCGGATGCGCAAAAAGCACGTTTTTTTCCGCCGGTCAATTATTCATGATGTGCCGATGTATGAACGTAATTATGACATTAACCTCAGCTACATCGTAAACGACGTGGGTGTGCAGAATTTCATTGAGTCATCATGAATGCATTTTTTCATCCCCTAGCACTGAAATTTTCTTCTTCGACGAATAAAACCTCGGAAAAACTTTTTTAATTTGTTTTTTTTTTTCGGCCACGTGGCTTCGAGAAGACAATTCGAATGCAAATAATTGCGTAATACAATTCTCGATCAACAGTCGTTTTTCACAAGCCCCCTCTCAACCGCCGAACTCATTACCGTCTTTCGGCAGGTTCTTAATTACGTTGACAGCAGCGTCGAACTTTTCCTTGGTCGTCATTGTGTCCCTCGTATGCGCGCGCGCGTATGCCTTCTGTCGCCTCCTCCGATTTCCTCTCTCCCCGCCAACGCCGCGTACTTATTCCCCTCTCCGTTTACGCCGCGATTTACACACGAGCGCGATTACTTCTCGTCCGCATGCAGTTGCTTTTTTTTGCCACTCGCGTTCCGCACCGTAACTGGGACGAGGTTGACGAAGAAAAGAAATATCAATGCGGAGATTCTCGCACTTAATTACGCGAGCACTCGATGTGACAATGTAGAAAGAACAAAAAAAGATGAAAAAGAAAACGCACGCATGCGTAGACGTGGAAACGAGATCACGTCAGGTTTGACTGCGGTGTTGGACTACTGTTGTTATCGGATTCAATGAGATACCCATCGGCAATGGGAGTGCCGCGATCGGGACAAACTAACGAGCCCGACTAGCCATCCCGGACTGGCCTGGGCAAAGTGAGCACCGCCGCTTCACTCCGGTTCTCGGCGGCTATTCTCATTCTTTCTCTCTCACTCTATTCGGCGTAGTAGTTCCCTCCCGTGCACCATGCACGCAACTACTGTGTCCGCGAGAGTTACCGACCACGCACTCGCCTGCGCGCGATCTACCTACGGTACACGCCGTCTGAATTCGCAGAGCGCGAGCCTCGACCGCTTCTCCGTTGAATCTCGTTGGGTACTGTTTTTTAGACGCCGATACGTACGATTTGAACTCAACTTGAAAGTTTTAATCGAATTCCGGGTTTCTAGATTAAAATATTAAGAAATCTCTATTGAGCGTAGTTTTTTTAAATGAAAAATCGTGTAACAACTGAGTTTCGATATTTGTCTGACAATATCTGTCGCAACCTGTTTAGAAGACTGTGTCTTAAAAACGGGTAAGTAATCTTTCCTTTAAAAAAAAATCATGAAAATCTATCTTCATGAAGTATCTTCCTCCTTAAGGAATTTCGTGACTAACATCGAAATGCTTGTGAATGCATTAACTGTCGATGCTCTGTAAAATTGTCTGACGCGGAGCTTAACGTTTTTCTTTTGTCCTGAATGTTATTAAGACGGAATGATACCTCATCGCGGTCGGTATGGTAGAACGATTATAGATTCCCACGAATCTCTGAAACGGCTCTTCAGATCCCGTCGAAACTTTGCCAAACGACGTCAAATAGATAGATGAATGGCTCTCTTCTTCTCAAATTATCTGATTTTGAGAAAAAGAATGTAGATTGGCTTATGATAACGCAATCTACATTTTTTTCTCAAATTCGGAAAATTTGAGGAGAAGACAGCCGTTCGTCTATCTATTTGACGTCGTTTGGCAAAGTTTCGACGGGATCTGAAGAGCCGTTTCAGAGATTCGTGGGAATCTATAAGCGTTCTACCATACCGACCGCGATAAGGTATCATTCCCTCTTAAGGACATGCGCGACGTCGACATAACCTCACAAATTTCCGGACAGTTTTCTCGTAGATGGCTAGCGAGGTTTTTTTAGCGCAAAAACCTTGACGATATTACTATCAAACACGACAATTGGTCGCATTTCGAAAACGATTTTTCATGTATTTCCACAAAAAAACTCAATTTAAAACCGCGATATCGTTTTTCCACAAAATGCCTTCTGTCATTCTAAATCTATATTTGACAAAGTAGGATATATTTCGTTTCAGTTTACGCGTAATTACAGCGAAAAGATTCAAATGGCTTGGGAATTGGCGGGCTCGGGGGCGCCATCTCGTGGCGCGTTCGCGACGCGAGCGAGGCGAATGCGCGCGCTGCATCAGTGCTTCTCGCTCGCCCGTTCTCCTGTTCCCGAAACATCACTTTCGACCCTTTCCGTTATCGGTTTCGTGTCACGCCCCGGGTGTCGTCGTTTCTCCGTCCACATCCCGTTCGCACATCGAGGTCATTCCGGTTCGATTTGTTCAGACCGAAAGACTTTGTTGCGCTCGAACATACACAGACGCGCTTTTGCCCGTGTTCCAATTGTCAGACGCGATATTCGCCTGCTTTTTTTCTTCTGTCGCCGTCTCGAGAGAAAGCACCGAAGAGGGAGAGAGCGTCGACTAGGCGCGATAGCTCTTCGACCCTTTCGAATGGCCCGCGCTTCGCGAAATACGTCACGCGGTATCGTCACGTGAGTTGCAATATCTCCTCGGCAGTCATGCTCGCCCAATGGCTATACGTGATTTTCGTCCCTTTCGGACGCAACCCAAATCACGCGAGTGCGCTGAGACAAAGTCGCGCGACAAACGCGATAGAGTGGAGAGGGACTAGGGGCGTGGCCGAGCTAACGTTAGAAGCTCATTGGCTACGGAGAACCGCGCCGCTTGACACCCGGGAAAGCTTCCTTCGCAATTCTGTTAGCCTGATACGAAATCCCGTATTTCGACACAATTCTGTCATCTGAAACGTCAAAATGGAGGAAGCGGGTGGTGTGCGGTGCGTGTTGTTTCGTTCGTCGCGAAAGAAATTGAAAGGAGAAACCCGATTTCGTAGCGAACGACACACGCAACGTACCGCGGAAATCGATCGCGAGAATTATTTTTCTCTTATAAAGAGGGGAGGGGGGGTGCGCGTTCGATGCGGTCGAAAGCACGTGGAGGTGGTGGTGGAGACAACGCAACAGGGCGCGCCACTGTAAAGTACACACTCGGTATTCTTTACGTATCGCGCATCCTCCATATTTGATTACGTTGCGCTTCGTCGCTCTCGTGCTCTCCTGTTATCGCAGCGACCATTTTTGAGCCATCCCGCCACTGTGACGACCGAATGTCATTCGTCAGTTTAAACGCGCGGGCGCGGGGGTCTGCGCACAAGCCTGTCAGGACCGTCATCATCCGCGCAAGCGCGGGAACTTTCAACTGAAATGGGTCTCGATCTCTAAGCGCGAAGATTAGGCTATTCCCATTAATTTTTTAAATTATTCAATGTTCGTGGATCATGTGCGGTCTTAATAATGAAATGATGTTTTTTGTTTCAATAATTAACAAAGATATAGCATTTTGAAACTTTTATTTTAGTCGTCCAGGCGGAAACGCGCCGAACGTATCCGAAGTTACCCGAGCGCGTTGTGACGTCACAACGTTAGAGCTGTATACGAAATGCTCGTGTGGTACGAGTATTGAGTTGTTAAAAACCAAAAGTGGTCGATTAATTTTTATGGAATTGTGCTCTTATAATAAAAAAAAACAAAATGGTGAAGGGGTTTCCTTTTTTCATAGTCTAAAGATAATTTTTCGTGGTTTTTGGTACTACGAAAATTCAAATCGCCGCCACTGATGCGAAACGCCACGCGATTGGCGCTCGCGCGTGTGACGTTACGATGTATGAGGTACAAAATTATAGGTTATATGGCTTACGCGAGAGTGTAAATAAATTTGTCATTTGGTGAGATTACGAGATACACGATACGCTCATCTGAAAAAACTTTTGAAAAGTCGAACACACAGAGGATCCAAAAAAGTCCTGTACGTCTTGATCGTTGTCATTTTTTTATAGAATACTCATCTAAACGCGTAGTTCGTCTACCGGCCACAACATCGTGACGCCACAAGCGCGAGCGCCAAACGCATGGCATTTCGCATCGGCGCCAATCGCATGGCCTTTCGCGTCGCGCACACGATTTGAATTTTCGCGGTAGTACCAAAAACCACGAACAATTATCTAATAAACGATTCAAACAGAAAACCCCTTTGCCATTCTGTTTTTTTTTTAATTATAAAAGCACAATTCCAGAAAATTAAATCGATCCCGTTTGGTCTTTCAATAATATCATCAAGAATAAAATGAGTTTCAAGTTGCTATATCTTTGTTATTTGTTAAAAAACTACTTTTGTTATAAAAATCGAGCATATTCTTTACACTGAAAAAAAAGTTCAATAACCTAATTTGTCGTATTGATTTTTCTTCGTCATTGTTCGATCGAATAAAAAAATACTTGCGTCTTACGGAATTTGCCAAACGAACAGATGTAGTAGGAATGAAGATCATTCGATGAATTCGTACCGTCGAAATAATACGGATAAACGTCTTTTAATTTTTGTATACGCGCCAGGAGCTATTTTTATTCTCATCGGTGTATATCGGTCTAAATAACATTCGCTTTAATTCTTCGTCATTCGTTATTCATTCATCAATTACATTATCCATTTTATTACTGGTACAAGAGCCGCCCACACCATTTCATCTTCGTTTAATTACATTATGCCCGCGATGTATACGTGTGTGCATATATATATACACACACACTAATAATTGCGTGTTAGTATGTACAATAGTAATACACGTTTATGAAAACCACTTTTTTTTCGTTTCGTTATTTTTTACGATCTTGAAGTTTGCATCGTTGGAATGCAACGAAAATTCTTTTCTCCTAGTTTTATTTCCTCACTTTTATATTTTACAATTTTTTTCTCGCAGATTTGAATTCTCCGTCTTTGAATAAGCGACTTAAAAATTATTGAGGGATATTCGTGACGAATATTTGCCAAAAGAAGTTCGAGCGATTGAAAAATAATGATTTTCATTGGATTGCAACGGTGCAAGCTTCAATCTCATTATTTTCCCCTATACATATTGTTTATTACATTGTATTTATTATCTTCGTTCTATTCAAAGATCTGAGGGTTGTTTTTATAATTTTTTGTCCGCCGTATATTTCGCTTAAATGCAGTCTTTTTTGCAGTAAAAATTCATTACGTAGCCTATTTCTTTTCTGGCCGAAACGAGTGTGCGCATCGTTAATTATTTGTCTTACGTTCTTTCGTGGATGGTTGATATAAGCACACATATATATATATATACACATACATACATACATGCAGACATACATATATATATGTGTATGTAAATGTGTATGAAAAAAATCAGCTCTTACGCTCTCAAACGATATTGTTGGGTTTTAAAAAAAGCACGTTAAATTCCAGCTCTCTGACTCAAGTGTAAGTTGTAGCGTTCGATAAATTTTTCGCCCGTTTGATTCACCCGAGGAAATTTACGTTTTGCACCGAAATTTCAATAGCTCAATGAACAATTAATATTTGCCAAATCCGGTTGAAGATTTTCAAAGCAGATCTGAACAGCTTTGAAGAGCTTTTTCGAATCGCTGTAGAAACGTTTTTACACAAATTGTACCTATTTGACAAATGCCTTTTTTCGGCTAATCAAGAATTCGTGTATTTTTTTAATCGGTGCGATTTGTGTAAGAATCGTACGGAGATTTTTTTGAAGAAGTTTTTTGAAGCTTCAGCATCGAGAATCTTCAACAGTATTTTATAAGCAATGAGTCGAGTTATTTAATTATGAACGTAGATCGCGAATGATTTGTGCAAATCATATTGGAAGGAAAAGATCGAGTGCTGCCACTTGAATTTGAGTTGACGCGCTCCCTGTCAGTTGTCAGATGGTAGTTGGTTTTTTTCGCACCTAATGTGCATATACATATAGAGTATAAAAAATGTAACAATCACGCAACACTCGCCCGCATTTTGCAAATTCGAAAGAAAAGCAAGATGTAACATGTCGCTGTATTACCTTTCCGCACAATTCGCAACCGGAAATGGCCGGAAACGAGGAGAAAAGAAATGAACACGATTGAACAAAATTTTCCCGACCGTTTCGCAGCTTCAGATTTTACACACACACACACACACAACACACGCCTAAGAAAACGAGTAACGATTCTCGGCCTGAATGGAATTAATGAGGTTTTTTTTCTTCATTTAGAGACTCGCAAAAATACAAGATAAAACAACCGAACCTTAAGCATTCGATTGAACGACGAGTCCAATTGTGAGACCGTATATTACGATAGAAAATACTAAGGAATAATAAACAATTTGTTTTAACCTACAGTTGTAAAGTGGCCGTCTAACGACGACCATGGAAATCGGTATGTGCGAGAAAAAAAAGATGCCCGCTGAACAATCGGTAACTGAATGTCGAACTGAACGGCTCGATCGACGCTTGCCGATATTCCACGCAGGGGACGAAAAAAACGTAACTTTTTTGTACGAACGATTCTCGCCGAGAATGATGGTGGAAGCTCAAGCGTTTTACCGATAAATATTGATTTGTTAGACGCAAATGTGTTCCATAATATTTCAATGTCGAAATTTCCGACGGTTTTACATTATTGAAAGAAATAAACGTTCAAATCTGGATTATTCAACAGTTCATTGTGAAGAATCGCGAAATGAGCTAGTATTTTATTTCTGAGCGCGTCAATACCAGCAAGAGATATCAACTGCGACTGAATTAGCCATTTTTCCTAAGAAATTGTGCCAAGTTGCTTGGATTTTTATTTTGCCTCCGAACGATGCAGTGGCACTAACAGAAACTTCGAAATCGATCTTTCATTGGACACGGTGTTGAAGTTTGGATCGTTCGAACGCGACGAAAATTTTATTTTCCCCCTTTACTTCTTTGTTTTCATCAACCAAAAGATTTTCTCCCCAATTTGGGGTGCACATTTTTATCGAGAATCCTCAAAAACGTTAGCGTGATTTTTGTAGTCCAAATCCGACAAAAAGATATTTCGGCGATCGATAAAAATGAATATTCGTTGCGTTCCAACGATGCAAACTTGAACGTCATCATTGGACGCATTCGCGTTTAAAATAAAGTCTCATCCTTCAACATGCATCGGTAAAACGATGTTCTTTGAAATGGAGCGTACGAACTGAAAGGAGTCGCCTCCACGGGCCCTTGGAAAGAAAAAAAATCGACGGACTTTACGCGGAAGTAAACGTGGAAACGTTCGCTGCGATCTCTTGAAATTCCTAATTTCGATCGCACCGCCCGTTCTCGCCAACGCGTTATAAGCCACTAAAGGTATACCCGCAACGGCAAGATTCGGACTGACGAAGTTCGACGGAGTTCTCGAAATGTTGTCTCAGTCCGCGCCGCCGAGGAAGCCGAGAACGTTCGAAGATGGGCGACAAAAGAAAAGCGAAACGGCAATTCCAGTAGCGTACCGCAATTATTTGAAACGATCGCAATTTTTCCGATGGGGACGCGGTCGATTACGAGTGATCGGCGTGCGATCGCGTCAATCTTCGAGGTCAGTAAAAATCCGAATCGGAACTGTGCTGCGAGTCTCCACCACCACCACCGCCGCATCTGCCGTTCAAGTAGACTTCGGAAGTTTGCTGTATGGACGGCGATTGTTGGGTCGCTTCTCCGTTGTTGCCTGCGGACGTAGTAATTTTTTTTATGCATGGAGATTGGGGCGTCTCGGAAAATATCAAACCCTTACCCCGCTGAGAAACTTAAAAATAACATGCACTTTTTTATACCTGCTCATATTGCTTGCAGACATAGGGGATGACGATTTTTTCGACTCGTCATTCCGTACCTCTGCAAGCATGAGCAGGTATAAAACATGCTATTTTTAAGCTTCTCAAAGGGGTAAGAGTTTGACATTTTTCGTATATTTCCATATATATGTGTGTGTATATATATATATATAACAATGGCATTGCTTTTACCCTTTAAAAAAGGGCATGATAACGATAATAACAACAATAACAATTAGAGAAACAATGTGACAAATGGTTCTTTCGGTTAATCGACGTGAGTTATAAATTGGTCCAATCACAATCCTCAAAGGTTGACATTTTTCAATTGAAACCGGTTGAAATTTTTGAAAATATCGTTTTTTGGCGTTGACAGTTAGGTACCGTGAACCGGCGAACTTTAAACGGATTTTTATCAAAATGACTCAACGTCGGTGACCACGTTATCTCAAAAATCACTGCACCGATCAACTTCGAATTTTACAAGCTTGTTTTACATATCAAAAAGCAGTGCTTGAATTAAGGAATTTCACTTCGATCCATAGTTTTTTTTTAACAACGAAAAAAGAGCGTCTTTTTTCACCGGAAATCGATACTTTCACATTAGACTGCCGGCATCTTTTCAAAAATCAATATTTCATTAAATCCTTCGTACAAGCACTGGATAATTCCGTGCAAATTATTGCATCTACCGCATTTAGAAATATTTTTCAATACAAAAATTGTGAATGATACTTCAAAACATACTCTTCGAAGAAAAAAAAAGAGATTTAAATACTTGCAACTGTTTTTCCAGAAAAAATGGACGAAAATTTATCTTTTTTTTTCGGCCACGAGTTAGGTGTAACCCGTTTAGGGAGATGACTTTAGGGGAGGAAAAAATTTGCTGATTCTCGTGATTTTTATTTACGGAAAGATGTGTTTACTATTTCTGAGACTTAGATTATGTTTCATTACTACTTTTAGCTGTTATACGATATCTTTTTCTTTTATTAATCGTGATGGTATTTGGTATAAATCTTTCCAACCTTTTTGTCTAAAACATGACCCTAAATGTTCGTGAAAATAAAAAAATAAAAACATTTTTTCAATTGCAAAGTGTAGTCACTTTTTTCGGAAAATTCAATCTTTCCGTGTCGAAGCGTGCTGTTTTATCGATTTTCAACATTTCTCGCTCTTTCTTTGTTCACATACTCCGTATGAGTGTTGATGAAAGAAAATTCTTGGTGTTTTTAATTCGGATTAGTCCCGTCGACGCTACGAGTCACGCACTCCGACAACATCCGCCGCAATCTTTTTAGAAGACCATTTAGAAGAACCCCGCCATTTTGAAGATTAATAAAAAAAAAGAAAATAAATACCATGCAACGACCAAAAGTAGTAATGAAGCATACCCCAAGTCTCAAAAGGGTGAAGAAATCTTTCCTTTTAGAAAAATCTCGAAAATCCGCAATTTCTTCCACGCCTGAAGGTACTTCGTGCAATGCACGCTAAGAACCTTAAATTTCGTAGAAAGCAATCATTCTCTGAAAATCGCGGCTAGAAGGATACAGGCGAACGTTACCGTGAGCGGCTAATATCGTGGCGAGGCACCTCGCGACCGCAGGATTTGGTGCGCAAGCGAGGGCCGGCGTAAGACCTTCGGAATCCGCGAGGAAAACGCTCGCTCCAAGTTGCAAGAGTCTCCTGGTGACCTGAAACGAGCATCGATACATTTCGTTCAGAACAATTTACGAGCTGAATATGCAGCGAGGCAAAGAAAATGTATCGTAACCTTTACTATAATTAAGGCCTTGGGCCACAGTAACGAGTCTACAATCATGTGCGAAATTAACGATTTTGTTTTTCGTATGAAAAAGTGGTTCACTCATAAAATCAATTACACAACTATTTAGTATGAATAAAACAAAAATTCTCGTCAATTTACATTAGAATGCCTCGAGAAGTACGCACGGAATTTAAAAAATATTGTTTTGTTCAAAAGTTGTAGATATTTGTACTTAAGAAATGAATTTTCAGTGAAAAATTTCGTTATTCCTGCTCATGAAATGAAAAGTTTTCGATTAAGCAGAAATTCCGTACGTACTTATCTGCGAAATGCAATTAGGAGCATAAGTTTTAAATTTGCAGTAAATCGAGTGAAAAGTTTCGAAGTTATTTGTCACGCCAATTGGAAAAAAGACAACAAAAGAAAATATTAGTAAACTGCCATTTTGTACGTCGAAAAGAAAGATATATTTTCTACCAGCTTGATATTCATACTAAATAGATGTGTGATTAATTTTATGAGCGAACCACATTTTCATACGAAAAAAAATTGTTAAATTCGCACATGATTTTATACCCGTTGCTGTGGCCTAAGGCCTTAATCGGGCGAGAAATTTTGAAATGTTATCTTGCTAAAGAGCCTGAGAATTGGGCAAGGGGTCGAGAGTTTCACCGATTGATGCAGAAGAATTTTTTGCTCGACGCAGATATGTCCGAAAAAACTTTACCTTTGAATTTTCGATGAGTTCCACTACATCGTGATAAAAGAAAATTAAAAACATATTAACCGTAGTCATGGTTGTTACGCATCATTGACTCAGAAATTCCCGGACTTTTTCAGGTTTTCCACACTATTTTTGCAAATATTCCGAGAGATTTCGGTCAAATAAAGAACATCATTTTTTTAAGATCAAATATATGAAAATGTAAATATTAAAATAAAATTAAAAGAAAACTGAAATTCGCGAAATAATTGAAACACTCTAAAGAAAAAAAAAAAATACATTAAAAGCAAATACAGAATCTGTTTTTTTCAAATATAAACAGAAATTTTCATGTCAGTGCCAATAAATACAAAATCAATGTAAACACTTGGAGAAGAGAACAGGGGGTGCCTACCATGGAATATACGGTGGGGGAAAGAGTGTGAAGGTATATGAGAGAGATGCTTAGGCTGGAGGAGTGGAGATGGCCAAAAATCTGCCTATTTGAGGAAATAAGACCAATCACAAACGGAATCCCATCAAATTGGGAAAACAATTTAGAGAAAGTTGTAAGGGGTATAGGAATAGAAGAGATAATAACAATGATAAGGGAAAGCAGAGAAGTGGAAAGAATAGACGAAAGGATAAAAGGGTTAGAAAACGTAAAAAAATGAAATTTTAAGGAAGGATGAGGAAAGAATAAGAAAACGAACGTGTAATGAAAAATACAAATATATTGTGGAAATCGAGAAAAGGCCGTGGAAATACTGGTCGGAAGAGGGAATAAAGGGAAGGGATAAGAAAACGTGGGCGCGATTAAGGCGCGGAATCATAGGAAGGGCGAAAAAGAGGAGGGATTGGAGGTGCAGGATTTGTAAAGAGAATGAGATGCTGTAGTACATGTTAGTATGTGAAAAAGGCTGGGAGTTAGTAACGACGAAAGCAAGAAAGAAAGAAAGCAAACTAGTCGGTGCAAGGAATGGACAATTTGGCGATAAAGGGAGAAATTATAAATATTTTGGGTGGGAAGATACAAAAAGGGATATGCGAGTATTTAGGGAAATAGAGGAAGTGTGCAGAAATATGTACAAGGAGGAAGGGGGAGGAGAAAGAGATGGAAGGGAGGGCATAAAATAAGAAAAAGAGAGAAATGTTAGGTAGCGACGAGGGAAAGAGTATGCAGAGCGGAAAATTAGGTAGATGTAAGAGAAAAAAATAACATTTCGTAAAAGACTTATTCAAAAAGTTGCGCAAATAAAACTCGACTTGATATAAACACTTATTTACAATAATACTTGTGTGGTTGTGCATCGACAAATCGGATGCAAATGTATAGAGCTTTAGAATCAATTAGTTTTTAGTTTTTGAAATGTTCAATGTTTGGCACTGGCATAACTTATTTTTGTATATAATGAAGAAATATTAAATATTAAATAAATATTATATTTTAATTTAATTTATTATTTATTTTATTATTTATTTTAAATTTAATAATTATAATTAATAATTTAGCAATTTAAAACATTTATTATTCATTTATAATTATTAAATAAATATTAAATAAATATTTAAAACAAACAAAAAAATGTATATTTATACCTTTCGGTTTTTTTTCCCAAGGCGGTTTCATTGCTCGTAATTCTTGCAAAAAGAAAATTCTGGTTAAATTGCATTGAATTTTTGAAATTCCCTGACTTTTTGCTGATAGTTCCAGGAGGTAAGAAATGCCCTGAATTATCCCGGTTTCCCTGTTTTCAATATGCGCAACGGCCATGGTAGGCTATTCGGTAAGATTTCTGATATAAAATCGCTAATTTTGTCGCAGTTGACGTATATTCGAACTTCGAATCATCTACTGGGGCCATTGACAATAAAATTTGGCTCTCTACCGTTTATTATTTCTATACCGAAATTATTTCTTCCCGGAAGTGACGCAGTGGAACGGAAACTTTGAAGTTGAACTTCGGACCTATCAATGCCCGAAAAAAAGGAAGAAAAAAACAAAACAAAATCGGTATCTTTGTCCATTCATGGGTGAAACGCACGGCCGTCTCCGATGGATCTGGGCTCATTCGGGTTTGCGGTGAAATGTTGGAAGAGGTGTAATACTGACGTTAACGAGGCCGTTGCTGGCGGCCAAATGGAGCGGCGTGCGTTGCTGCTTGTTCACCATGTTAATTATTTGTGCCCGCTGAGTCTGCGCTTTCTGGGGATTTTCGCTGGAACTTCCCAGGGACTCGATGTGATCGAGGAGCAAAGAAGCAGCCGTGGAATGTCTTCTCTGACAGGCTAGATGCAACGCCGTGTTGTTCGACGAATCGACAGCTCGCACGTCCGCTTTCCACTCCAGCAATAATTCTATCGTATGAAAAAAATACACGAGAGGTCGTCATTGCCGGTTTGCCACTCTTCATCGACTCTGAAATTCCCGGACTTTTCCAGGTTTCCCGTACAAGTCTTCCAAACGACCCAGATTAGGGTCAAATAAGGAACACTACGTTTTCGCCAAATATATATATTTTTTAAGTCAAAGACCACAAACTAAGTTTCAATCTTACTAGTATATGTAAACGCTACAAACTATACCGAAAAAAAGATATACGTAGAAGTAGCAATGAATCATTTTTGTGAAAAAAAACAATATATTTAACCGAGTTGAAATAACTAAGGAAATTCTCAATTCGATCATTCTATTGAAACATGATGTTGAACTGAACAACATCATTTTTTGAAGATCAAGCCTACGGAAATATTGAAAGTTGAAATAAAATTTGAAAAAACATTGCAAAGTCAAAAAAATACATAAAAAGTAAATACAGAAACTGTTCTTTATTATAAACAGAAATTTTTATGCCGGTGCCAATAAATAAAAAATAAATACGAACACTTATCGATAATAATAATGATGTGGTTGTGTATCGACAGATCGAATGCAAATGTATAAGGCTTTGCGGTAAATTAGTTTTCAATTTTTTAAAGTCTCAATGTTTGGCACCGACATAACTTTTTTGTGTATACAATGAAGAATAATATGAATGTTAAAAACATTCAAAATTCTTCATTTTTCCTTGTCAAGTCGGTTTCATTTTTTGCAATTCTTGCAAAAGGTAAATTCTGAGAAAATTTCAGAGAATTTCCAAAATTTCCTGTCTTCTCCCTGATTATTCCAGGAGGGGAGAAATTCCCCGAGTTTTCCCCGTTTTCCATATGCGTAGCAACGCTGCATTTCCATCATTTCGACTTCCGGTGACTAAGTCTTCGCGAGGAACGTCTTCGAGGCGACATTTCGCCAATTTATTTACCGCAATTTGCGCGGTAATTTTTATCGAAAAAAAACTCACCAATGGCGCTCGACTGATCGGTTATTGCCGCATGAAGCAGCGGCGTGCGTCCCGCGTAGTCCTGAGCTTCGATACCGGCGAGTTCGGGACCGACCGCGCTTATTATCAGTCTGGCGCATTCGACCGAACCCGCGGCGGCGGCCACGTGCAGCGGCAGCCTACCACGTGGTGTGTCACGGGGCAACGCGACCGCTTGGCCGCCGAACTTGTTGATCAACAACTCGAGACAGTGCGCCGCGCCCTGGTGCACGGCGCAGTGAACCGGTGAGAAAGGATTTCCTGGAAAAACAAAGCGTCAAATTGTCCTTATCCTCGTCAGTGCAATTTTATACAGGGGGCATCACATTTATATCAAGATATCAAAATAATTCGAAAACGCTTTGGTTGAAGTCCTCAAGGCCAACTTTGTTCTTTTTTAATGGGAACCTATCACCCCTTCGAACTATGCAACTTTTGTAGGAAATGTTTTCTCCCGAGTCTGGTAGGTTGAAAAGTATTTGTACTGTTGATGGTTGTCGTCTCAACCGGTGCAATCCTCAAGGGAGGACACGACGGTAAAATTTTCGACGAATCGCTTTCTTTGGAAACACTTGAAAAAAATCCCTTTGAACCTTCAAAAATACGATGCCTATTCGTTCATAGCTTAGAAGACATTTTTAACGGGATAAAAATATGATTTAAAAAATCATCAACGACTCTTATTTATTGTTAACTTGAACGTCGCGGAAAAAATTTCATCATCTGCCGGCGGCCATGTTTTCTGCATTTACACGTGACTTTTTTTACAGGCTTTCGATATATGTCCCATCGTGTTGAAAAAAGTATGTTTCTTTTTCACCAACCGTCTTCCGGGGCAAAAATTCGGAACTTGGCCATTTTTTCGAGTAGACGTAGCCCCTTAAGGAGGTACGATCGTTACTACGAGTCCAACTTTCGGATTTGAAATTTTTATATGATTTTGACGAATACTTCACGCGCCTATTGCAAAAATTAGAGCTATTTTGACCGTTTAGTTTTTTGGCAATAAAATTGCAAAGCCGAGCACTTTGAGTTACTGAAGCACGTCGTCTTATGGAGACGGTCAACCGGAAGTGCGGTGATCACGGTCTTCCTGCTCACGTATCCAACTAAACCCGTTGGAAAACTGAAATTCCATAGATTAGATATAATAGATATTGTAAAAAATAAGAAAATCAATCTTCACCGTGTAGTTGAAGCACTGCATTACAAGAAAGTTTCCATTTCCGGATGAAAATGGTCAGAACGACGAAATAGCACCCACAGCTTAGCAACGTCGCGAGTAACAGCTAATGTTTGACGTTTGGCGAACATAACTTGGCTATGTTTTGCAAATATGCAAACAACAATTCATGGAGTTTTATCATTTATCACGTATCAATAATATGTATAATTATATTCTGCCTATCAAGTTAATTCCGCTGAGGTTAATTAATCCTATTTTAATAGGTTTCCAGCTGATTTTTCGATATGTCTTTTTAGTCCGCTCTTAAGGTAGACATGTTAATATTATTATTATGAATACTACTACCGAATCATTGACAACCTAATTTTTCAGTTTTTATTTGTTCATGTGCAATCAATTAATCATTTACCACAACATTTGGCACATTATAATCGATAATACGAATAATCAACATAAGTAAACATAAATCAGAGCAGCTGTAAGATAAATTTAGACTCGTTTTTGACCCCGAGTGATCGTACCTCCTTAAGACCCTAATAAGTAAAAATACCCAGCCACAAGGAGTGGACAAACCTTCCAGCGACTCGATGACGTTCTGCTCGAGCAAGTACTCGACGCAGTTCGAATTCCCGTTGTAGCAGGCCCAATGAAGGACGGTGCATCCCTGATCGTCTTTGAGGGTGGCTGCGCTCGCATCCGCGTTCACCAAGGCCGCCAGAGCTTTCAATCTGTCAAAAGGTATGACAGGCAGCGTTTCTATTCTCGTTCGGATCGGATAAAATCGCGCAAGAACTCGGAGGGTAAAAAAAAAAAAGAAAAATCCATATGACGCGACAAGGGAAAGCGTCGTTTGGCAGAATAAAAATAACCTTCCACAGGCAGCTGCCAAGTGAAGCGGGGTCTTTCCATTGGAGTCCTGTAGGGTGACCTGAGCTCCGTGCTCGAGCAACAGCTCGACCAGCGGATGATCCCTCTCGTGTATAACGGCACGAAAGATCGGCGTGTGCTTGTTGACATCCGGTATGTTGCAGTCGGCCTTCCATTTGAGCAAAACCCGTGCGCACTCGAGATGACTGCTGGCAACCGCCAATGCTAGCGGGGTGCGCTGCTTTCCGTCGCAGCTGTCGATCACCGAACGATCCTCCGTGTTTTTCAGCAAAAGCTTTAGGCACTCCTTGTGACCCATCGCTGCGGCGCAATGCACGGGCGTTCGTTTCGTCACGTTGTCCTGTGGATTTGTTTTTGTCAATTTTTCAACGTTAATATAACGAAACAATGGCGGAAAGTGCAGCTTTTTCTTTGTTCACGTTCATTGACGAGGATTGATTTACTTGAACGGAAACGAACGCGGCGCATCGCAGGAGCAGCCTCACGCACTGTTCGTGGCCACGGTACGAGGCGAGGTCCAGCGGCGTCTTTCCCGTGTCCTCCCTCACGTTTGTGCTCGGCGAGAGCGGCAGTAGGAGCTTCAAAATCTTCCAGTGTCCGTGATAAGCCTAATCGGGACAGGCAAAAGGAGACAGTTGCACCGAAGAAAATAATTAGCGAGTTCCAAGCGCGTGGGTGTGTATCGAAGAGTAATTAACAGGTTACATTTACCTGAGTGGGTCGAAAAATTGCATTTTCCAAAAATATTTTTATTCGGATATATCGATATGTTGAAGTTTGCAACGACAGTTAATTCTATTTGATTGATAAAATGACTTTTTGGCCGATTTAGGCTATGAACATCATTCGAACGTTTTTCGGTATTTTTGGAATAGGTTTACGCCCTCAAGTTGAGAGATAAGCTTTTGAATAATAATAAAGATGAAGAAATGAGAAAAAAACGTTGCGTTCCAACTATGCAAACTTCAACAGAATATTGTAGCACCTTTTAGCTATATTGATGCCTGAATATTGTATCACCTTTTAGCTATATCGATAGCCTGAAAATGCCATTGAAATATTCCTAAAATTGTACGAGCTACAGCTTCTCACAAGTCGGCCGGGCGAGCGACTGCAGCGCCATACTTCAAACTTTAAACGCGTTTTTCTCTAAAAACTGTTTTCAAAATCGATGGACATATCTTGAGAACCAACTGATGGATTGTTTCCAAATTCACAGAAGACACGATGAGAAACATTTAAAGGTCGATGACCATCTCACTTTTCGCAAATCGATCTTAATTTTTTTTAGTATCGTAAAAAATTACGACTTTTTTCATAGATTTTGTACGCTCGAGGTTCAAACCGTAGCCGCGGTGTTGAAAAAAATGATTTAAACAAATCTACGATCGTCAACGACTCGTACTTATTGTTAACTTGAACAAACCCTTCGGTTTTTAGATTTCGGATGGGCCGTTTAAGCTGGAGTGTCCACCGCCAAAAGTCACGAAAAAATGTCACCCTCTGCCGGCGGATATATTTTTATCGTCTTTCTGTACCTTTGGCGATTTTTTCCAAAGCTTCTTAACATATGCAAATTTGTGTTTAAAGAAATGCGATTCTGTTTTACCAACCGTTTCCCAGAAATAAATCGGAATTCGGTCATTTTGCGGGCCCTCTGGTTATATGTAGCCCCTTAAGAATGGACGAGCCTTTACCCCGCGCTTGGATAGTGATTTCTCTCACGCGTAGCTACGCGTCGGATAAAAGTTCAATTTCTAATTTTCGAGTTCCGCCGCATCGTTTTCGATCGCGGGGCAGCTGAAGAAAATGGAGGAGTTCGGTGTCATATAGATCTGTGAAAGGGCTTTACGGCAAGGTGAAGAGGTGTGACGGCCGGCGTCGGTGGATCCTGTCGATCCGTGGGAGAACTCGGTGGTGCTGTTATCGCGTGGATCGCCGAATTCCCGTGCACCGTGTCGTGCAGAAGAGTCTCGAGCACGGGCTCGTTACCTCCCGCGACCGCGTAGTGGATCGAGGTGAATCCACGCTTGTCGCGTATCTGGGGATCCGCACGATGAGCCAGCAAGTACTTGACGCACCTACGGCAACGAAAGGACGTGGAAATTTTATTTTCGTGTACATTGGGACGTGACGGAACTTTTCTTTTTAATTTATTTCCACGATTCTGAAGTTTTTCGTTCTCGACAGGAAAAAAACTTAATTTAGAATCTTGATACCGTTAGGTGAAGATGAGTTTTTCAAAGTTGTCCTGCTCAGTGTAAAAACTAGCCTCCCGTATTTGAGAAATATCGTTCAGTTGTTTAGATGGGATTCAATCGAGAGAGCTCAGACTCGAGATGACTTTTTCCATACATTCAACGATATCGTGTGAAGAGCTGAATCAAGTTCAAGAGTTGAATCTTCGCCCGATTCACCCTTGTGCACATCGCATACTCACTGGCCGCCGTCTTCGGATCTGTTCGGCGCCGCTGCCGCGAGATGAAGTGACGTCGCGCCGTTTATGTCCTGAGCATTAGGATCGCTCCCATAGCCGACCAGGGTGAACACGCACAAGTAACGGCCCTGACTCGCGGCGTAATGGAGCGCCAGCCTGTTGTCGTTGTCGGAGAGACGAAAATTTGCGCCGCTCGACAACAAGAGATCCAAACAACCGACGGAACCCTGAAAAAATAAAGTTGCGACCAACGATGATACACCACGAGCGTTTAGCGAGCAGCTCAACAGTCGCTCAGGCTCTAGGCTGATATTCCGAAGGTTTTTCGCAAAAATGTCAATTCTTCCCGAATATCCACTGAACTTGAAATCTCAATTTTTCCAAATAAACAAATATCCGGCCAAGTCGCAAAGCGCGACACAAATACGTATGAAGTGGCGGGTTACGTTGAAGGCTGCGGAATGCAGTGGGGTTCTTCCCCCGATGTCACGGGAGTCGATTTTCCGGCTGTCGACCTGCAGCAACTTCCGGCAGACCTCGATGTGACCGGCGAGACAGCTGAGATGCAGGGGTGTCCTTTGCTCGGCGTTTCTCGCGGCTGGCGAGGCACCGCACTCGAGGAGGGTCGTGGTCAGGCACTCCTGACCGAACCTTCGACAAAAACAATGAAGCGGGACGAGCCTTTCAACCAATTGAAGGGGCATATTCATTTAGGCGAGGGAAACATTTCATGATCTTTCTAAAAAGGATAGATTTTCTCATCATTTTTGAGACTTTGGTTATGTTTGGTTACTACTTTTGGCTGTTACATGGTATTGTTTTCTTTCATGAATCTTCAAAAATGGCGGAGGTATCGCACGGTCTTCTAAACTGCATTTTCAAAACTGGCGTGACGTATGGCTAAAAAATTAATCGACCGATTTCGATGAAATTAGGTATAAATCCTAACCTTATCGTCTAATACACGACTCTAAACGTGTTTGATTAAAAAAAGCTTTTTTTATTGCTATTGGTACCGATTTTTTCGAAGAGATTAATCTTTTTGTTTCAAAGTGTACCATTTGATCGATTTTCAATATTTCTCACTTTTTCTTGGTTCGTATACTGCGTATGGATGTAAATGAAAGAAAAATCTTCGTTGGTTCGTTTCGGATTAATCATTGCCATAAATCCGCCATTTTTGAAGATTAATAAAAAGAACAATGACCATGTAACAGCCCAAAGTAGGAACGAAACATATCCCAAGTCTCAAAAACGGTGAAATCATTCCTTTAGAGAAAAAATTATGAAAATCAGCAATTTTCTCTCCCCTTGATGTTTACTCGCTTTTTTCGAGACGTAGATACATCCAACGAAAGATCAACTTTGTAGCTTTTTGTTTCTGCGAATCCGACGCAAGCCCCAAAGTCCATACTCGTCATACACACAACCAATTTTTTTTCTCGGCAAAATTTACCAAGCAGCTACGTGGAGAGCGGTGTTGCCGTTCTTGTCCCGAGTATCGGGCGAGGCACCCGCGTCCAGCAAGCTCTTGGAGCGCGTGAACCGTCCATGAATGGCGGTCATGTGAAGGGGCGTCCTTCCGTCCTCGGATTGGACGTTGATCGAGGCACCCGCTCGCAGGAGAGACTCGAGACAATCGACTCCTTGGCTGCTCGCTGCCGCAACGTGTAGCGGTGTCTGACCCCGATAATTAACGGCCTCTAAGCCCAAACAGACGAGACAAATGGATAAAACAAGATCGTTACGATGTCTCCGCACTTTTATCTCGTCGAGGGTCAACGGAGGACTTTCAAGGTCTAGCTTTCCATTCTGCTGCAAACGCGGAGCTTTCGTGAACGAATCTCCCAGAGCAGAAGCGAGCACATCAGGGGTGCGTTCGACTCGGGCGCTTAGACGCTTAAAGCGCTCACGATTATTAGCGCTGCTGTGGCACGTTTGGATTAGCATTGTAAGTATCAAGATGGCGGTCGGGGCAGAAGCTTTTCGTGGTTTTCAAATTATTGACGAGCTGTTTAACACAATTAACAATGAAACTGATAGTGATTACGCTCTACTGGAAATTAGTAGCGACGAAGCGATGGAATGGCAACATTTCTCCTAATTTTTGGAGATCAGGATCAGATTTGAAGATAAAATTGTCAAAAAGTCGATATTTTTTGCATTATCCGATAGTATAGACGGTTATAAACACGCTGTTCAATTTTTGGCGCGAAATTCGAATTATTCCGATTGCTACAGCCTTTCTCAGAAAAAGGGATTGGACCATCTGCGTGAGACCTGGCGCGGACGGACTAAAAGTCGACTAAGAGTGTACCAAATGTCCTCCCGGAGGTAAACTTCGAGTTGATCATCCAAAAAGCCGACTGTCACGCGCTGGGCATACGATAACTCATAGGTAACTTCCAAGCGGACATTTGGTACCTATTTAGACAACTTCCGGGCAACTATTTGGAAATTGCTACCTGGGCAACCATCGCCTTCGTCGTGTCTCTACGACGCTGAGAGAAGCGTTTGTGAGCACAATATGGCAGCGGCAATGACGTCACGCGCGACGTTATAAGTGCTATTGCAAGCGCGCACAGCAGCAAGTCGAACGTCATGAGCGATGGTCACAAATGTTGAAAGCGTGTAAGCGCCCAATTCGAAGGCAGCCTAGGTGGGTTCGAGAATGAACCTCCCAGACGAGACCCAAACGCGGAGGATTCGAGAACGTACCGATGTTGACCTCGTGACGAATGAGCTCGGCGACCGCGTCAACGTGGCCGCTCAAGCACGCGATGTGCAACGGCGTGTTCCCGTAGACGTTTTTCGCCTCGACGTCCGCCCCGGCCTCGATCAGCAAACGAATGCAGTCGAGACGGCCGGCGGCTACCGCCGCGTGCAACGGTGTGTAGAGATCTCGATCCTGCACCCAACAAATCCAAACAATTCAGAATGCGCGCTCGATGATTTCGAAAGTGAAGCGAAAATCGTGCACGGTCGAGATACGAACGAAACGAACGAATTGCCTACTTTGACATCAACGTCGGCCGCTTTCTCAATGAGGGCCTTCACAACAGCGTCGTGGCCCATGTAAGCCGCGAAATGCAACGCTCGTCGATCCTTCTTGTCACGTGCGTTCACGACGCAACCCGCTTGGCCGAGCAGCAATTCCGTCATTTCCAGGTGACCATTGCACGCCGCGTGATGCAAACTCGTTCTTCCACCCCTGCAAGCATCGAGCGGATTAACCATCGATCCCGTGATACTCGATTCGACGATCTACCGTGTCAAGCAGCGTGGCGGCCCGGGCCGATACTTGAATGGGCGGTCACTTGACTACCGAAGGAGGAAAACGAGCCGCTGTGGGCTACGCTCCCTAGAGGTCTTTAAGGTATTCCTTTCACGAACCTGAATATTTAACATTTAACTCGTTTTCGTCTATAATCAAGTAGATATACATCTCAGCATACTGGTAACATTTTAAGTCAAGTTACCGAACTTTTAACGCAAAATTACGACTCTACAAATCGTCCTAATTTTGAGGCGTCTTTGTGGAGACGACACGCTGGCCACGATTCTATCTAATAATTTATACACTAAATATCTCTAGACGACTGATAGGGACTGATCAACACGCGTGAAAAATTATAAAGATTCCGTAACGATAATGAAAACGGAGGGTCACTGAATGTTTTGAGAAAATATCAATGATAAAGCTTAGAGAAATGTGACCAGCGGACAAATTTTCGTAGCCGCGACTTTTCAGAGAAAATGTTAAAATGTCTAAATCTACTAAACCCGCGTGAAATTTTTTGTTTCGGTATATCATTGGGTATAACAGTGACGTATTTTGACTAAGGGGCTACACGTACCTCGAGGGACGAAAAGATTGCCTAATTCTAATTTTTTTTTCTGAGAACGTTTGGTGAAAAGGAAACGCATTTTTTTCCTCAAATGTCCATGTATTGAGCCTTTAATAAAAATCATCAAAAAGTAAAAAAAAACAACAAAAACGTGGCCGCTGGAAGATGATACTGTTTTCAAAGCTGGTGGATATGATATCTCGAGGACCACTTCATGGATTGTTTCCAAATTTTCAGGAGACACGATGAGAAACATTCAAAGGTCGTTGACGATCTCAGCTTTTTTAAATCGATCTTCATTTTTCGATAGTTACGTAAAAATGGTGTTAAAAAACTTTGTTAAAAAAAAATGAATTAATAAACTGACAATCTCTAACAACTCGTATTTATTAACTTAAACAACCCTTTTGGTTTTTAGATTTCAGATGCACCGTTTAAGCCGGCGCGTCTACCGCCAAACGCCGCAAAAAGAATTTCATCATCTGCCAGTGGCCATGTTTTCGTTGTTTTTCTGTATTTTTGGTGACTTTTTTTAAAGTCTCTCAATATATGTACGTTTGTGAACAAAAAAATGCATTTACTTTTCACCAACCGTTGCCCGGAATCTTTTTACGGAATTTGGCCATTTTTTTCGGCCCAGTAGGTAGATGTGGCCCTTCAAGCGAAGCTCTCATGGACGCATACTTTCCAAGCAAATACGGCAATCTCGGAAGCAACGTTTACCTGTCTGTAACGTTTATATTGAACAGCCAGGGTATGAGATACTCGGCGCATTGAACAGCGTTGTTGGCGGCTGCCACGTGCAGAGGGCTTTGCCAATTTCGGTCCCTCACGTCTACCTGCGCCCCGTACTTGAACAGCACTTCGAGGGCACGATGGTTGCCCGACCGACACGCTCGGTGCACCGCGGTTAGCCATTCCTTGTCCTTGCTGTTGACCTCCGCTCCGCACAGCAGGAGAGTCTCTATTATCGTAGGATCCCCTCTGCGTGAACACGTCTCTTTGTAACATTTTCACCTTTACGACGCGCATGTTTCGTCGATGAATAAGACGCCGTACCTGTAAGCCGCGGCGTGCAGCAGCGTCCTTTGCGCCCAGTCCTGCCAGTGCACGTCCGCCAGTTCCGTCAGTAGCGTTTTAACCTCCTCCACGTTGCCTCGGAATATCGCTTGGAGCAGAGGCGGCTTTGAACATAAATTTTCACAATCATCATTTTCAAGATCAATCCATTGTACTCCCGTCCTCAAGAATTTCGAAGAAAAGAAAAAACATCGAATTGCGAAAAGAAAAATCGGTTCCTCTCACAAACCGAATGCCGCTCGATTTTTTCACGAAAAAACGAAAAAAAGACTTAGAGTACGGGATTTTCATACCGTTGGAACGTTACGGGACAGGGCTGTCAAACGAAACGTAACCTAAGAAATGAAATGCTCGATTTTTCGGGTGGCTCCGAACCAAGCCGATGATCGCTCGAATTGCAAATAAATGAGAATCCTCACCTCGTCAGTTATTTCACGGATGTTCATGTTTACGTGTGTTTCGTCAATTTAACGGCAGGCATCGGGGCGCACGAAATGTATGAAATGTTGTCGAACGGCGCGCGATCTCGCAGACGGCGGTACACGAGCAGCGCACAACTGTCAACGGCGTGCTCGGCGCACTTGGCGTGTGCTGCAGTCATTAATACCACTGCACTACATATCTATATACGCACACACGAGAAAATAGCGCAACCGCAACATTCCGGCATCCAATCGTCCGTTGATTAATTTGTATTTATTGTAATTGTCGACGGAATATTCATCGTTAAACGAAAGATTCGTTGTTGTTCCCGATACATAGGGCCATTTTCGGGCGCTCGCGATTGCAAGCCAATCATGCTTACGTGTATGTCATGCAGACAATTGGTGGTGTAAAGACAAAGGATGGTCAGACTTTCGCATTCGCTCAGCTAGAATTTGTATTTTTAGATGTGAGCGCTCTCAGCTATGCCTCGGGCCATTTCGCGTCATGGATAACCTTTTCGCTGTTGCTTGTTTTTTTTTTCGTTTCCACAGGATTTTTTTGTTCATGGAAAAGAAACCGAAGGCGAAATTGCAAGATTACGTAAAGAAAATTTTTGATATCCTTATAGACGTGCCGAATTTTAAAAAAGGTACCAGCGTTCCGATGAGGGTTAATGAACTCTCTTTTTATCAGATATAGATACGTAGATGAAAGGCTTCGAAGACTCAATAACTACTATTTCGCTTTTGTGGGAGAAAAAAAACATTTTAATTTAGACATTTTACTATGATTTTTTTTTAAATCGTAGTAAAATGTCACTTTCGTGAACCTCGTACGAGGTAAATGAAAAACTGTCTGATTGATTATTTTGAAGTTTTGCATACTTTCAGATAACATAAATACGGTCTATGTGAACTTGAAGTTTCTTGACATTTTTTTAAAACTAGTTTTTCTCTCTAACAAATACTATAGTAAAATTTTCATGGAAAATAGAACATTTTTTTCAACCGTATTATGTTCCGAATTATCACTTTTCTTTGGATTTTTTAGGTTCACTCCACCAGACGCTAGGTTGCACGCTGTGGGACAACTCAGGCGGCAGCCGTCTTTGAAGCAAGGGTCGTTCAACCGCTGTTTTTTTAGTATACGATTTTTTCATGTGTACGTAAAATTTTAATTTTGCAGAATAAATAGTTTGGACCAAAAAAAAAAATCTTGCAAAATTCGCTTATTTTCGACTGCCTGAAGGATCTCGAAATGAAATTCCGTCTCAATTCGAAATTCTTGACGAGAAACTGTTTTAATTAGGCGGTATTAACGGGAAACTCGAAGTTCAATTTTTATTCGAGGTTTCCACCCTTGAAATATTCGTGCCCTACATTGGTCGGTAAAAGGCTTGAAGATTGTGGCTGAATGAAAAAAGTTATGGGGATTTTCTTTTTTTTTCGATCGTTGGCCAAAAAATTATTTCGATTTTTTTGCGACAAAAATATGGGAGTTCTCGTGAGCTGTCCGTTCTATTTTTGGGGTGAACCAACGGACGGGAAGTAAACACCGACGATATATTCAAAGAAGATTCAATTGTCATCAAACTCAGTATCAGCTGTACAGCTTCACAGGCCACGTTTTGCATGGGTAACTTTTTCAAGGACCACATGATGCTCAGAAACTCCCCGAGTGATATTCTTGACAACCGCCTCGTATATATTTGTTGATCCGGTGGTCGAACCACTTGTGAGAAAGAATTGTGGACTAAAGTTGCGATCCCTGCCATCTTGCGGCTGATGTCGAACTTTGCGCTGCAGTGTATGCAGTTTCGAAGGATTCTCCAACGTGCTACGGAGCCGCAGCTTACGTCTTATTTCGTCGACTAAATATGGCATATTGCGGTCACACAATGTGCCTGGAATACTGTTAATTTCTTTACATTCGCATGTTTTGTCGCGAAGACAAAATTAACAGCATTTTCCGGGTAATTAGCGTATTGCGCGGAGGGCCGTATTTTGTGGGGGCATAAGCAGGGCCCTTCTAGATTGTCGGTAAACTCCGCTGGCGCTTAACAAAAAATAAGTTATCATCAATTATTATACCGAACGATAAACTGGAATTAAAAAACTCGCGCAAATTTAGTAGATTTTAGACATTTTTACATTTGCTCTGAAAAGTCGGGGCTATGAAAATTCTTCTGCTAGTCACCTTTTTCCAAGTTTTATCATTATTATTTGCTTTGAACCTTTGGTGACCGCCTGTTTTTATTGCCGCTACGGCATATTTAGAACTGTTTAACACGCTGAGAGTAGTTTATACCAGACATCTTGAGTTACTTAGGGTATGAATGATTTTATATAGAAATGTGAACAGCGTGTCATGTCCGTAAAGCACCGTATAAATAAGACGATTTTTAGAGCCGTAGTTTTTTGCTAATAGTTCGGTAACTTTTTTCGAAATTTTACCCGTATACAGGCATATATTTTTACTTTGTTCTAGCTGAAAATCAGTCAATTGTTAAATATTCGGGTTCATGAAAGGAATACAAGTAGCGTTTGACTCCGACTACGGCTTGGGCATAAAAGTTTTCAGAATTCTCCCGCCAGTGTGTGCTGCCAGTGTGCTGCGAACTCTCGCGGGAGTTTGTGGTAGCTCGCGGCGCGCAATATCGCGGGATCTGCAGTACCGCGGCTCGGAAATAGTAGCTTGCGTCGCTTCATTATCGGTCCATCGCTTCATTTGTTTTCAATTTTACTCGGCCTCCCGGCGTGGCGGTTTCCGGTAGCAGTGTAGCAGGTCTTCCATCGAAAGCGGGTACGAAGTTATATGATACAAGTGGAAATATATATATATATATATATATATATAGACGCGGACAGAGCTTTATATTTTTATCGCGCCTTCCCGTTGGCCGGCGCGTTAGTTCCAATCGTTCGTCCGTTTCTGGCAATTTCTTCTGCACTACCTGAAATAATGAGAACAAGAAATGAACAAGCAAAGCGACGTTTCGGAACTTCTCTGTGATCAGTGAGTACGTGTACACTTGTTCTACCCCGTCACAATGATCGCTCGCGGGTGAAATATCGAGATTTCTTCCGCCATCTTCAGGAAGAAATCGTACATTTCCTTTGTTACAAACAAAAAACGTATTATTGTACGATCGAAGGGCGTCGTGTTCGAACTTTATAAAAACCGTTTTCGAAGTATCGTTATTGAAACGTCATAAAGAAGCAATAAAAAGCAGATATGGATTCCGAGCTGGCGAGGCTGAACGCGAAGTTACTGGCGGCCGGTCGAGCGAACAAATACGTAAACGAGTACGCTGCGTTGAAGAGCGACGAGGAGAGATTCTCCTACACGGTGGATCTTCTGGAGGAATTCGAGGTCACGCCGAAAGTAAAACCGGAAGAAAAGTCTTCCTCGGTGTCCGCGGCCCACCGCAAAGCGGGTAACGAATTATTCGTTTCGCCGGATTCAAAGAGGCGGAGAGACGAGATTCTGGAGCTGTACACAAAGAGCGTGGCTTACGCCGAAACGAATTCCCGAGAATTAGCGTACGCTTACGGCAATCGCTCAGCTTTGCTATTCGAAGCAGGGCTCTACGAGCATTGTCTGCACGACATAGACAGAGCACTGGCGCTCGACTATCCGGATCACCTCAGGCTCAAATTGATGAATCGACGAGACAATTGTGCGAGCGCCAGGGAAGAAACGTCCAAGGAAGCTACGATTCTCAAAAAGAAGAAGAAATCACAAGCGAGGACGGACATTCCGAGCAAGCAAACTCGGAGGAAATTGTTCGACGAGGATAAATTCATGCCCCCGATACCCAATGACAATTCCGAACTGCCGGGAATTTCGAGCGCCCTTGAGGTCGCTTACAGTCCCCAGTTCGGAAGATACGTGAGGGCGACGCGGCAAATTCTTCCTGGCGAAGTTCTTGGCGTTCAGAAGGGATACGCCACCATACTCGATCCGGACAATCTGTACACTCATTGCTCTAATTGTCTGCGGCAGACTTGGTCGTCGGTGCCTTGCCACAAGTGCACCAGGGCACTTTACTGCGACGAGACTTGTCGCTCCGGCGCGTGGGACGATCATCACGAATTCGAGTGCGGAGTTATAGGCGTTTTGCTTAAGTACGACATGAGCTCGCTCGGCCTCATGAGCATGAGGCTGGCGATACGGGCGGTCAAAGACGCCGGGGGCTTCGCACAGCTTAAGGAGAGATTGGAGGCTCAACGATCCTGGCAAGGTATCCTCCGAACCCACCCTATGGTGATGAAGTTTGCATCGGTGGAATGTAATGAAAATTCGTCTTCACTTTTTTAAATTCCGTTATTTTTATTACTATCTGAACCTTTTTTTTTCGCATTTATTGGTTACGAATGTTGAATAGAGTTTACCAAGAATGGTTCAGTGACTCATGCAGCCTAAATGTGAAGAATGAAAAATCGGGAGTACGAAATAAATACATTTCTGTTGCACTCTAATGATGCAAACTTCAATACCAACCTACCCTCCCATTGGAAAGACTGTGGACATTGCATCGCTGGAGTGCAATGGTACTTTTTCTTTATTATTATCATTATCTACAGTGTTGTTTTATACATTGAGCTTGTAAGTCTAATAAGGATACGTAAGGTTTGATCAATTTTCACTTCCTAAGTTGGGGAGATCAAATTAATGCAATTGGAAAAAATCGAATTTTCGTTGCATTCCAACAGTGCACACTTCAACGTCATCTATTGAAACGATTTATTACTATTGCTGAGAGATTTTTTATTTTTTTTTGCAAAATCTATGATGTCACGCTCATCTACCCATTTTGATTATTCGAAAAAAATCCTTTTTCACATATTTGAATTCTGGATCTTTGAATAAGCGGTGTAAAAAAGATTGAGGGATTTTCCTAACGAATATTTGCCAAAAGAAATTCGAGTAGTTGGAAAATAATCATTTTCATTGCATTCCAACGATGAATCGTTGGAATGCAATAAATCCCATAAGATGGCGGCTGTACGACACTTGCTTCAAAGCCACCTGAGTTGTTCCACGGTGTACAACCTGGACTCTGGTACATTGATCTGAAACATTAGAGCCAATAACTTTTAGATTTCTAAGGAGCATACGCTCTATGCTAACCAAAAAATTCAAATAAAAGTGAAAATTCGAAAAATGGTACTTGTTTGAGAAAAGATGTTCTAATTTCATGAAATTTTGTTAATGATTCGACAAGATTTTTCGTGACTCTAAAAATGTTGATAATCATTTAACAAATTGTGAATAAAAAAATAATTTTCTAGAATAATTTTCAAACAACTTTAAGTTCACATAGACAGTAATTATGTTATCTTAAAGTGTGCAAAGTTTCGAAATGATCGATAGGATAGTTTTTGATTTATCATGGACGAGGTTCACAAAAAAGTTGTTTTCGAACAAACGCGTTGGAGGATTGAGATTTAAAAATGTTGTGACCTAATGACCTGCCGATTAATCTGCGATTTCACGACCACAAAGCAGTCCCTCAGCTTCCTCGTGGAGTTCGTCTTCGGCTATAAGCTCCTCTTTACGCTATAAAGCTATCTCCCCCCTTAAGCTTCTGTTACCGGAAAGATCAGTGTTTACGCTGCACCACAAAGTTCACACGGAGCCACCGTTTAAATGGTGACATCGGTGAAATTGTTGAGCGGAGGTACCCGGAAATGATTAAAATGAACGCTCAAGTTGAAACAACCAATTTGGTGATTTTTTCCGCAAGTTTTCATTATATCGTTTCGAGAAAAGACCTTCAGTCCATTTTTCGAGTCCAAAGTCCATTCTGCGAGAAAAATTCTTCTGCAATGGGACAGAGAAAGAAGAAAGGCTTTGAAAAATCAGCTCATAACTGCAGCAGTTGTGTCAACCATTATGAAAAAAAGTGGTTTCACGATAAACGCTGTTTTTTTCGCGTTCATCGTGAGGGTCTGCTTATCAGCCTGAAAATGTTAAATCATTCGGAACTGCGATTCGAAATTTGAATACAACGATCTCGCCATGTTATAGATTGAAGAACAAGAAAACATGAGTGTTTTTAAGAAAAAAAAGACGCAAGGCCACTCTGGGGCCGCTGATAATAGAATCTGATCTGATCTGATCTGCATCTTGTAGGGATACCGAAAAACGATTATTCGATGATACATGACGTTGATACAACAAAAATTCATTTTCAAGGAATGCCAAAATATTTTTTTTCCTGATTTGGACTAGAAAAATCACTCCAACGTTTTTGAGGATCCTCATTAAAATTCTACAGCACAAATTGGTACGAAAATATTTTCGTTAATAATGAAAATAAAGGAAGAAAAAAGAATTTTCGTTGTATTCCAGCGAAGCAATTTTCAACGGCATGATGATAACCCAAGTAACGATAATCTGATTATGACGTTCTTCGCGCAGATCCAAGAACGGCGGGCTTCACGGGAACGCCTCCGGTGCTGGACGAGAACGATTACCTGAGCGTTTACAACCTCGCCCGGAATACGGAAGACAGATCGGTGCCGGATCTGTTCGGCAGATCCTGCAACGCAGCTTACATAGTCTACTGTCTCGGCAAGGCGAGCAACTTCTTCGGCGAAAAGTTTTCGTCGGACGCGGGCTCCGTGCGGAAGCATCCCTGGTCGCCTTTCATCGGGGGCCTGATCATGAGACATCAACAGATCATTCCCACCAATGGGCATACCGTAAGGAAATGCACCAAAAATTCCTTTACGAGTTTTAAAACATCGCGTCGTAGCAGCGAACAAGCAGTTTGTATACTCTTATTTTGCCTGGGTTAGGCCTTAAGGCTTCCCTCGTACACAGGGCATTCCACTTTTCCCGTTATTTTCGGATCCCGTAGTTTCCGTTGTCTGTGCAACCAAAACAAACCAACGAAGATTTTTCCTTCATCAATCCTCATACGCAGGGTATGAACCAAGAACGAGTGAGAAATGTTGAAATCGATGAAATACGTACACTTTGAAGCAAAAAGCCTGAGTTTTCCGAAATAAATGGCGACATTTTGCAATATAAAATACCTTCTTTTATTTTCACAAACATTTAGGGTCGTGCTTCAGACAATAAGGTTAATAAGATTTACACCAAATTTCATGAGAATCGGTAGATTAGTTTTTTAATTATACATCACGCCAGTTTTGAAAATGCAGTTTAGAAGACCGTGCTATACCTTCGGCATTTTAAAAGATTGATAAATAAATAATAATACCATGCAACAGCCAAAAGCACTAATAAAGCATACCAGGGTTCGCATGATATATATCACGATATATATCCAATAACATTTATGTTGGACATATATAATTGATATTTATCCTAAAATACAACAAAAATGCGCATTTTTTTATGCAAATAACTTTATCTTCACGCAACTGTACATGGCGCTGCGCTGACGCGACTTTAAAAAACCAAACTATGACGACTTATCTATGTATTTGTTCTTGGTATTTGTTATCAGTCCGCTTAAAAAGGCTCCCAATATTTTGTCCTAAAGTATGTCCTAAAGTATGTCCCAATGGTAAAGAATACCATTGTCTTTCGACCAACTGCGTTTCTGCCATTGTTCTCAATGTTCTCATTTGTGGAATAACAACGGTTTTAGACAAGCGAAGATGTTGGTTGCGCTATGAATTATGATAATAATATGATGTTAAATTGAGACTTGGCTGGCTAGGCTCTGATGTGTGAGTGGGCGTATCGATTACAAAGTTCTTACATTGTTCACAACAATTATGCAAATGTTGAATGTGAGAAGTTTAAGAGGAACTTTTATTTTAACTGTTGATTTATCAGGTAAAAAGAGAAACGTACCTTATTATTTTTTAATTGGAAATACTTGATTTTGGAAATGTATAAGACTGATTATCGTTAAAAAATGGGTAAATAAATACATTTATACGTAATCAATATTGGGGTTTAATTTCACATTAATATTTTTTTTAATTCGCAAAACACTAAAAAGCAGCTCTAAAAATAGCAAGAAATAGGGGTTGTTCTTATGAATACAAAAAATATCGAAAATACAAAAAAATCGGGTATGTATCAAGATATCGGATATTGTCGATATTTATGATGAATATCGGATTTTTACGAACCCTGAAACGTAGCCTAAGTCTCGAAAATGGTAATCTTTCTTTTAAAAAAAGATCATGAGAATCAGCAGATTCTGTCCTCGCCTAAAGGCGTTTTGAGATCCGTTCGGAGACGACGAGGTAGCCGAAACGGCATTTTCAAAAAATCTTGAACGCCGGAACGGGAATCGAACCCATTAGGAATGTCAGCTTAGAGCTCAATCGAGTGCGCAACTTTGTACTCGACTCCTATCTTAAATTCTCTGCGCAAATTACAGGTGACCGAGACAAAAGGACTGTTCGACCGCCAACGAGGCGCCGCGATCTTGCCTTTCCTGAGCCTCTTCAATCACAGCTGCGACTTCATGGTGACTAGAGCCCATTATGGCACGCAAGTCGCTTTGTACGCGGTCCAAACGATCGAAACCGGGCAACAAGTGGGTATAACGCGCATTGGATAATCCTCCGAATCCGCGTTTTCGCCGTTTCGCATAGAGTTAAGGGGTTTTCTCACTTTAGACGCCAAAAAAGGCTATTTTCATGAATTTCTTTGATACGTTTATATGATAGATATTGATATAAAAGTTGGTACACTTAATAAATACACTGTCGAAATACATAAAAAAATGTATTTATTTATCAGTCACTATTTGTAGACAAAAATGGTAGTTAAAAGAATGTCCTAAAAAATTGTAGGTCCGCGCGAAACAAAAAAGTAAAACGGTTTTAGATTCAGTATGTTAATGGCCATAGCGCATATCATACGATTTTTGATACATGCAAAAATAACACAATGGCGGACATTGAAAAAAAAACGTTTTTTCCACCTATTTTGGCGAAAAAATAGTAAATATCAAAATTAGAAAAATCCTTCATATGTGCTATAGCTATAGTTGTAAACAATATGTGGTTAAAATTTTATAAGGTTCGGTTCAGTTGTTTCGAAGATTTTATCAACAAGCCGTCGAAAAACGTTGAATCGAGAAAAATGCGTTTAACGTTTGTTTAGGGTTCATAATTCATAAATTTTAAAAAATGTATTGTAATTTAATTTATGTAACAACTTTTATATCAATATCTATAATATAAACCTATCAGAAAAGGCACGAAGATAGCCTTTTTTAGCGTCTAAAGGGTGAAGACCCCTTGACACAAGCTCCGTTCACGCAGCCGTAACATTTATACGCATAATCGACGCGAGTTGCAGGTTTACGACAATTACGGCATGCATTATTCGATCGAACATCTTCGCCTGAGGCGGCAGAAGCTCAAACAACAGTTTCACTTCGAATGTCGGTGCCGCCCGTGTATGGAAAATTGGCCTCTCTTTCACGCGATTCCTTCGTGGACGGTGAGTCGCCGTTTAATTGTTTCCCTTCATACTCAACAATTTTATCGATCCTTGCTGCTTGTTGACATTCCAACAAGCCTGCTATCGATCTTTATTGATCCTCGATAAGAAATAATTCGTTCCATTCGGTCGTTCTTTCACCTTCCGAACTTTGCCGTTATCTTCACCAGGAAAAAAGATTGGGACGACAGCAATCGCTGCAGTTGAGAGTGGCGCTGAAAAACTTCAACCGATACGTGGATTTAGCCGCCGCCGATAACGTCGAGGACAAGCTTTATATTATCAAAGATTTGGAGCGCATGTTGAAGGTGTTGCACGAACTCGTCGATCTTCCGTGTCGAGAGGTAAACGAGGTCGTTGAGACCCTCAAGAGAATGTACGATCTACTCAGCATTCGATATCAGTCTTTGTGCGATGCAGTCTAAGTTCACTGAGTGTACCATTTGCTTGTCCCTTTTATAATAAATACAATATTTATGCATATATCTATATATATGTGGATATATAGTTATTCAATTATTAAAAGGCATTCGGTATCGTCATCGAAATAATCTAGACAGAAAAAATCCAAACAGTCCATTTTACTATTTCTTTCGTTATGATTATTCCTTAGTGCGCTTTTTTTTAATCGGTGGATCGTACGTAATGGCGTGAACGTTGCAGGCCGTTTGGCGCTGCGCCAAGGCTAGCTTTTTCTTGTTTTTTTTTTAAATTGAAAAAGAAATTATTCTGTCTGCACACCGTAACTGACACAAATAGGACCAATTAAGCTTCCGTACTCAAAAGTATAGGGAAAATGTAAAGGGTTTGAGCACTGCCGGCTCAAATAAACCTTCAACGAACTTTTGATATTCGTAGAATATCAAGTGATATATTTGATGCATTTTTTTAACCTTTTTTTAAAAATAGAAATACTGAACAGAGCGTAAGGACAAAATGAAGGGACTACATTATATTTTTTAGAATAAAATTACAATAGTTTTTGGAAATAATATTTGGTATAGGCGCATTTTACTGTAATTAATTGCCGAAAGCCTTGTCTGCATGCTCTCAATGAAATTTTTAAGGTATTCTCCATCAAATTCCTCCCAAGTTTCTTTTTCAGCGCTGCAACGATGTTTTCTTTGTTGGCAATGTTGGTTTATAATATTTTTATCCAAGATAGACCACAAATTCTGAATGGAATTCAAGTCAGGACATGGAGGCCAATAAAGTGTTTGAATGTTTTTGGATTTGACCATCTTTTAAGTTTTCTGTGCTGCCGCTTCGGATCGTTATCTTGTTAGAACATAAAATCACAGTTCAATCCAACGCGGAGCATTGACGACACCAGATTTTCTTAGAGGGTTTCAGTATATTCATCAGCCGTTAATATATTACTGATTTTCACAAACTGCCCGACTCCAGCCCAGAAAAGGCAGCCCGAAATCATGATGTTACCACCTCCGTGTTTGACCGTCTGCTGCAAGTGACGCTCTTGGAGCTCTTCACCGGATTTCCTCCCTACTCGGAATCCTGGTTTCCGCTAAATAACTCAAATTGACATTCATACGACCAAACGATGCGTTTCCACTAATCAATTGGCATGTCCACGTATTTTACAGCAACCCGTAGGAGTTTGAATTTATTACGTCACTGAATGAATCCTCGCTTTCTTTTAAATTGGCTTTAATAAGGAAATATGAATCGGCGGATATTTGGACGTTTGATGTCACGATCGGTTTGTCGTAAGGTTAGAAACTCATCCGATCACTTTCACCTCGTTGACCAATTACTATATATGCAGGTGCCGCTGCGCCTTTGCATTGCCGCTGAACCTCCTGGTATTTAGGCTCGATGACACGGAGCCTTACAGCATCCGTCGCCTATTGGGCCTCTGTTCTTTGCTGTTCACCTTTTTGTGTTACTACCAACTTGAAAAAGTTTAACGTTATCGATCACCATTATGAAGAAACTGCTTTTTTATACAACTCAGAATGAGTTTTATACAACTGAGTTTTATACATGTTAGTTTATACCGAACTGAGTTTTATACAACTCAGAATAAAATGTTGAGTAAATTGTAATTATGCCTATATATATATTTATGTCACGAGATTAATTATTGAATGTTTTTTTTCGAATTTAACCATGGTAGTTGCGTAGCAGACGGTTGTTGCGGAATCTGGCGGTAGTTTGTGGCGGCTGGTAGCCAAAAACTACTAATTCTGCAATACCGTCGTGACCGCGTCAAAATTTCGTGGCGTTCGATGATGGTCATAGAAACTCCACTCTTATTTTTGTCTCGGACGTAAATGTAACGTTTTAACACACCGTCGGGAAAACAAGAGTGCAAAGGAAATAAAATAATAACTCATTTCAATAATAACATAGTCAGTGAAGAATTATATTCACGAAAAAAAACTGAGGTTAGAATGTTTTTTACAGCGATGGGAAGTGCATTTTAGTTTCATTATTTTGCTTTTTCAATTCGTACGTGTAATAACGCGTCGTTATGTTTATAAGATTCATTTCTATCCGGTTAAACAATGCACTAAAAATGGTAGAGCGATCACACGATCGGTTCCTTCGTGAGAATTTCCGTTGGTGCCACCCTGGGTAATTTTGGTGTTGCGACTGGCTCGAGTGAACGGGACACCGTACCGTCTGAGAGTTTGTTCACAAAACCGATTCTCCCCTCTACATCCGGATGTACGGGTCCCTTTTTCAAGTAGTCGATCAGTGCATTGGCAATTGATACATCTGCGAATCCGAACAGTTACGACGATCGACATATTTCGAAAGTGTCAAGCTCTGGGAATGTTGAAGGATACTAATTTCTTTTAGACATAGATACGTCCAATCAAAGTTCATCTTTAAGGTAGTCCTATTACTTCACACTAGTCATGCCACTGGTCATACCTGAGACCTGTACAATTTATATTTTTAACATATGCAAAAAAAATAATTTGTGATAACTACAATCTTCCGGTTGTAAACTATTTAATGAACGTTCACATTTAATTAGAAAAATGAAATAATAGCTATTCCAACGACTCGCGTAGTATTTCTAGGTTTGGTATTTGGCAACATTGGTTCCATGGAGACTAGATACAGGAGGTCACAGTCGGCCTTTCAACTCATCCCCAAAACGGTATCACGATAGATGGCGCTGGGGTGCTCCGGACCACATGTATAGATATATGCACACATGGGTCCGATCAGAGAGGCTAGCCTCCATGATATTACTACATAGGGCCCGCGGCGCCCCAGCGGCATTTATGCTGGAGCCATTTTTGGGGACGCTTTTTTCGGCGGCTTTGCACGGGAGTTTGGTCTCCTGGTATCTAGTCTTCATAATTGGTTCTATCTCAGTCTCTTTTTACTCATTCAGGCGAGTTTAATGTCCATGCTTTTCAACGTCGATCTGTCAAATCAATGTCAGGTGCGGGAAATGTAAAGCATTGTATTCGGGCCACGACTGGTAAAAAGGCGTGGAAAATTTCTGTCGGCGAAATATGTCGGTTAAAAATGAAATATGTGTGGAAATTCGAATGAGTGAGATGACGTTGCGACTGCAGTCAGCTGTTGGCTTACTGTGTGACGTCTCTTTATCGTAGCAAGTGGTAATAAATCCACTACCGGAAGTTCAAATTAGACTTCATATTACATAAAAATTAGGTCAATAAGCGTATTTTTTTCTGAGAGCATTGGATTACTACGAGTGTTAAGTATGTAAATCTGATTATTCTTAAGAAACTGACGAATTCTCATTATTGTATACACTTTTGTAGCGACCGGAAGTTGGGTTTTTGTATGTCGTCTCGGGATTCCTTCACAAAAGTACGCAGTTTTTATATATCTTTTTCTCGGTAATAAGGTCGATAACCGACCCTGACATTTTACAGAGACGATTATTGATATATTTAGTGAAGCTAAAAAAAAAGTTATGAACATCTTATGAATTGAAACCTGTGGATAGGACTACCTTAAGGGAACATCACAGTGTAAAATTTTCAACAAATCGACTTTTTTGCATTGTCCGATAGTATATACGGTTATAAACAGTTCAATTTTTGGGGCGAAATTCGAATAATTTCGGTCGCTACAGCCTTTCTTAGAGAAAGTGATTGGAGCAGCGGCGTGAGACCTGGCGTGGGCTCGAAACTTTAAACGCGTTTTCCTCAAAATGTCGCTTTTCAAAACGGTGTACACTCTCAAAGGAAGAATTTTCAAGCTATCAGTCTCTAATATTGACACAGCATTTTTCACGCCATTATTTATCTTGCTATGGAAGCTTTTTTCTAATCTTCATATTTTATTTAAGGGGTTAAGTGGGTTTGAAAATTTTCGAAAAAAACCACTTAAATATTTTTTTATTATTTCATAGTACAATATGTCTAGAATATTCACCCAAAGTTTTAAGACAATCGGAGTAAAAGTCTAGGAGAGAGAGAGAGAGAGAGAGAGAGAGCCTTTAGGCATTCCCGCCGTTGGTAAAGACCAGCCGGGAGCGACGCAGGTATATCGCATTTTTCTTAAAACACTATTTGTGAAGTCAGTGGACAGGATTTCTCAAAAACTGATACACCGATCTCATTGAAATTTTGCACACTTCAAAATTGCATCGACTAGTGATTGAACGAATGTTTTTTTTTCTTTCGTTCACAACTAATTTTACAAGGCTATACGTAGTGTAAATTGTACCAAAAATTGAACTATTTCGCATACTACTCCGCAAAAAATTCAAATTTCTTTTTTTTTACGAATCCTTCGTTTAGTCACGAGCTATACTGATCTACTAATAGAAAAAATTTGGTTTTTTAAAATTCAGATAAAGCTATCATGAGGTATCCTGACCGGCACGAGGACACTTTTTTTTTAGGCGTCTCCGGAAACCAGGTCCCACCGGCTGAATTTCCCAAATTTTTGGATGATTTTTAAAAAAATATTGTTGAATTGTTGCTTTTTTATGTGCTTAACATTTTTAATAAACTAATTTATATATTACATTTTTTTTTAATATAGAAAATATGCTTTTTTTTTACTCCGAAACCCACTTAACCCCTTAACGAAAAGCTGTCGAAAAATAGGCCAAATTCGACACGTTTTTTTTCAAACCTCCGCCATTTTGTTAATTTAGATTTTTTTAAACCTCCATAGCAAGATAGCGGCTTTCATACTGATTAATAATGTCTTGAGAATTTTCTATATCAGATAACATTTACGGTCACAACCGTGTACACCCTCAGGACTCCTCTTTTTCGAAGACATTTTCATCCGTTAAAAACGTTAAAAAAAAAAGAAACATACGTTTAAACATTTTTTAAATCTTCATGAGTGCTTTGATTTGACATAACAAAATCAGACTAATTAGCGTTTGTTAACCATCGAAAAAAATCGCGCAAACCAGCTATTTTTCGCTTAGAGGTCCAACGCGTTTCACTATACCGTTTTCAAGAAAAAAAGGCCAAGAATGTTGGCCCACTTTGTTGTGCAAAAAAAACCTACGTGCAACCGTAGCTATATCCGTTGCTTGCACATTAACGGCGCTACAACGAGCGCCTATAAAATAAAATGTCATCTCGAAACGCGATTCTGCATGAGCATAACTATAAAATTGACCAGATTTTAATTTTTTTCAAAATCTTCTCCAAAACGATGCCGTGAAATTTACACTAACTTCAAAGTCGAACATTAAGGGTGGGGTAAAGTATTAAAATTTTTTTTTTTTCATTAAATTTTTTTTTTTTAAATGAATGCATAATATATCAAGAATATTGTGTTAAAATTTCAAGTCGATCGGAGTAAAATTGACGAAGTTATGAGTATTTGAGCGTCTATTGCTCCATGCCGGGTTTTATACCTGGGCGGCAGCTGCGCGGCGCGCTATTGTATTTTTCGACCCCGAATAAATTTCTTGATAAACGGGCCTGCTCCGGTCCCGTTATGTATATTCGAGGCATGGTGTATATTAGTATACACATTAGTCTGTACATCAGTTGTCAGTAAAGAAGAAAGGGTTTTGCGTAGACAAACGCAAAAAGATGCTCTCGATCATCTTGATGGAAGCCTTTTGCTCTACGGACCTGGCATCGACGAGTTTGAGTGAGTATAAGAAAATTATCGAGTTTTATTTTGAATTTCTAAAAATTCAAAGATAATTGAAAAATCTGAAAAAATTCATACGTATTCAGAAAAATGAACGAATCACGAAAAAAAATTGGGTTGCGGGGAAATTTGTTGACTAATTTTTTTTTTTCATCATTTTGTTAATAACATTTTGGAATTATTATTATGCAAAATGAATCTTTTGAGTACCTTTAATATGCATGAATTTTCTCAGATTTTTATGCAATCGAGAAGTGTTCTCAAACTTATGTGCAATGAGCGCTAAGCGACCAAACTCTTCTGCGTTTTTCAAACCGTTTTTCTGAGACTTGTCATATTTGAAGTCCGTGTGCACGATAACTCAAAATCTACTGGACCAATCGCTTTGAAATTTTGCACAGTACTTCTTCACATAATTCACCAGGTATTGTCGAGAGCTTTTTTGTTCTTTTTAATAATTACTAATTTTTCAACAACAAATTAGCCGATTTTTTTAGCGAAAATCGGGTTTTTGGCTCCCAAGTGCTACGAAAAATCGGAAAAAAAATCCTCCCGTCACTATCTCGAGAAACATCTCCTTTAACAAATGCATTTTGATTTTTTCGTTTCAGATGATTCTGTTGCGAGTTATGGTGCACACCGCAAACCAACTTTTTTTCGAGGCGCCTCCGGGGTTTAATTTTGACTCGCTCAATTTTGAATATTTTGCAATGCAAATTTAGGAGAATGTTGTTCAAATGTTACTTTATTATATGTACATTTTTCAATAAACGAACACTATTCGTTACACCAAAAAAAAATCTTAAAAACATGCCTTTTTTTCGCCGATATAACTTTACCCCGCCCTTAAAAAGCTCACCCCCTTTATAACTTATCGCTCAAGGGGTGAATCCTTTCTAAGGGGTGTCGTTTCACTCGATTCGGAAGACGAACGAGGACGTTAGGAAACAAAAACAAACAAAACAGATAAATTCAACTACTCACCGTCCGCGGTCGCTTCGAGATCCTTCAGCATCGAGTATCCGTCACCACCATTGTGCAGAAAATCTAGCATCAGGATCGCGTACGTCGCGTTGTTCTCGAGCTCACTGTAGCTCGGGATGTCGCAGTTTGCGCAACGCACCTTCACCGCGGAAACCCTCGAATGGGGTGGTTGCGAAAGATCGTAAGTCACCTGACGAGAATATGGATTAGGGGTGACTCAGGACGCTCGATCCTTATGAAAGACTTGGTCCACGACATTTACGAAACTTCTACGAATATTGCATTACTTCAAACTAGCAACACTAGGGGTCTATGGTACCCATAAACTTTCCGAAGTAGTGCCGTCCGCCTGACTTGGCAGCTTGCAAATGGCGGACAGCTTGGTGTTTGGTGTGGCAGATAAATATTTTTCATCAGTCTTCATTTTGATTATTCTGTTATTTAAAAAAGTTGTTCTCTGTGTCTTGAATAAAAGTCTTTAATACAAGTGATTATAGATGTTCTTTACAGTTCTGTACAGAAAAAAACTCTGATTTGAATAGCTTTTTTCTAAATATGGTGTCAAGTGTCCCTTAACTATTGTTTTTACTTTTTTCTCAGACTTTCTCTCAGAAAACGTTTCAAGTGGCCTATTCAAGATGATATCAAGGCAATCGCTAAATATCAAGTTGTGAAGAATCTGCCTGCTTCAAAGCTAAAATTATTATCAAAGAGAATAATTAGCAATGAGTTTCGAAACTCATCGAGAAAGTTGAAAGTTGAAAGTTGAAAATTGAAAAGTAGATGAAAGAGAGATAAGTAACTTTGGAAAAAATTATTTATCTAAGATGAAAAGAAAATACTCGATTACCTTTACTATATAATGATACCTAAAGGATTTACGATTATTCAATACAAGCAAAACATTAGTTAAATTATAAATAATAATTTGTTGAATCTGTTAGATACTTGTGTGTTTCTGACTAAAAAGATGTTCTTATAGATTCTACCGACAAATTTCGATTGTTTTCGTATAAGTAAAGCTAACAACTTAAAGTTAATAAAAGACTAACCGAATTAAAATAATAAGAAAAGACTTGAGCAGATTTAAAATTGAAGGGAGCTAAAATAAGCAGTAAGGGGTATTTTTGTTGATTTGGATTAAGGAAAAGGCTGTAATTCTAATATGATGAAACTGTTGATAAAAATCAGTTCAACCCTTCGGCGTCACTGTGGGCCTAAATGACCCAGCGGCGCCAAGTTTTTTTTTTGCGATTTTTTTTCTTCACAGCTTTTCTGCATGCTGCCAACTGATTTTTTGTATAATAATTTTGCCACATATTACGCAATATTCAAATGATGTTGACGAATTTTTTCATGGTCATCCAACTGATAGGCTTGTCACACTGGGTCACATTGACCCAGTGTAACAAGTTCGTTTCTCCAGGTAAGTGTGACAACGAAGGGTTAATGAACATTAAATGAGATTATAACTGCATTACTGATCCTGAAGATGTAGGCAATGGTCATCCATACAGGGGGGATCAAGTCACCCATCGATATGGGACACTTGATGCCTTTCTTTTCGTCTAGTTACAGTGGAATATCTACAACATTCCTAAACTAACGTTAGTCGTTATTGTACTGATTTTTCCAAATAAAATTCCGCATCTTCCAGTGCCAAGACATTTGAAATATAATATTGAGTAAAGGACTTCGGGGTAAAAAACAAATGAATTTTTTTTAAGTCAGCGAAGTTTCGAATATTCTCTTCGTTGGTCATTTTCGCACCTGTACACCCGATAATTGAAGAAATACCCCGTCGAAGTGCGCTTTGCTCGGATCTAGCAAATGGACGCTCCACTCCAAGGCTTCTCGAAACGTACTTCCCTTCATGATTACCTTCTTCTGGATATTATTGAATGGCATCACCGACAGAACGTCGCTCTTCTTAATCTATAGCGATGTCAAGGCGAAAGCACGATTAATAAGAATAATTTTGATTGGTGACGTGATGAATTATTTTTAACGGTGGACATGTAATAACGGACTTGTAAGTAAGGCTACGCGACATCTGACCCGACGACAAAATATCCGCGACAAAATATCCGAGGACAAAATATCCGAAAGACAATATATCCTCATGACAAAATATCCAGAAGACAAAATATCCTCATGACAAAACATCCGCGAGACAAATTCCTAAAGCTCGTCCGGCACAAAACCTTCAGTGTTCTGCGCGCCAAAAAACCAAACACCAAAAACAAACAAACCCAAACAAACACCTTAACATTTAATTACCGACAGCGGATATAATATCGGCAACCAACCCGAACAAACCCAAACAAAACACCAAACACCACCAAAAACACCAAACAAACACCTCAACATTTAATTACCGACAGCGGATATAAGATTGGCAACCAACTCAAACAAACGCAAACAAAACACCAAACAAACACCTCAACATTTAATTACCGACAGCGGATATAATATCGGTAACGAACCCGAACAAACCCAAACAAAACACCAAACAACACCAAAAACACCAAACAAACACCTCAACATTTAATTACAGACAGCGGATATAAGATTGGTAACTAATTCAAACAAACGCAAACAAAACACCAAACAAACGCAAATAAAACACCAAACAAACGCAAACAAAACACCAAACAAACACCTCAACATTTAATTACCGACAGCGGATGTAAGATTGGCAACCAACTCAAACAAACGCAAACAAAACACCAAACAAACGCAAACAAAACACCAAACAAACACCTCAACATTTAATTACCGACAGCGGATATAAGATTAGCAACTAACTCAAACAAACGACCCGAACAAACCCAAACAAAACACCAAACAACACCAAAAACATCAAAACAACACCGAAAACACCAAACAATCACCTCAACATTTAATTACCGGCGGCGGATATAAGATTGGCAACCAACTCAAACAAACGCAAACAAAACACCAAACAAACGCAAACAAAACACCAAACAAACCCAAACAAACACCTCAACATTTAATTACTGACAGCGGATATAAGATTGGCAACTAACTCAAACAAACGCAAACAAAACACCAAACAAACGCAAACAAAACACCAAACAAACACCTCAACATTTAATTACCGACAGCGGATGTAAGATTGGAAACCAACTCAAACAAACGCAAACAATACACCAAACAAACGCAAACAAAATACCAAACAAACACTTCAACATTTAATTACCGACAGCGGATATAATATCGGCAACCAACCCGAACAAACCCAAACAAAACACCAAACAACACCAAAAACATCAAAACAACACCGAAAACACCAATCACCTCAACATTTAATTACCGGCGGCGGATGTAAGATTGGCAACCAACTCAAACAAACGCAAACAAAACACTAAACAAACGCAAACAAAACACCCAACAAACGCAAACAAAACACCAAACAAACGAAAAAATACCAAACAAACACCTCAACATTTAATTACCGACAGCGGATTAATATCGGCAGATATTTTGTCTTGCGAATGTTCTGTCATGAGGATATTTTGTCCTGCGGATATTCTGTCGTCGGATATTTTGTCGCAGCAATTTTGTCGCGGATATTTTGTCGTCGGGTCAAAACGCGTGTTACCCCAAGTAATAACACGGACAAGGACAACAATGAAAATAAGAAGAATCCCTTGACCATTGTATAAATTGCGGAAGGTTCGTGACACCTTTGAATATGATTTTCGAACCACGAGGATGCTTTATACTTTTTTTGAACTTATATCTACCCAACGTCTCCTGAGTCAACACAACTCTGGTTACCTTTTCATCATTCCTTTTGGCTATGGAGGCCCTGATCGAACCGCTGTTATAGATCGCGATCGCCGCGTCCGTCCAGGCATTGGCATTAACGTACTGTCGCGCATGCTGCAAATGAACGATCCGACGATCACAAAACGGGAATGCACGAACGAACCAAGACCAACAGGTCACAAGGGAGCCTAGATTTTTTGGCCGCGCGTAACGGACTTCCATTTATTATCGAGAAAACTCACGTAATCGACCATTGCGTCGGTTATGAGGTTTCCAAGATTGCATTCCTTTTTGCGACAACTTTTAGTTCTTCCGTCGAGAAGGACTTTGGTAGAACCCACAATGTCTTTCTGCATGTTGATGATCTCAGGACGCCATTTGTCCAGTTCCTCGAGAATATCTTTGGCCTTTAGAAATGCAATATCGTGAAAATCGTGTCTTGCTGTCACAAAGCCATTTGCAAATGTTGCTTTTTGCTGCTCATAAAGTACTATCCCAAAAGCACCGTTTGACAGGTGAAAAGCAGCATCATGTCCGTGAGTTGAACGGCTAAAACGTGTTCTCTCACCAAATTGGTGCCGGTAAGTTGTTAGAGGACTGCTGGCTTTGCTGCACGGAGAAAAATACGGCCTCAAATTCTAACACTGGTTGCCAGAATTCTAATATTCAGTGCCAGAAAAGTATAGCAGTTTACTGCCGTTTCGGAATTCTAAGACTTGTCGTTATAGAAGTGTAAAAATGATTCTCACACCGTATAGTATATATGGTGTGAGTGCTGTATAGTAAAAATAATGCGTGCTTTGTAAAATACCAACCTTTATTACACGCTATATTTTCATATGGATTTTACTATACGTATAGCATGAATCTTCGTGTATGTATAGATTTCACTATACGCATAGCATAAATTTTCGGCGTACAGCGAAAAATATTACGAAGTTATTAGTAAAATGTGACTCTTGATACCGTACTTTTTGTAGAATACGGGAAACTAATTGTTCCAATCAAACTTGGACAAAATATTTTTTGAATACTACAAAAAAATCACAATATGCCGAATAAAATGTATTATTTGTATCAGTGTACGTGCCATATCGTAGGTTAAAATATAAATTTCTTCATTATTACTATACCATAATTACAATTTTTATCTTCCATTCGATACTTTTTGATATTTAGTGATATTTTTTTTAGAAGCATAGTATTGATTCTAAACTTCGAGGCCCCTGTTTTCTCCGTGTGCTCAAGAAATATTGCGCTAGGGGTGCTGTTAGCGGTAAGACGAAGAAGCAGAAGAGCTAACGAATGATTTCAATGATATGGAAGCAAGATTATTTGGACTAAATACTGCAGAGCTTAGTCGATTGGCTTATCAAATTGCTGGTATTGAGAATGAAACCTTTTCTATATGCGAAAGATGACAATATTCGGGTCCCATCGTGCTCCCAACGCTGTTTAAGGATGTTGCGTCCCTATGAAACATGTTAATGTTAATTGCTCAATAAATAGCTTCTTAATCGTCATGAAATTTTTACACGACCTCCTGAATACTTCATGTAAAAACATACAAAATTTTCAGAATTCTATCATCATTACTTCAACCTCCTTAAGGGTTGAAATAAAAAATGATAAGAAAATTCGGAAAATTTGGTATGTTTTTGTATGAAGTATTTAAGAGGTCGTGTTAAAATTTCACGACGATTAGAAAGCTCGTTATTGAAAATTTAACATTTTGTTAAGAACAATTTTCAAAAGAAATAAAAAAAAATTTCTCAATAAACTTCGTTTTGTTTCCGTTGCTTTCAGTATATTGTAGATATTACAAAATTGAGAGGTCAAAAAAAAAACTTAGTGCAAAGTCACATCAGTTTTCATAAGACAACATTTAATTTGTGAATGTTAATTGTTCAATAACGAGCTTCCTAATTGTCGTGAAATTTTTACACGACCTCTGAAATACTTCATACAAAAACATACCAAATTTTCCGAATTTTATTATCATTTGCGATTTGGGACTCAACATCCTTAATCGTGCACAAGGGGTAAGATGGGAAAAATAAAGGGTTACGTAAAAATATATATCGTATGCTAACAATCAGAAAGACTGATTTTTTTGTATCCACAATTAAAAGATGAATAAATGTTGATTAATTTAAAAGAATAATTTAGGTTGGCTGATTCATATGTATCGTTTTATTGGAACATGACCTACCTGTTCGACACTGCTGTCCACAAGTACCGGATTACCCGAGATCTTCGTAATTTCGCCGTTCGCGTCGAAGTCGATCGTCAAATTGCCCAAGTATTTCGTATAAGCGTGAGCCTGAACGACGTAGACTGTTCGACCGTTTTTTTGTGTTACCGCGGTCGGATAGAGGCCTTCCGGTACTTCGAGATCGGGACGTTCACCGGAGTTGAGAAATGTGTGTGTGTGACCACCGATGACCAAGTCGATACCATCGACTTCCGCCGCGATTTTTTTGTCCATTTCGAATCCCGAGTGACCCAGCGCTATCAAAATCTTGACACCCTTGGCTGATAATGCAGCGACTTCGCGTCTCAACGACTCGATCTCGTCGAGAAATTTCACCTTACCGGTGAACGATTTTGACGTTGTATCCGGTGTGAGATAACCGGTTATACCAATCTTCGTACCATTTACAACTATGATCGTGCTGTTTCGCAATTTCGTCGCCGCAAGTTCGGGCTCTTCGGTCAAATCGAGATTGGCAGCCACCACGGGAAATGTTGCGTTTTGCAAAAACGGCACGAGACCTGCGGGCCCGCTGTCGAATTCGTGGTTCCCTAATGACTGCAAGGTTTTGCACGAATATCATTTTTACTTTCGACCGTATATTTATTCCCTTTTTTGGCCTCTCGAGCGTTGTACGAATGTTTGAGGGCCAAAATATTATTGCAAAAAAAAACAACGAGGCAAAATGAACCAAAAATGAAAAAAGGAACAAAAGCCTAAAACGTTGCATGCTTGCTTACAATGGCGTCCGGTGACAGCATATCCAGAAACTTCGATACGATCTTCCACTTGTGAATGGTGAACAATTCGCTTCCCTGATATGTGTCACCCGCGTTTAAAAAGAGGGTCGGCGTTGTCGATTTTTTGGCCTGACGTACGAGCGTCGCGATTCTCGCGAAACCGCCGTAGCATTTTTTTGCCACTGCGTCCTCGGGCAAACATTTCGATGACGAAACCGAGGTCTCTTCGAATCTGCAGAGTTTTGGGGAAAGAACAAATACTTTGTTCGTGGATGAAACATTAAAAATTCTTTTTAATCAATTTTTTTTAGTAAATCTTGATCGATCATCGTGAAATGTGGTATGTGAACTTATTTTTCGTTTCTTGATAGAATTCTGAGGAAAAAGTTAGTGATTACATCTGAAAAAGTAGAGGGGGCCTTGAAATATCCGAAGCCCTGCCACCTGTATAAACATTGTGGCCATCACTCGATGGCGCCCTCCCAACTGTGCAACTTTTGTAGGAAAAGTTTCCTCCTAAGGCTGATAGGCTAGGATATATTTCTATTGTATAATAATTGTTGCCTCAACTGGAATTTGTGTATAGGCATACTGTATTCGTTAATTTATTGATTCAGCTTTATTTTCGAACAAAACGTCATTTATCACGAGCGAATGATTTTTTCTTATCGTGTATCGTACGTTGTGGCACGTTCATTTAACGGATTACATCTACCTAGGTGGATAAAAAAATTGCATGTTCCACAAAAAATTTTCTTCGATAGGGCTTTCAACGAGCTCGAGAACCACTTGGATGGATTGTTTCTAAATTAAGGATGTTGAGTCCCTATGAAACATCTTAATGTTAATTGTTCAATAAATAGCTTCTTAATCGTCATGCAATTTTTACACCACCTCCTGAATACTTCATGTAAAAACATATCAAATTTTCAGAATTCTATCATCATTACTTCAACCTCCTTAAGGGTTGAAATAAAAAATGATAAGAAAATTCTGAAAATTTGGTATGTTTTTGTATGAAGTATTTAAGAGGTCGTGTTAAAATTTCACGACGAATAGGAAGCTCGTTATTAAAAAATTAACATTTGGTTAAGAACAATTTTTAAAAGAAATTAAAAAAAATTTATCAATAAACTTCGTTTTGTTTCCGTTGCTTTCAGTATATTGTAGATATTATGAAAATTGAGAGGTCAAAAAGAAGACTTATTGCAAAGTTACATCAGTTTCCATAAAACAACATTTAATTTGTGAATGTTAATTGTTCAATAACGAGCTTCCTAATTGTCGTGAAATTTTTACACGACCTCTGAAATACATCATACAAAAACATACCAAATTTTCAGAATTTTATCATCATTTGCGATTTGGGACTCAACATCCTTAACGTTACATAAGATGGGAAACACTTACAGGTCGTTGACGATCTCACTTGTTTTAAATCGATCTTTTTTTTTAAGTTACGTAAAAATACTGATATTTTTCATAAATTTTGTATGCTCGAGTTTCAATTCGTCACCGCGTTGTTAAAAAAAGTTGATTTAAAAAATCGACGACGGCCAACGATTCGTATTTATGGTTAACTTGAATAACGTTTGGTTTTTAGATTCCGGATGGACTGTTCAAGTTGGAGAATGTCGACCGCCAAACGTGGCGAACACAATTTTATCATTCACTGCCGACCATGTTTTTGTTGTTTTTTCTGTATTCTTCGGTGATTTTTTTTCAATACTCTCAATAAATGTGCCTTTCTGTTTAAGGATGTTGAGTCCCTATGAAACATGTTAATGTTAATTGTTCAATAAATAGCTTATTAATCGTCATGAAATGTTTACACGACCTCCTGAATACTTCATGTAAAAACATACCAAATTTTCAGAATTCTATCATCATTACTTCAACCTCCTTAAGGGTTGGAATAAAAAATGATAAGAAAATTCTGAAAATTTCGTATGTTTTTGTATGAAGTATTTAAGAGGTCGTGTTAAAATTTCACGACGATTAGGAAGCTCGTTATTTAAAAATTAACATTTTGTTAAGAACAATTTTTAAAAGAAATTAAAAAAAATTTATCAATAAACTTCGTTTTGTTTCCGTTCCTTTCGGTATATTGTAGATATTATAAAATTGAGAGGCCAAAAAAAAAACTTATTGCAAAGTTTAGTCAAAACTTATTGCAATTAGTTTATAACTAATTGTTTAGTCAAAACTTATTGCAATTAGTTTATTCAAAACTAGTTTAGTCAAAACTTATTGCAATTAGTTTATAACTAATAAAAACTTATAGCAATAAGTTTAGTCAAAACTTATTGCAATTAGTTTCCATAAAGCAACATTTATTTTGTGAATGTTAATTGTTCAATAACGAGCTTCCTAAGCGTCGTGAAATTTTTACACGACCTCTGATATACTTCATACAAAAACATACCAAATTTTCAAAATTTTATCATCATTTGCGATTTGGGACTCAACATCCTTAAGAAATGCATTTCTCTATTACCAATCGCTTCCCAGACAAAAATTCGGAATTTGACCATTTTTTTCGGGCCTCTAGGTAGATGTAGCCCCACAATAAATAAAATTAACGACCAGCACAATTTACCTCGCGTGCATATCATTCGTGTGAATTATCCTCATCGTTAAGGCGCTCGATTCTCTCGACTTTACAGGATTCCCTGTTGCTCCATTCGTCCAATAAAGCGCTAGTACGATAGGCACGAAGACTCCAAAAAGTGCACGCATTTTATGATTCTCTTTCGTTCCAGGTTTTTCTTATGATCGCCTAATTACTGTCCAGTGGAATTTAAAAAATAGCGCAAATTATCGATAAATATAAGAACAGTGCAACATTCGCAAATCAGCGGTTTATAAATGTTGCTCAGATCTTTTTAAACTGGGTGAACATGAATAGGCGACAATTTTAACTTACACGAATGGTCTATTTTTTTTGCAAGCAAGGAGACACGTTAAAAATAAAAATTTCAGATTACCGACAATTTTATTGACACAAAAAAATATAGTCAAGTTCCCGAGTTACGAGAAGCGACTGAAGCTACCCGACTCCCGTGGGGTACAGATATATGTTTGCGAATGTGTATATGCGAATATGTATATGCGAAAATGTGAAGTTAAATAGTGAGGTTGGTTCAGCCTCCCTCCCCCGTCACATATTTATCGTGCTTCGATCAAAGTAATTACATGCCGTCAGTATAATCTCATAATTGCTAACTATGCTCATATTTAATGTACGTATGTAACTCGTCTGAAAATACGTTAACAAATTTTCCGAAATTTTTTGGCCTCTTCGTTTTTCGTAATGACTGCCGCAATTATTTTTTAGCTGATACGTAAATTGAAATGTATTAAACTTCCGGTCTTCACCGCATACGAATATAATTAAGTGTAGGATATTTTGCATAAATTATTGTGAAACATCGTGAAATCAGCTAGAATCTTAACGTCAATGCCGAAAGCGGTACCATATTGCGTAGGTTTTGTATTTTATTTCTAAAAAACCACGTGACCAAGGCTTTGGAAATTTCGGACTGCAAATATTCTTTGACGATAATCACTACCCTCGAACGAGTGTGCAGGAGCTTAGGTCCGCAAAAACAGGTCGATTTTCAATTTTTTTCTGATCAGAGTATTGGGATGACAAGGGATTTTACACACAATCAATACATAGTTTTGCGAAATGTGTTTTTTTTTCGAAAAAGGTGCTTAGAACTAAACACAAAAAAAATATACATTCAATATTGTAGTGGATCTTTCGTATGACCGGATACTCTTTTGAGGTTTTGTTGATTACAAAAATGGCAAGCTGTAAACAAAAACGTTCGATTTTCGCCTGAGAAAGTACTTTTGATGATGTGTCATCGACAAATGCATAAACATATTTAAAAATTATATGAAATGGGGTACATCGTAGCGAGGTGGTTCGCTTAGCGCTTCGGGCGATCTGATACTTCACAAAAATCGTAACTCGGTCAATTTCTGCAATGTACACAAAATCGTTTTCGTGAAATTAAATTTCAAAACCTAGGCTACGATAATGTGCTAAAAAAATCGGATTCTTGAAATTTCAAGCGTATGCAGACCCCTTAATATTCTATTTGTGTTTGCTTCCATGAGGAGTGTTTCGTAAATTCTTTTATTTGCGCGAAGTGCTTGTCGGATTGGTGGTTTCCGTGTTGAACGATGGCTACGATATGAATGGTAATGTTCTTACTCGAAAATTTCCGCGTCGTAACACCTGCGCAATTGAAAATTCAGAATATCACACGTTTTTTTAAAACTGACAATAACCGCATGCTCGCACGTAGGTGGCTGACGCTACACACGTCTCACCCGTCTTCATCGATTTACCGATAAACGATAATTTGTGAAAAAGGACATTTTTTGTGCACTTTTAAATAATACTTATCGGAGCTTTCCAAAAGTTTAGTCGATAAGCGTGGCGAGGTATTATCACATCTCGGCTGACTTATTACCAAAGTGCCTTTCAAACGTTGGGCAAGTCTGGTTTTGACGTTGCATTTAGCTTGCGACGGAAATAATTCCTCTTGCGCGTGGCGACCTTGAAGCAGTATTGCTGTTGTTGTCTGGAGCGCCGTTTTGAAAGTGTCACGTCCGAAAAGGATGGCACCATAAAATTTCGTTTCCTTCTTTGTTGCCTAGGCCTAGCGTAATAGCACGGGATGAGGGTAAAAAAGGGAGATGTGTGAAAGGGAGAAATTTAGGCTTCAAGTGCCTCCGTAGTTAAACCTCACAGGAAAAAATTTGGCAGATGCAGCTACCGTTCACAGGCCTTCATTTATTGCGAACTAACTCCAAGCTGGGTGGCCAGAAACACGAGGTAAATGCACGCTGGTGGACTGAGAAAGTGATGCAAAAATAGTACAGTTAGCTTAATGTGTTAGTTAACTTAATGGATGTTGAGTCCCAAATCGCAAATGATAATAAAATTGTGAAAATTTGGTATGTTTTTGTATGAAGTATTTCAGAGGTCGTGTAAAAATTTCACGACAATTAGGAAGCTCGTTATTGAACAATTAACATTCGCAAATTAAATGTTGTTTTATGGAAACTGATGTAACTTGGCAATAAGTTTTTTTTGACCTCTCAATTTTATAATATCTACAATGTACTGAAAGCAACGGAAACAAAACGAAGTTTATTGATAAATTTTTTTTTATTTCTTTTAAAAATTGTTCTTAGCAAAATGTTAATTTTTTAATAACGAGCTTCCTAATCGTCGTGAAATTTTTACACGACCTCTTAAATACTTCATACAAAAACATACCAAATTTTCAGAATTTTCTTATCATTTTTTATTTCAACCCCTAAGGAGGTTGAAGTAATGATGATAGAATTCTGAAAATTTGGTATGTTTTTACACGAAGTATTCAGGAGGTCGGGTAAAAATTTCATGATGATTAAGAACCTATTTATTGAAGAATTAACATTAGCACGTTTCATAGGGACTCAACATCCTTAAGTTGTCAAATGATGGTTTTTCAGACTCGGACGAAGGGCCTTTGCTCTGGGCCTGGCACGCTCGGCGGTACAACAGCGGAGGGTGAGACGTACGCTCGCGGTGTTTACAATGTTTCGCCGATGTCTCGGTGGGTCACGAGAGCGAATACGCGGAATCGGTTTACAAACGATTTGTGTTACTGCGGCGTAAATAGGAAGACTCACTTTAAAAAACCGGACTTAGATTATACGACGCGGAAGTGAAGTATGAATCGCGCTACGAGATTGGAATCGGTTACAGGAAAATGCCCTCGTTCGGATGATGATACGCGACTCCTCGTTGGTTGAAACAACGGTTCTCTTTATACACAACAGTTGGCTGAGCAGGAGAGCCGCTCTCTTAATTTGGGCATCCAAAAGGTGGCTATTTTTCGTTGAGCTTCCGAGAATTTCGGCCCCCTCCGAGAAGCAGGAAAAGTTAGATATTTTGGATCTTTACCATGTCGCTTTGCTTGTCCCTACAATAGGACTCAAGGCTCTGGCCGGAACACTTTTACTACTGCTTTTTTCTGCTGCTTTTACTACTACAGTGCGGAAAAAATAACAGAGCGACTCGTGGCACGAAAATGCGGGCATTTGGTATTGTACGCAGTTGATAAACAAGGAAACAATAGATCTTCGCCATGGTCTAGGGATGCACGTGTGAGAAGCAATAAAATTTCTTGGTAGGTATCTCCAACGCTTATATTTTTGGTTGCGGTAAAGATAGAAATAGCAGGCTATTCTATCTTTACGTGTATGAGATTATGTGTGTTTTGATCAACAGAAATAGAGAATAACGTCGTACGTGACAGAAGTGATTTTTAGGATACTGGTCTCCCATTCATCGATATGGGGAATATCCCTGAGTCACAGCCGGTTACTTGCCGTTATTATTAATTCGAGTATGAACATTTTTCTTGGCAATAAACAAATGAAGGCACATTTTGCTCAAATGAAAATATTCAACTTGTTAATAAATTTTCCGATAGCTCTTATTGACTTAAAGTCCATAGTACTCAAAAAGGATTCGACGCTGTACGAAGATATACCGTGATATTTTTGTAATTGCGAGTTGTGATATAATCTCTCCTGGTTAAATCGTGCACATTGCCAGAAGACGTGATTTGCTATTTCATATGCTGTCCCACATGAGCAAACCGCTGATGGCACAATATCGAAACGTTTAAAACTTGATCTCAGGAAATTATGGTTGCTTCGTAGGCGGTTAATGGATACAATTGATCTCCTATTCGAGTCCCAAGAGTGGAACCATGGCTGTGCTTTTGTTTCATAATACCTCAAGAAATACTCAGTATCTTTTTTTTTTACCAGATGACGTCCCTAGATGACGCGATTTGACTAAGATTTCGTATTGAAATGTTCTCCCAGGGTCTTTTTATTGTTTGGTGTGAGCTGATGTCGGTACGAAGGCACCTCCGGTCCATGAGGGAGGGGCGAAAAGTTGACGATGTTTTTTGTCGGTGTTTGGCATTGCGTCGCGTTGTTCTCGAAGGTTCTTCGGGCGAATACGTAGCGTAAATTGTCGTAAGCCATAATTTTGTTGATTTCGTTCGCTTTGCGAAATTCAGGGAAATTTCGATCGAGGGTTTTGTGGCCTCCCTGACAATTTATACATTTCGCTGAGTGCTCGCACCGGGACGCGAGGTTACGTTAATAATTGGCGCACTGGTAGTTTTCAGGTTGTCGTTCAAAACTAGATTTATAATGTTCAAGGGATATTGCACCGTTCCAACGATGACGATGGGCAGGAAATGCACCTTCTGGAATCGCTATTTAGTAGAACCATTTTTTTTATTTTCCGAGGTTGTGCGCGTCAAGTCAGCTCCCATCTCCCATCTGACCATTTCGATCATAACCTCCTGGTGGGGCCATCTTTTGTCAAACGGCGGAGACTCATTTGTAGGCCCAAGTCTAACTGATGCACCAAATTCATGCACGTTTCGAAACCGTTAGGCTCTCGCAGGGGGCTGACACTGGGATAAATTCTCTTAACAGTAACGTGTCCCCGTATTGTCGCCACGTAACTAACCCACCATGCGGCGCTAGTAGTCACCCGCATGACCCCCACTCCGCAAAGCACCTCTCCGTATTATTTCGTCATTTTTTTCATCATTTTTTCTCGATCTGTCATTGTCTACCGTCATTGTCTACCGTCATCTGTCGAATAAAAAAAATCGTAGTGTGGTAAAATCGTAATTATTTTATCACAATAGAAGAGCGATTTGTGGCTCATCGCAATTCAACACGTGTTTTCGAGTCTATATTGGACGACGTGTATAACTATGAAAAGCTCTCTTTTCCGTGTATAGAACACGCCGATAGTGTTCTTTTACACATAATACAATATTACGTATTGATGCGGATGCAGCAATATTCTGCACGTCTCAACGCAGAACAAGAAAAAAGCAATCTCGACAAGAAAAAAATCGCAAAACATTGTACAACGTGACTAATCCATTATTTAAAAAATATTAATGTTATCTGTTTATTTCGTTCAATAAATATTTTTAAATACATAATATTGCAACAAGTGTAAATATTGCATACCTTCCTATATACACATATACTATTAAATTCTATTCTAAACAATGAATTTTCCAGACGCGTCGAATGCAAATTATGCAGACGCTGCGCGCCTGGAGTGGGGGTCATGCTGGTGACTACTAGCGCCGCATGGTGGGTTAGTTTACGTGGCGACAATAACGAGACACGGTAGACCCAGCAGTGCCAGGGGGCTGGGCTCTCGACGGTGAAAAAACACATTTTCAGTGTTGTTTCGCTTATTTATTGGAAAAATGACTGAGAAATTGAGGTTTAGAGGTTTTTTTAAACACTCACTAGCAAAATTGTACCAACGAAGCTTAAAGAATGATCAATAATCCTGAAAATCTAGTACATCAGTTTTCCGACAGGCGGCGATTCCGCACGCGGAACGCGCACACAGTTCCACGCATTACATTCGGACTTGCAGCAACCGTCCCGTCGCCTATTGGACCTCTACTCTTCGCAGGAGTGTGATAGCATGTGGCGGTCCTGCTAGTTCCACCATCTCACCGCTACGCGGCTACACATCGTTCCAGCGTTTCTCACAAGCGGTCGCAGGGGCATGCGTTCCAAATATATACAACCGTCTTTCCCCTAGATCCTAACACCCAGCGCGTCTAGGGCAGGGTGCAGTGACACAGGACACAGCCCTACTGATGAGTCTGTCACTGTACCCGAGACGAAACGCACAATCTTTTCCTGCCTCTTCCTACCTTACCGACATTACAGACCTGGACAAGCCGCGGACAAACAACTACGGGAGTAGAGAGCCACACAGACTGAAGTAGAGATATAACAGATGGCATTAGGATCATAGTCCTATCTGGCCGTTTTACATACTGGCAGATACCAAACTTATCGACTAAGTTTTATTCCTTACTGTTATATATGTATGTTTTCTTTCTTAACTTTAAATAGGCTTTTAAGATACACCAAATTTTTATAATCAGTATTTCTTATAGTTAAATCACAGTGTTTTACGTGCTATTACAGCCCATGTTTTATACTTAAGATCTAGGTAGACGCTTCTGTCGGTATACAGAGTAAGGCACTTCACACCGGATGAAGAGGACTCAAGGAATGCAAATTTCATCTTAAGACGAGGAAAAAATTACAAACAGAGTATGTACATACATGCATACATACATACACACATATGTACGTACATACATACACATAACCATAAAACGACCAGAGCAAACCAGAATTTATAATGATAGTGTTAGTAGTAACTACACGGAGAGAATTAAATGTTAAAAATTACCGTGCAGTAACGGTAACCAGATGACAACCCTGAAACTTCGCTTATTATTGTTGGGTAGAACACAGATTTTCACGAAAATAAAATAAAATTTCTTCTTCAGATAGAAAATTTTACCAGATTTTCTAGTAAATTTCGATGTGTAACAAAATACGCAAAACTTAAATTTGAAAAATATATAATATCAGCGAAGTTTTACTGTGCATTTTAGTATTTTATGCCTTTCAGAAATGTCTATAAAAAAGTATCGTCTTTATAAAAGTTATTTTAAGATTTATTATAAAATTTAATGAATGTTATAGGAAAATGTATTGTGCTCTCGGTAAAAATTATCGTGCGCGCTTGGTTAAAATTATCGTGCGGTACGGTACGGGAATTTTGAGGCACTGCATTGTAAAAATTCCCCTTCATTCCTTTCACTTCAGAATGGTATGGTGGTGGGGGTAAGTAGGGGAGCGCGATTTGTTCATGGCACGATGGGACTTCCCAAAAAAATTTCGTCTAAACTGCGTACATCGCCGGTTCAGTTTAGCCTGAAGCCTCAGTCGCATGCAGTGTCTCGTTGCGAGAAAGTGAAACGTAGCGATCGTGTTAAATGATGACGAAGTAATATGTGCGCAAATTAGTCACATCACTCGAGCCTACGATGGTACAAAATGTATTATAAATAAATGTTAGTATTAAACGAAAAATAAATTCTAATGATTAAATTTGTCTCCTTATCCGTTTGTTGACTATACCAATTTATATGGAAGAAAAAAATGTTCCCAACAAAAAACAAACAGCATTAATTTGTACCAATTTTTCAATAGTAAATAATATTCATTATTATTATTATGGTTATTGTTATTTCGGTTATTACTATGATTATTATAGCACCAGTTTTTAAAGAAAAAATACATTTTACTAAGGATTTCTGCAATCGAAGAATTTAAATTTTACCAGCCTTATAGGGAATTGTTTTTGAGGATTCGGCTTCGATCCGGCCAGTGAAGGTTATTCCAAAGTCAACAGTGGAATTAGAAGATGTTTACGTTTCGGCCCTCTGGTTCGGGTCCTCTTCAGAAATTTTATTTTTCTGTATATAATATGATACACATTTTGTCATAATAATGTTTGTTTTGTCATAATAATGTAATGTCATAATAATGTCATTATTATGACAAAATGTGTATCATATTATATACAGAAAAATAAAATTTCTGAAGAGGACCCGAACCAGAGGGCCGAAACGTAAACATCTTCTAATTCCACTGTTGACTTTGGAATAACCTTCACTGGCCGGATCGAAGCCGAATCCTCAACGACTATCTTGTCATCTACACGGCCGCACACATCTCTGACTCACTTATAGGGAATTTTTCTTCCGAGGTTGACGCAGGTAAATTTTACTGTGCAACACCGTAAAAATAACGTACGGCGCGGTTGGTAATTTTTAACCGACAGTAGGTAAATTTTCGAACATACATGCTAAATTTTACTGTCTCCAATTTTTACCCTTCTTGTATAGTAAAATTTGAACTACGTATTTGAAATTTTCTGTAACGTGAGTTAAAAAAAACTTGACGCATACGAATTATTATGTTTTTCTCACTTGTCACCACAGTGAAATATATCACGGTAATTTTTACCGTGAAATTCACCACAAAAATTACTTTTTAATTCTCTCCGTGTATTCGTAGCGACACTTTATTTTAAATAAAAATGTCGATCTTATTAATAAACTTATCGATAGCTCTAATTGCAGTAGGATCCATAGTGCTTAAAAAGGATTCGATGTTATACGGGGACAGGCCAAAGTGTTTTTTCAATTGCGAGATGAGCTGCAGCCTTTGCTGCTCGATTAATGGGCATTGCCAGAAAATATGGTTCGCTGTTTCATCTGCTGTACCGCAAGGGCATTTAGCAGAGGAAACGATGTTAAAGCGGTTCAAACTCGATCGAAGGGACGTATGGTTACTCCTGAGGCGGTTAATCGAGGTAATGGATCTTCTATTAAGGTTCAATGCATAAAACCATGGTTTTGAGTGTCGTTGATAGAATTTCTGGAAGTATTCAATGCCTTTCGCCTTACCGGATGCCACGCACCACTCATGGAACGTTTCTCTTAGCATAGCTTTCCAATAGTTTTTAAAATCCGAAAGAGGTACAAAGAGATGTGTATCACGACCGTGTCTAGAAGCCAACTTTGCTGATTGATCCGCCAGTTCATTGCCAAGTATTCCCCTGTGAGCGGGTATCCAAAATAACGAAACCACTTTCCCGTTTTCGTGAAGTTCTGTTAAGGGAGCTTTCCAGTGTGACAGCCCGAAAAATCGCTGTTTTTCGCGATTTTTTTTTTTAAAGAAAAAATAATCTAATCGGTCTGGTTTTTTTTTTGTATATTAATTGGGTATTGAAGAATACAAAACAATTTTTTAAAGATCGATTTATTTATTAATTAATATCTATAAAAATGATGAAACAATTGTTGCAGAAAATGCACTTGGATGTGGTGTCCACGTTGGGGGTCACAATTTTGATCTGAAACAAAAAACACAAAAAGATTATTGATCGGTATATAATTGGCTTTCGTGCTATGGAGAATTTTTTTTTTTTTTTTTTTTTGCAAAAATGGCGCCGGTTTGAACAAAAAGTATCGATTTTAGCATTTTTTTTGGCAGTTTTTTTTACAAAAAAATAGGAAGATGTCAAAAAAAAAAAAGCTTCCATAGCACGATAAGCAATGACGTTAAGAATATTGTGTAAAAAATTCAACTCGATAGCTTTAAAACTCTGCCCTCCAAGTTGGACACCGTTTTGAAAAATGCTGTTTCGAGAAAAACGCGTTCAAAGTTTCAAGTGAGGAAATTTTAGGTAAATCGTTTACTTACGGTCAATCAGCGATGCCAGGTCCATACAATATCCCTTCTGCTTCTTCGAAAAGATCGTGCTCAATGGATTGTTCAGTCCGACGAGCTGTCCTCGCCTCTTTGCTATCCAGGGACGCCCGGCGGTTTGCTTGGGTGATGCGCGCATTCTTGTACTTAGCGGCGAAATCTGCGGCGCTCGGCCCTATCGTGCATCCCATCGTCTCCAAAATTTTTAAAATTGGGTCGTAACCTTCATTGAAGGTGTACAAAGCACACTGCGTAGCGATTTCTACTATCTGCTTGCCGCAGAATACGTGCTTTGGGGCTAGTTGCCACACACAGTGATTGAAGCTCTCGTTATTGTTTTGAGTGTTCGCGCCCGTACATCGTTCTAAGAGATCCTCCGTTGTTAGATCATCGTAAATCGGCTTTAAAACTTGTTGTACGTCTTCGTCGAGTGCTGGTGGATGGGTGTACTCCTCTCCTGTGGCCTCGGCCTTGCGCCATTCGCACCACGAATCTTCTCCCGGAGGGCAATACTCATGCTGAGGATTTTCATCAGTTGAGCTTTTGTGATGAAATGTAGCCCATATGGCTTTCCTCATATTTTCCACGGAATTGGAATTTCGACGAACTGCCAAGCCATAATATTCGGAGAGATTTGTCAATAATTTTAACGTCAATTGCGCTCTTTTCGGTTCAACAGCAGTTTTTTTGTTTGATTTTTTTTAGTTTTCGGAGTACTCCAACGAGATCCTTTTTTTTTGGTTCACTCTCCATTGCTTTGTCTTCGATTTGCTTTTTGGCCTTTTTTAGTTGAACTAACCTTTTTCTTGCTTCGTTTCCCCTTTTATATACTCGCTTTTTCACGTGCAAAACGCATTCCTTTTTTTTTACCGTCAAATCGTCACCGTACGGCTTGGCTTCTAATAACATCTTGAATGTTTTTGTAGCGCCGTTTCCTATATAGAAACCGTATTTCGCGTTGTGCAATTCTTCTGATCTCTTGAATATTTCGATTATACCGTCGACTTCCATTTTTCCCGCGCTGCCTTCGTGATTGACGTTGCATTCGGATTCATGCGTCTCAAACCACGCCTCGTACTCGGGTGTTCCCTTTTGTCCTTTCCAGAATGCACAAGCCTTGCAGAAGCTTGATTTGACAGCAACATCCAAAACTTTGTTGGTATATTTTCCAATCACGGACACGATACCCATGCGCGACGTGAAACCGCGTTTCGACCACGATCCATCACCGGGCACCGTCAGAATATCGCCCCGATTTTCTGCTTCCAAAGTTTTTTCCTTCTCTTCGGTACCTGCTTTTTTCACGACGGCCTCGTATATTGATTTCGCTGCAATCTGCAGGATTTTCACGATTCCATAATAGGTGTTATTATTGAAGTTTGCAGTTAAATCCATCAAGGCGATAAAATTTCTAATGCCATTTATGCCGATGCCGACCAATCGCATGACAAAGCAGAAACGACGATTGATTTCATAAGCATTTTTTATCAAAGGACAAGAATCTATCTCGGCCGGATCTGGACACGAACACTGAACACGAATTTTAAAACCCAATCCGCGAATCGATTTTTTAAAAAACTTCACGTCGCTATTACACTTTTTGCACTTCAACAGTTCCTGAAGAGCGCCGAAAACCAAAAAGAACTCCAAAATCGCTAAACGTTTAAACGTAAAATAGCTAAACGTTTGATCGATTCGGACTTCAAACTCTGGACTCTTTTTCAAGATTTTTGCTGCCGAAGTGCTCGCAAACGTTAGATCCGTTTCGATATCGTGTCGATTTGTTTCCTTGAAACCCGCGGATCTTTTTCGTTCATTTCGCGGATGTCCGCTTCTCGAGCCTTTTCTATCCTGCCACGCACATTTCTCTTTCGTAGATCTATCCATTTTGAATGTCGAAACCGAACTGAAAGACGAACCGGACTCACGTTGGAAGGTACACGAGCAGGTAGGAACGAGACAATAGAAATAACGGTCGCACGGGCAGACGGCCGACGCGGCAGCTGTAGCGCTCCGTTGCCTTCTTCCAAGAAATGCTGTACAGTAACCGAAATAATCTGAATTTCGGCATGAAAATTTCAGGGAATATTCGGAAGAGTGTATACTATTCGATAAAGCAAAAAAAAAAAAATCGATTTTTTGAAAATTTCACACTGGAAAGCTCCCTTAACTGGTTTCTTATGTGGTCAACCAGATACGATTTCATTTGAAATTTTGGTAAGGACGTAAGTGCTGTAAGAACACTTTTTGAGTCAGAAAATACGGTAAATTTATCACTGTCTATATGCGATATCATATTTAATGTTTCAGCAATAGCCATCGCCTCTGCCGAGAAAATCGAGGAGAAACCGGCTGATCGAAACGTTGTTGCGCTATTATCACTGGCCCTTATGACGGAAAAACCAACGTACAAACAATCAGGTTCTTTAGAGCCGTCTGTATAAAAACACACGGTGTTCCTTAGGATGTCGTTAAATATTTTGTTAAAGGTCTCGTTACAATTAGAAGATCCCTGAATTCTTACTCCTTCCTCAAGTGAGATGATGGGTCGGAACACTGTAGACTGGTATTTATAATTATAACACAGTGGCTTATTTGAAGAGACAAGTAGATAAGATTTTTCCAAAACGTCTCGATAACATTCGACTAGTGGTATATTTTTTCCTCTATTAACTACAGTCGGATTATTCATTATCTCTAGTAGATCCTGAAGGATGGGGATTAGCTGATGTCTGGAGTTGGATAAGACCCTGGTAATATAGTTCCTACCGAGGTAGTTAAAGCGTATAAATAAAGGTGGCTCCTTAGCTTCTGCAAGAATTATATTTGTTGGAGTTGAAGTTCTATACCCTAGTGCTAATCGAAGAGCTTTAAATTGGACTCTATTAAGCTTCAGTTCCTGTTCTGTCGTTAAATCGTGGAAAAGAAAACTTCCATACTCTATCCGAGACCTTACAAGTGCGATATATAGGCGTACAAGGAGAACAGGGTCTGCTCCCCACCAGGTGTGTCTCAGACACCCGAGAACTTTCAGCGGATTCTGGCATCGTTCAACAATACTATTAATTTGAGGACTTTAATTGAAATTGGCGTGAAGCTGCAGACCGAGGAAACGCACCACTTTGCTTTCCTTAATTATAGTTCCGTCGAGGTCGAGTTGCCGTGCTTTAACCTGGCGAACCTTATTCCCCGTACTTCCATTTTTTTTTTCAAAAATAACTAGGGTCGTTTTTTGCGCGGCCAGTGTCAAACCTATTTGAGACAAGTACTCGCTAATTGTGGATACCGACAGTTCAAGATACTTTAAAGCAGTTGAGATGGGAGAGACCGGAGTAGCGATGGCCACATCATCGGCGTATTGGAAAATGCGGCATACAGGATCGATTATATTTTCAAGGTCCATAACATATATGGCGTACAACAACGGGCTCAGAACACTTCCCTGCGGAAGTCCTCTGTGCACCCAGCGGGTTGTATCAATATCCCCAAACTTGAAGAAGAGAGATCTGGCTGAAACTAGGTTAAAAATAAACGCTAGCAGATTACTTGAGACCCCAAGATCCTTGAGCTTATCAATTAAAACATCGGCGAGAACGTTATCGTACGCTGATTGTATATCTAAAAAAATGGTAGCGAGGGCCTTCTTTTGTGTGAAGGCTTTAATAGCTTCAGCGTATAAAAGGGATAGATTGTCCATGCATGATTTCGATTTTCTGAAACCGAACTGAGATTGAGGAAGCTTATCATGAAATTCCAGCCACCACTGAATCCTGCAATTTATCATCTTTTCAAACACTTTACATAAACATGGAGCTAACGATATTGGTCTGTATTTTGTTCCGTCTCCTTTGGAAATGAAAAAGATTTCATATCGCCTCCATTCCTCGGGAAACGATTGTGAACTGAAAATGTCGTTGTACAAATCTAATAGAATATTTTTTGCCTCATCTGGTAGTAGCGAGATAATGGTATAGTCAATACCATCTATACCCGGACTAGACTTTAGATTCAAATTTGAGATTGCAAGATCCAATTCGGAGTTCATAAATGGCAGGTCCAGAAACACATCTTGCATTTCGTTTTCAAATGACGACCGGGGCACACTGACCCAGGGAGGACAAAGTTTTTCGATCAGAAGTTTAACGTTTTGAACCTTTTCTCTGCAGTATTCATTATCATTATCCTTAAAATTAAATCGGTTTTTAAAACACTTAACTTTCTTCCATACATATGTCGGGTTTGTGTGTTTGGTGAGAGATTCACAAAATTTTTTGAAATTTTCTTTCTTGATATTTTTCAGACCGTATTTTACTCTGCCCTCAGCTTTTTTAAAAGCAATTCTATCCTCCCGAAGCCCGGTATATTTAAATTTCATTAATGCTGCTTTTCTTAACCGAACCAATTTATCGCATTCGCTGTTCCACCATGGACACGGGGACGCTGTTTTACTCTTATAGTTCCTATTTTCCTGTCTCAGATGGTCAGGGTCGGGCACTCTTCGCGTACAAGTATCGTTGGTGATACTGTCTTCTACTAGCGAAACAAAAGAAGAGTAGCGTATTTGTACGTCCAATGTTCGATCAGAAAGATCTGGGTTCTCTTCGATTCTCAATTTTATAGACTCGGCAAACTTGATCCAATTCGTCTTGCATGAGTATAACTTTCTCTTAGTTCTGCGAATCGGATTGGGACGCGTATAACCTCTAAATTCTATAAAAATGGGAAAGTGGTCGCTACCCCAGGAGTCTGTGTTTACTGACCAGTTGTATTCTAGAACGGAATTAGAGTCAACAAAGGTGATATCAATGGCTGATTGTGCATCGTACGAAGCAGAGTGAAATGTTAGATCGCCTTCATTCAGAATCGAGATATCCAAAGCGTCTATACTCTCTGAAATGGCTTTGCCAACCCTACAGGAGCGAAAATCTCCCCACGAGCAATGATGAGCATTAAAATCACCTCCGATTAAAAATCTGCCACGAAATTGCCCAAAAAACGATGACCACTCTTGTGCCGTGATATCACCCCCACTAGGGGTCCGATAGCAGGACGCAAGTATAAATTTGCCGTCCCTTAAATCGAGTTCAATTTCACATATTTCGATCTTACCATTACAGTTTTGAAGTCTTCGAGTTACCTGGTACCTTAAAGTATTTCTGATTAGTATGGCCACACCGCCGCCTCTCTGCGTTTGGCGGTCCGTCCGTACAACGTCGAATCCCCTTATATATATTGCATCGGTTGGATTCAACCATGTTTCTGACAACAAAAAGATATCAAAGTTATTCGAATTATGTTGTAGCTCGGGTAACTTCAGCCTAACACTCTTAGCGTTCCACTGACAGATCCTAATGGTTGCTACAATCTGATCCATCATCCACGTTAAGATGGAGGTCAATCGTTTTCTTGATTCTTTCTATGAGACGGGAAACATTCGGCGCTGATGTCAACACCTGACATAGCATCTGTAAGGTCTCTACCAGTTGAGAGGATATATAGTCTTTGTTCTGCGATAATCCTGCGACTATGCTTTCGACGTTGCTCTGGGAGGTACTTTTACCTCGACCCGAGATCGGTTGACTCCACGAGTTCACTCGAAGCTGGCTTTCTCGGACTCTAGTATGTGAGGCTTCTGCTCTTGGCGTTGATGTTGGTGCGTGCTGTCCACTACGTAGCAGGGGAAAGTTCCCCATGGTTCTCGCAGGAGCTGGATTCGGAGTTGAATTCTTTTCGAAGATTCGTCGTGCAAAGATGTATGGAAGATTATCGAATGCCATGATCCGATTGATTTCTTCGGCTTTTCGGAAAACTGAGCAGCTTCGATCCAGGGTTCTGTGGTTGCTGTGGCAGTTTATACATTTAGCATTATGGTCGCATTTTTGTCCCGTTTCTACGTGCGATTCTTCCCCACATTGGAGGCAGCGTCCGTTTTTGGAACAGTTTTTGCGTATGTGGCCATGTTCTCCGCAGTTGTAACATATTTTCACAGGTTCAACATAGGGAGCAGCCTGTACACGTGCGTGCCAGATATACACATAGTCCGGGAGATTTTGGCCGAGAAATTCAACGCATAGAGACTCTCCGTCGACTCACGTTGATTGATTATCCACGTATGCACGTCTCCGCAGCCGAAAAATTCGACCGATCGTGATACCAGGGTTGTCCTTCGTGATACCCGCCCGGAGATCAGGTATCGAAATGTCCGTCGGAATACCCCAAATCTTGCCTTTACGGCCTCGAGCATACGAAGGGATATACGTTTTTAACCCTTGCTGGGTTAAATATTCGTTAGTCACAGCTCTGTTTGCTTCGTCGCGGGATGAGAAGTGTAAAATCCACTCGTTCCGGCGGTACTGCTCGATTCGGTCAAACTTGATACTGATTTTGTCCAGCTTTTGCGAAACACGTAGAATCGATTCAGCCTTAGTAGGTTTTTCTTGCGTGTGTAAGCGCACATGAATGATGTATGGCGCTTTGTACATTTTCCCATAAGACTGTACCTCTTGATAACGTACCTTTTCCGTATCGAGTGATACAGAGCCTCCTTCTTCTTCTTCTCTCCTTGATGACTTACTGCCTGTCTTCTCCTTTTTTCTGACACTTGGTGCCATATCATCCGAACTCTCGCAGACGGGATCGCTGCCTTTTTTCTTTTTCTGACTCGTCATCGGTGCGTTATCTTGTCCTTTCAATCTTTTCTTCCCACTGTTCTTAGATTCTTGTCCAATACACTCGGCCATTTCGACATCCCTCGTATTGGCGTCGTCGCTGCGAGTAGACGGCTTCATTGCACCTTTGCTTTTTCTATCGTCGAGAAATTCTCGAAAACTTATCGGACTACCTGCTTTAACAACATTGATGAATTCCGTGTATTCATTCCCGACGAGGGTGTTCTCGTCGCAATTTTCGCCACTGTTCATAGGCCCGCTACAGGAGAGATCTCCTGAAGCACATGTCGGCACGCCCGAAAGCGAGGTTATGGTGTTCGCGTTGTTCGATAGAAACTTCGCGGAACTTATACAGTCACGAAATCTACTACTCGGCACCAGCCGCCCTTTATTATTGATAAATGTCCACCGTGTTATTCTTTCTTTTTTTTTTTTTTTCTTCCAAAACGGCCACTTTTTAGACTATGTACAGCGAGACCGCGTCAGATCGAGAGCACGCTCGTACTTTTTTCCTCCACACAGACTGAATCTCTAGCAGACGTTTACTGCGACATCTGGCGGTAGTTTGCAGCGGCTCGTAGCCAAAAACTATGAATTCTGTAATACCGTCGTGACCAGGGAGACTAGAGGTAAGGAGTGGACACACAGTGCTTACGGAAGGTCCGCAAATACGCAGCAAATAAGGAGGCGCTGCGATCGTATCTGTCTGATCCATTAGCTCCGCCTACTAGCCTCGTGCTCTTGCCCTGCTCTCGGTTGCTGTTGACAGCACATTCGTGATGGGGGACCTAACTGTTGCGTCTACCTCTCCGATTTCGTTGTCTTTCTCATTGTTGCAAATTCATAATAGCAACTATTAATGAATGATTAAGCGGTGAAACAACTTAATAAACCAACCAAGAAAATAAAAACAGAACATAAATGTAGCCTTGACTCTCGTGGATTGGAAATATGTTTCAGAAAAGGGTATTCAGTTGATTTATTTTTTTCACCGATGCGAATGAAAGTTTGAAAAAATTGCCCTATGCAAACAATATTACTCTTTATGTGGCTGGTAAATGCAACTGCACTGGAGAAAAAAGGAACTTGTTAAAAAATTGCAGTTGTATTTGCAAGAAAAATAACTTATAAGATATGCTCCATTTTATGCTTATTACTCCAGGGAGAATGAAGCGTAAAGGTTATGTTTCTCATGAACTGAACTACATGCACGAAAAAGAAACTGAAGGCTAACCCTAATGACGATTGATTGGGAGCAATATTAAAAATAATACTACCTTGGGCTTTGAAGAAAACAATTTCGTGAAGATTTTCTCAATATTACAAAACACAATAATATTAAAAATGAGCCTCAAAGCGGAGCATGAAGACACATCGAAATCAAATTCTTTTATTATTTGTGCGCATGCAGGGGCGGATTTGATCCGTTGGTCGCCCTAGGCATATGAAACATTGCCGCCCCTACTCGCTGTAAAGCACGAAAAATTCAATGAAGTATAGGAATAAAATTAACATAAAAAACAACGAGTCAGTAAATGATAAAATTATATCAATCAGTATTTCGCAGATACTATACAATGAATCGTTATTCACAAATTGTCTTTTGTCTGGCTTTCTGAGCAGCGAATTTTTTTGTCAAATCACAATCCAAATACCGTAGCAACTGTGATTTGATGCAGAGGATAGCCAGAGCATTCAACCTGTCCTCGTTCATTTTCGCAAATAATTTTTCTTTTTTGTGATTGTGTACCTACTCATCAGGGCCGCTTGTTTTAGTATAATTTTTACTGAATATCGCCTACGCGAAGGAGCGAGAGGCGAAAGGCGCGATTACTAAAAAAAAAATCCCAAGTTTTGCCGCCCCCTAAATTTTGCCGCCCTAGGCCCGGGCCTACTCGGTCTATCGGTAAATCCGCCCCTGTGCGCATGCGTTAAGTTTGGACTATTATAATTATTTCAGACGTTATCGTCAGGAGAGCTGCTAGTGGCACGATCTGGAACTATTGCAAGTCGGGTTTTTTAAGACGCTGGAACTACGTATTGGCCTGTGCTGTGTCCACTCTTTCTCTCGTCTCCCTGGCCTTGACGCGTCGAAATTTCGCAGCATATGACACATGGTTAATTTTTTCCCGGACATAAATGTAATTCTTCAACGAATAATCTAGGAAACGGGAATACAAAGGAAATCAAATAATATGTTTTTCAAGAATAACAAAGAATCAGTGGAGAATTTTATTAACCGAAAAAAAAGTGCGAAAAAAATGTTTTTCACAGCGATCGGATGTGCATTTTCGTTTATTTGTTTTACTTTTTCAATTTGTACGCGCGACAACGCGTCGTCATATTTATAAGATGTATCTCTACGAGGCTAATCAGTGTCCCAAGAGTGGTAGAGCGATCGGACGATTAATCCAAACGTGAGAATTTCCGTTGGCTCTGTCCTGGGTAATTTTCCTTATGGTTTCGCTATTGGCTCGTGTGAACGGGACACCGTACCGTCTGAGAGTTTGTTCACAAACAGTATTCTCCCCTCTACATCCGGATGTACAGGTCCCTTTTTCAAGTAGTCCATCAGTACATTGTCAGTTGATATATCTGCGAATCAGTCACGATAATCCACATGTATCAGCAGTGTCGAGCTCTTTACCGGTGAATGTTGAATGATACTGATTTCTTCGATTGTCAGACAAAAATTTGGAGTTATTTATAATTATGCATATTTATACTTATGTCACGAGATGATTTATTATAACCATTAATCAGTATTAAGTGTTGCTGAAATACGGCAACTGCGCGGACATTGAGGTTGGCAGCAATGCTCACCATTTGCCAGCCAAGACTCGTAATCTTTTATCAAATCTTGACGGTTCAATATTGAATGTATAGAGTCTCTCAAAATGACATTTTAATTCATGTAGGTTATGTATGGCAAAATGACAAAACATGTAGGTTATGTATGGAACACAATGTCTGATAAATGGCCGTCTCGTCTCTGTTTGCAAACGTTCACTCTTTTAACGAAATTTCCAACAACATTTTGGCATAGATGCGGGCTAATTTCATTAATGGTGCGTCCGATTGCTTCCTTGAGCTCCGGAATGGTCTGCGGATCATTGGCATACAATTTTCCATTCACAAAACCCCCAAAAAAAGAAGTCCAATCGCGTCGTCGCCGCGACGCGAGATAACACGACCATGAAACTTCGTCTGCAATGACTATGCCGTAACAATGCAGCAATTAACAATTTCTATGCGTTGCTCGATCGTATAATTCTCCATGACTAAACCGCGATACTTCCTGATGCCAGTTGTCGAAGATTAGTACTCTATGTTGGCCGCAAAAAATGGCGCGCAATTTAAAATGTCAGATCACTTTGAGACACCGTTCATACGGTTTACGATTGGCTAGGTTGATTTTTTTTCTCATTGTTTACAAGGGTTTAGTTTCCGTTGATCTGTTGTTAGAAATGGTCTATATTGGTGCTAAATAGCTAAAAAAATTCCGTCACCCGTAACGCGAGTCTTGCCTCTTGATAAGTCAATCTATATAGTCTATAACTATAATCTATAACTCTATAACTCAATCTAAGTCTAAAAGACCTTCATCATTCATAGCACAAAGGCTGAATCCTTATAAAGGCGTGTTCTTTCACTCGATTCGGAGGACAAGCGATGATACTCGGAATAAAAAACAACGAAACACAATTAATTCGAATACTCACTGTCCGAGACCCCTTCGAGATCTTTGAGCATCGCGTAACCATCCCCACCCTTGTGGTGAAAATCTGACACCAGGACCGCGTAAGTGTCGTTCTTATTGAGCTCCGAGTAGCTCGGGATGTTGCAGTTTGCGCAACGCACCTTCACCGCGGAAACCCTCGAATGGGGCGGTTGCGAAAGATTGTAAATCACCTAACGAGAAAATAGCATTATCTTCTTTATTAAGTTTTTTCAACCCATGTCTAACTATTTATTTTTTAATTCTGCAAAGTTTCGGACGTTCTTTTCGTTGGTAATTTGCGTACCTGCACTCCCGAGAATTGAAGAAATAGTCCCCCCAAGTCTGATATATTCGGGTCTAGCAAATGGACACTCCACTCCAAAGCTTCGAGGAGCGTACTTCCGTTCATTATAACCTTCTCCTGGATTGTATTGAATGGCAGTACCATCACAACATCACTCCTTGTAATCTATAACGGTGTCGAGACGACAGCACGATTATTTATTAACAACAACGAATGATAGTAATAATAATAATAATAATAATAATAATAATAATAATAATAATAATAATAATAATAATAATAATAATAATAATAATAGCAATATTCTGTGCAAATTTCGAATGCGTTTTTCTCAAAACCGCATTGACGTTAAGGGTAACGTTGACAGTTTTTGGGGTTACTTTAACAGAGCGCGAAAAGACGGTTTAAATGTGTGCGCATTTGAATGTGGTGAAATTTGTTGTTCAAGTATATTATAATGTTGCTGAAGTTGGTTGTAATGTTGCTTAAGTTGATTTTGATCGCAATGATAGTTATAAGACTAATTAAGTGCCCATAATAGTACCCTAGGTACTCGAAAGTTTTATGTAAAATGTTCCCTTAATAAAGATGACAATTTAATTGTAAAAATCGTTGCTTTTCATTTAATTCCATGTATAGTATAATGCATAAAATATTGAATTTTTGTATCAAAATGATGTCAAAGTAACCCTTAATCGGCAAGATAAGTTGCATTTCAATGCATTGTCAAAGAAACGCCAGACTCGAGGCTACTTTGACATTTAAAAAAAATGTATAAAATTGCGAGAGGTGGTGGGCGTTGACTTTCTTATAGATTTTATAGCCGAATGTATATTCCTCCTTGAGTCATTAGGGTTGTGGGCTGCGGTTACCTGTTCTTGATTGCCTTTGGCTATAGAGGCCCTGATCGAACCGCCACCGTAGATCGCGATCGCCGCATCCGTCCAAGCATTGGGATTGAAATACTGCCGCGTATGCTGCAAATGAACGATCAGACGATCAGGAACGGGAAGGCACGAATTAACCAATATTTACAGGGTACAAGAGTGCCTTCGGCCGTGCACAATGGAATTCCACTTATCGTCGAGAAAACTCACGTAATCGACCATTGCGTCGGTTATGAGATTTCCAAGATTGCATTCCTTTTTGCGACAACTTGTATTGTCGAGAAGGACTTTGGTGGAACCGATAATCTCTTGCTGCAGCTTTATCACTTGAGGACGCCATTTTTCCAGTTCCTCGAGAATGTCTTCGGCCTTTGGGAATGCAATATCATGAGGGTCGTGTCTTGCTGTCACAAAGCCATTTGCAAACGTTGCTATTTGTTGCTTATGAAGTGGTATCCTAATGGTGACCATTGATGGGTAACAAGCAGCATCATTGTCGTGAGTTATTGCGGTGAATATTCGGAAGTGGAGCTCCTGTGAGAATCAGCTCAATTTTCTTCAAGGGTTCAAACAAACCCAAACGAAAATACGCCTGATTGTAGCGGTAGTCCTGCTTCCGTATATTTACCGTTATTGCTAGCTTTCGGCAACGGACTCGTCGTTAGGAGTGTTAAAAAGCTAAAAGTGTTAATCACCAAAAAGTGTGCTTTCACCAAATCGCCTAGTGCCGGTAAGTTACCAGAGGACTGCTGGTTTTGCTACTCAAGAAATGCTACGCAAAGGGTGCTTCTGGCGATCGAAAAGCAGCAGCATTTTGGTATCTTTCTAGTTGTGAGTGCTAGCGTCAGAGCAAAAGCGTGTTGATCCGGCAAAGCAACGCTGTTGCGGCCATGTGAAAGATGGCTACGAGAGAGGCGGCTGACCACCCGTTTCGGATTTTGGTCCGAGCTTTTTACCACCCACGAAGTATCACTTACAATTTCGATGGACATGTATGGAGAATATGTGGTAGGAGAACTGGCGGCAAGATAAAGATGCGGGGTAAGATGAATCAAAAGGCTAGTTACTAAACAGTGTGTGCGAGCACGGTTTGGTAGCTGAGTAGCTTAATAGCCTAGCAGCTTAGCTTAGTAGCTAGGTAGCTTACCTCAGTAGCTAAGTAGCTTAGCTTAGTATCTAAGTAGCTTGACTTAGTAGCTAAGTAGTTTAGCTTGGCAGCTAAGTCGTTTAGCTTAGTATCTAAGTAGCTTGGCTTAGTGGCTAAGTAGCTTGGCTTAGCAGCTAAGTAGCTTGGCTTAGTAGCTAAGTAGCTTGGCTTAGTAGCTAAGTAGGTTGGCTTAGTAGCTAAGTAGGTTGGCTTAGTAGCTAAGTAGGTTGGCTTAGTAGCTAAGTAGCTTGACTTAGTAGCTAAGTAGTTTAGCTTAGCAGCTAAGTCGTTTAGCTTGGTATCTAAGTAGCTTGGCTTAGTAGCTAAGTCGTTTAGCTTAGTGTCTAAGTAGCTTGGCTTAGTAACTAAGTAGCTTGGCTTAGTAGCTAAGTCATTTAGCTTAGTATCTAAGTACCTTGCTTTAGTAGCTAAGTAGCTTGGCTTAATAGCTAAGTCATTTAGCTTAGTATCTAAGTACCTTGCTTTAGTAGCTAAGTAGCTTGGCTTAGTAGCGTATTAGCGTAGTAGCTTAGTAGCATAGAAGCTCAGTTTAGTAGCTTAGTAGCTAAGTAGCTTAGTTTAGTAACTTAGTTGCCTAATTTAGTACCTTAGTAGCTAAGTAGCTTGGTTTAGTAGCAGACAATTTCGAGAATTCATCGCATACAAATTCTCCGATCGACTAGTGAATACAAGTTGGGGTAGCAACTTTCAATTTATGCAATTAAAGACGAGTAAAATTATGGTGCTCAAAGGCCGAATCGTGTAAAAAATAAGTCAGTATTGTTTCCTGAAATGTTTTGCGAATAAAAAATCAATCTTTCTTACAGTTTTCGATTTTTTTTCTTACATTTAACAAGCAACTAGTGCAAAGTTGTGCAAAAAGTTTAAAAACGTAGTCTTTTCATTTTAATGATGATCATACGATGTCTAGGAACAATACACTTGCACCTTAAATTTTTTTGTAAAACTTTAATCAAACCGTCCGGAAAAACGATTCGATGGATCAATTTGTAAATATACAGGGCTATTGGGGTACATTTAACTGAAAAAAACCTGGCAACATTAGTCTTTCCGTCAATATTTGTAAAGAAACGGTAGGTTTACTGAAAAACCAGTCATTTTTTGTACTTTTTTTAAATTAATGTTAAGGGTGGGAAAAAAATGTCTCTAAAATCAACGAAAGGGCCTTGTAAGAAATTTCTTGAAGCTTCCAAAGCTGCCCTTAGTTCCCTGTTCGATCATTGGTTGCTGTGATATCGATGATCAAAGACAAAAAACCTTTCCCATTAGAAGTCGTATATCTCAGCGAAAAATTGACGTAAAGAGACCGAAAAAACCAAATTGAAGCTAAATAAACAAACTAACTGACCTATATATTGATTGAACTGAAAAAAAATTCCCGCGTCTGTGGACCCTTGCAAAAAAAAACAAAGAAACTTGGAAACATTTTTTCTCCTGCTATTTCTTAAAATTGCGCGATGGCCGTAGCTCACAAAAATTCTTCGCCAAAAGATCTGGAAACTAGAGACCCGAAGCTTCAAAATGCTTTTTTTTCATCTCGATACGACCATTTTTCACATAGACACAGCGCTTTGAAAAATACTTAAAAAATTGAAGACATTTTCTGCTGCTTTAAGGATGTATGAGTCCCAAATCGCAAATGATGATAAAATTCTGAAAATTTAATAGGTTTTTATATGAAGTATTTCAGAGGTCGTGTAAAAATTTCACGACAATTAGGAAGCTCGTTATTGAACAATTAACATTCACAAATTAAATGTTTTATGGAAACTGATGTAACTTTGCAATAAGTTTTTTTTTGACCTCTCAATTTCATAATATCTACAATATACTGAAAGCAACGAAAACAAAACGAAGTTTATTGATACATTGTTTTTTATTTCTTTTCAAAATTGTTCTTAACAAAATCTTAATTTTTTAATAACGAGCTTCCTAATCGTCGTGAAATTTTAACACGACCTCTTAAATACTTCATACAAAAAACATACCAAATTTTTAGAATTTTCTTATTATTTTTTATTTCAACCCTTAAGGAGGTTGAAGTAATGATGATAGAATTCCGAAAATTTGGTATGTTTTTACATAAATTATTCAGGAGGTCGTGTAAAAATTTCATGACGATTAAGAAGCTATTTATTGAACAATTAGCATTAACATGTTTCATAGGGACTCAACATCCTTAATTTTTGTGAGTAGTGCATATGCGAAAGATGCCAATAATTCGTGTCCCGTCGTGCTCCCAGCGCTTCATCATCTTGCCCCGCATGAAGGGTAGGATGGGAAAGCTGAACGTTTAATTGAAAAGATAAATTGCTAAGATAATTGAGGCTTAATTGATAAACCTTAATTCAACCTCAATTAATTAAGGTTTCAATTGAACCTTAATTTATAATTAACAATCAGAAAGACGGATTTTGTTGATCTCAATATTAAAAGATTAATAAATGTTGATAAGTTTTAAAAAGTTGTTAAAGTTTACTGATTCGTATGTACTGTTTTATTTGAACATAACCTTAGCTACGTATACCTGTTCGACACTGCTGTCCAGAAGTACCGGATTACCGAAGATCCTCGTGATTTCGCCATTCGCGTCGAAGTCGATCGTTGAATTGCCCAAATATTTCGTATAAGCGTAAGCCTGAACGACGTATGCTTTCCGACCGTTTTTTTGCACCACCGCGGTCGGATAGAGGCCTTCCGGCACTTCGCGATCGGAAGGCTTACCGGAGTTGAGAAATGTGTTGGTGTGACCACCGATGACCAAGTCGATACCGTCGACTTCGGCTGCGATTTTTTTGTCCATTTCGAATCCCGAGTGACCGAGCGCTATCAAAATCTTGACGCCCTTGGCTGATAATGCAGCGACTTCGCGTCTCAACGACTCGACTTCGTCGAGAAATTTCACCTTTCCGGTGGACGAAATTGACGTCGTATCGGGTGTGAGATAACCGATTATACCGATCCGCGTACCATTCACAACTTTGATCGTGCTGTTCAGCAATTTTGTCGCCGCAAGTTCGGGCTCTTTGGTCAAATCGAGATTGGCAGTCACCACGGGAAATGTGGCGTTTTGCAAAAACGGCACAAGGCCTGCGGGCCCGTTGTCGAATTCGTGGTTCCCTAATGACTGCGAGGTTTCTTTTTTTGAATAACTATATTTTTACTTTCGACCGTATGTCATAAGTATAAAAAAAGGAATAAATGTTGTTTACTCCTTTTTTTTGAGTCGTTCGATCGTCTTACGAATGGTTGAGGGCCAAGGTTAAATTGAAAAAAAAACAAGGTGGGATAATAATCCAAAAGTGAAAAAAGGAACAGAAGTATGTAACGTTGCACGCTGGCTTACTATGGCGTCCGGTGACAGGATATCCAGAAACTTCGATACGATTTTCCACTTGTGAACGGTGAACCATTCGCTGCCCTGATAGGTATCACCCGCGTTCAAAAAGAGGGTCGGCGTTGTCGAATTTCTAGCCCGACGTACGAGCGTCGCGATTCTTGCGAAACCGCCGTAACATTTTTTCGCCGCTGCGTCCTTGGGCAAACATTTCGACGACAGAACCGAGGTCTCTTCGAATCTGTAGTTTTGGGGAAAGAGCGAATATTTTATCGGAGTGTCCCCCCGTCCGGTTATCGAACGAATAAACGTATGTTATTCGTCCTGACAGCGGCTCAGTTCACGCCGTATTTCCCGTAGGCGTACATATTATTGTGATTCGTGTAAGCTAGTATCCGGACGAATGACATATATATATATAGTTGGCTGGATGGAACGTGTCAAATGGTTAAATAAACTATTCGGAAGAATAATTTACACGTAGTCATCCGAAGAAAATCTTTATTATTTTGTTTGGGTTTGGGTTTGTTTGGTTTGGGTTGGTTGGTTTTGTTTGGGTTTTGGGTTTTGTGGGGCCGTGTTTGTTTGTTTGGTTTAGGTTGGTTGGTTTTGTTTGGGTTTGTTTGGGGTTGTCCTTTTGGGTGTGGGTTGATTTGTTTGGGTTTGTGTGTTTGGGATTGTTTGTTCGGGGCGTTGTACAGCGTGAACCGCGTGAAGGTAGCTGCTGTCCGGACGAATAACATACGCTTATTCGTCCGATAACCGGACGGCTAGCCTCTCCGACGGCTAGCGATATTTTATTCGTGGATGACACATTGGAATTTCTTTTTGGTCGATTTTTTATACTAAATCTTGATCGATCATCTTGAAATTTGGTGTGTGAGCTTATTTTTATTTTAGTTTATTTTAGTTTATTTTAGTTTATTTTAGTTTATTTTAGTTTATTTTAGTTTCTTGATAGAATTCTGGTATACCTGGCACACAAGTTGTATGTTTCTGAAGTTGACACACCACACTTGATCCAACTTTAGAGGTTGAAATGATATTCTCTCTTAGAGTATGCCATAAGTAATAACGTATTTAGATTACGAAGTATTTGCATACATTCTAATCAGATTACTTTATAATTAAATGCATTATAATAAATTACAAAATATGTACGGAGTAATTTAGTTACAATGTAATGAAATGCAATTTAATGAGATTACTCGGTAATTGAGTTACTTCGTAACCAGATTGATAACTGAATTGCAATGTAATTTAGTTATGCCCATCACGGAATGTAGCCCCTTAATGAATGAATTGAATGACCCAACACAATTTACCTCGCATGCATGTCATTCGTGTGAATTATCCTCAACGTTAAGGCGCTTGATTCTCCCGTCTTCACAGGATTCCCTGTTACTCCATTCTTCCAATACAGTGCCAATATGATCAGCACGAAGACTCCGGAAAGTGCACGCATTTTACGATTTTTTTTTGTTTTTGGGTTTTCCTTATGATCACCTAATTATGGTCGAGTGGAATTTAAAAAATAGCGCCAAATGAGGTTAAGTAAAAGGAGAGTTCAACTTTTTAAATCAGCGACTTATAAATGTTCCTCAGATGTTTTTAAATTGGATGAATATGAATAAGCGACGATTTTAACTTTCACGATTGGTCTATTTTTTTCGCAAGCAAGGAGACAGGTTAAAAAGCAAATTTTACGAGTTACGAGAAGCGACTGAACATACCCGACTCTCTTGGAGTGGAGATATGTGTATGTGCGAACGTTTGACGTAAGATAATGAAGACGGTTCAGCCTCCCTCCCTCGACACATATTTATCTCGTTTCGGTCAAAGTAATTACATGCCGTCAGTATAATCTAATAATTGCAAACTACTTTCATATTTAATGTAAATACTGAAAATACGCCTGAAAATACCTAAACGAATTTGCCGATATTTTGTGGCCTCTTCGTTTTTCGTAATGATTCCAGCAATTATTTTTTGGCTGATACCTAGATTAAAATACATTGAACTTTCGGTTTTCACGACATACGGATATATTTGAGTGTAGGGAATTTAGCATAATTTATTGTGAAGCATCGTGAAATCCGCTGGAATCCTAACGTCAATGCCGAACACGGTGCTATTTGCGTAGGTTTACATTTTATTTCTGAACAAACCATGCAACCAAAGCGTTGGACATTTCGAACTATAAATATTCTCTGACGATAATCAGTGGACGAACTGACCCTTCACAAAAATCATAATTTTGTGTATTTTTGAAATTTATACAAAATCGTTCACGCGAAATTCGAGTTAAAAACTTAGGCTACAAAACTGTGCAGTAAAAAATCGTCTTTTTGAAATTTCACAGGTGTGCAAAGCTCTTTGTATTTAATTGCTCCAAAAACCGGTCGATTTTCAATATTTTTTCTAATGAGAGTATTGGGATGACGAGCTTGGGATCACAATCAATACATAATTTTGCCAAGTATGAGTTTTCCCTCCTGAAAAGGGAGATCGGAAATAAAAATAACAAAATGTACTTCTAATATGATAGTAGAACTTTCGTATGACCGGATACTCTTTCGAAGTTTTGGTAATTACAAAAACGACAAGGCGTAAGAAAAATGTTCGATTTTTGACTAAAAAAACATTAATAATTTGTTATCAACAAAGGGATAAACATATGAAAAAATCATGATATGCAAAACGGTGAATCGCAGAGACGCGCTTCGCGCAGTGCCGTGGGCGATTCGATGCTTCACAAAAATCATAACTCGGTCGATTTCTGCAATTTATACAAAATCGTTCGCGTGGAATTGGAGTTAGAAATGTATAGGCTATGGAAATGCGTGATAATAAATGGTTTATAAAAAAATTCAAGCTAATGCAGACCCCTGAATATTCAATTCGTGTATGCTTTCATGACGATTGTTTCGCAAATTGTATCAGTTGCGTGGACTGCTTATCTGATTGGCAGTAACCGCGTCGAACTATGATTATGTTAATTATGGTAATGTTCTTACCTGAAAATTTCCACGTCGTAACACCTGTGCCATTAAAAATTCATAAAATCACACGTTTTTTCAAACTGAAAATATTCACATGATCGCACGTAGGTGACGGACGCTTCACGCGTTCCACGTACCTTGATCGATGTACTGATAAACGACCATTTGTGAAGAGGGACAATTTTTCGGAGTATGAAGAAACGGGTAGAGCTAATCGGTTACACATGTCGCTAAATCAACCAACACCGAGATTCTACGCGATTAAGGCGGAATATACATTTAGACGGGAAAGAAATGAGCACGTTTGAGAGATTTTTTGAACTGAGAAATAATGATTCGATATTTATCAAACTGTACCTATACTTTAAGGGATCATCAAAGTGTGACATTTTCGAAAAATCGATCTTTGATTCCATTATTTTATAGTGTAGACGGTTATAAGCAGGCTGTTCAATTTTCGGTGCAAAATTCAAATACTTTCGATCGCAATAGCCTTTCTTAGAGAAAGTGATTCGAGCAGCGGCGTGAAGCCTTTCGCGGTCTCCAAACTTTAAACGCGTTTTTCTCAAAATGTCGTTTTTCAAAACGGTGTACACTCTCGAAGGAAGAATCTTCAAGCCATCCGTCTCAACTTTTGACACAGCATTCTTCACGCCGTTCTTTATCTTGCTATGACAGGTTTTTGATTTCAACCTTAATATTTTATTTAACAAAAAGCTGTCGAAAAAATAGGCTTGATTCGATATTTTTCTTCAAAGCGCCGCCATTTTGTTTTTTTAGATTTTCGAAAACCTTCATAGCAAGAAAGCGGCTTTCGTACGGATTAATAATCTTTTTACACATTTTATTTCAAATAATATTTACGGCACAACAGTGAACACCGTGAGGGCTCCTTTTTTTCGACGACTTTTTCAATCGTTAAGGATGTTGAGTCCCAAATCGCAAATGATGATAAAATTCTGAAAATTTGGTATGTTTTAGTATGAAGTATTTCAGAGGTCGTGTAAAAATTTCACGACAATTAAGAAGCTCGTTATTGAACAATTAACAATCACAAATTAAATGCTGTCTTATGGAAACTGATGTAACTTTGCAATAAGTTTTTTTTGACCTCTCAATTTTGTAATATCTACAATATACTGAAAGCAACGGAAACAAAACGAAGTTAATTGATAAATTTTTTTTATTTCTTTTAAAAATTGTTCTTAACAAAATGTTAATTTTTTAATAACGAGCTTCCTAATCGTCGTGAAATTTTAACACGATCTCTTAAATACTTCATACAAAAACATACCAAATTTTCAGAATTTTCTTATCATTTTTTATTTCAACCCTTAGGAGGTTGAAGTAATGATGATAGAATTTTGAAAATTTTGTATGTTTTTACACGAAGTATTCAGGAGGTCGTGTAAAAATTTCATGACGATTAAGAAGGTATTTATTGAACAATTAACATTAACATGTTTCATAGGGACTCAACATCCTTAAGAAAAATGTGAAAAATAAAAATAAACGTTTAAAAATATATTTTACGTTCTTCATGGGTGCTTTGGTGAGACATAACAAATCAGACTGATTAGCGTATTCTAAACATCGAAAAAAATCGCGAAAATCAGCTACTTTCCGACTCGTTGCATTGTGATGATTCCTTAACCACTTCGTTGGCATTGACGCAATAGTGCGTCAAATGATTCCGTGCTCTGTGTGGCATTGACGCAATAGTGGTCAACCTTTATTTCCCTATTTAACTTGCTCTGATTTGAATTCGGAGTCTCACTCGGGGGTTTTTGGGCTCGCTGAATCCGAATTTGAAGTCAAAATTTGGAAATTCAAAATGGCGGCGCCAATATGGCGGCCAAAAATTTAAAACTTTACTCAATTTAGATGAAAATTAGTACTCCGGCATTTTTCTGGTCGCTTATTACGAATCTGAACACAAAATTCAAAAATGATTCAATGGCGGATCTAATATGTCGGACGAAAGTGCAAAAAACAGCTCGATTTGGATAAATCTTGGTACTCGGAGGTTTTCGGGGACGCTGAGTGTGATGCTGAATTCAAAATGAAGGAATTTTTCATGGTGAATTCAATAACATGGAGCGTAATACAATAAATAGGTGGATATATATATGAACCTTGAGTACCGAGGTTCATCTAAATCAATCTGTATTATTTGTATTTTCATTCGAAATATTTGTTCGTCATTGTGAATTCCTGAATTTTGAATTCAGATTCGTAATCAGCAACCTCAAAAACCCCAGAGTACAAGTTTTCAGGATGAAAAAATTTTCCTGCCATTTTGGGCACTTTTTGTCGAATCTCTCTGCCAACGAAGGGGTTAATAGTATATTTAACTTTAGAAAGCGATTTTTTAAATTATTATATTATCAAAGTGGCGGAGCTGTAGCTCAGTGTTACAGCAAGGTTGCCGCGGGAGTTGCTAATCGGCGTGCGGTCTAGCTTCTTGTAAACTTTGATTTGCAATAAAATTCAAACATTTTCTCAGTAAGAACGTGTATAGTTTCTATTCGACAGTAATTTAAATGAAGAAAAGGCAACTTTAAGGGAGTAGCACGCATTCACAAAAAAAAATCGACAATTCACGCAAAATTTGGATTCAAAAAGTAGTTTTTTTTTTCTAATTTTTGAAAAGCAATTCTAGTCAGGTAGAAGGAATATTTTCACCAAGTTTCAACTCAATCGGCTTCATAGTTTTTGAGTAATCCTGCACGCCAATTTCGAAAATGCAGTTTTGGGAAAAACGCGTGTGAAGTTTACAGCCGCTCCGAATCCGAGTGGTGAGGCACAGCGTTAACGGGCTGTAACGTTTGAAGTTTTTCGAATTTTGCTTTGAAACTTTGGGAAAGCATTCCACATATATAGTTCTATCGTTTAAAGAAAAGAAATTAATCTTTTTTTTATCGTTGTAAATGTATTTCCCGCCTTAAGGCCTTAGGCCACAGTAACGGGTAGAAAATCATGTGCGAACTTAACCATTTTTTTTATATGAAAAAGTGATTCACTCATAAAATTAATTATACATCTATTTAGTATGAATATCAAGCTGTTAGGAAAAATATATATGTTTTTTCGATGTAATTGGAAACAGCTTTTTTTCCAATTGGCGTGACAAATAAATTCAACAATTTTCACGCGATTTACTTCAAATTGAAAATTTATGTTCTTAATTGCATTTCGCAGAGAAGTGCGTACGGAATTTGTGATTAATCGAAAAATTTTCACTTTCTGAGCAGGTTACAAGCAGTTATAACGAAATTTTTCACTGAAAATTAATTTCTTAAGTTCAAATACCTACAACTTTTGAATAAAACAGTGTGTTTTAAAATTCCGTACGTACTTCTCTAGGCATTCTAATGCAGATTGACGAAAATTTTTGTTTTTCGTTCTAGGTAAAAAATTGTGGATTCTAAATGACACTCCGCGGAGCGCCTAAAAAAAGATAACAATAGAAAATAGTAGTAGTCGGCCATTCTGTACATCGAAAAAAATATTTTTTTTCTAACAGCTTGATATTCATAGTAAATAGATGTGTAATAATTTTATGAGTGAATCACTTTTTCGTACGAAAAAAAATTGTTAAATTCGCACATGACTTTATACCCGTTACTGTGACCTAAGGCCCTAAAGCGAATGAATGAAAGTGGATGAAAAATAAGACATTCTGCCCTTTATGAAGGTAAAGGCAAGTGATAGTACCGCGACGTAAGGATGGAATATCACGGACTCTACGAAAAAAGTAATTAATGTATCCTAATGTGAATACCGTTCCTGGTTTGACGACTCTGTCTTTGTTTCCCATACGAGGAATGAAGTGAAAAATCTTGCAAGCAAAGAAGTTGAGGATGTTGAGTCCCTATGAAACATGTTAATGTTAATTGTTCAATAAATAGCTTCTTAATCCTGATGAAATTTTTACACGACCTCCTGAATACTTCATGTAAAAACGTACCAAATTTTCAGAATTCTATCACCATTACTTCAACCTCCTTAGGGGTTGAAATTTTAAAAAATAAGAAAATTCTGAAAATTTGGTATGTTTTTGTATGAAGTATTCAAGAGGTCGTGTTAAAATTTCACGACGATTAGGAAGCTCGTTATTAAAAAATTAACATTTTGTTGAGAACAATTTTTAAAATAAATAAAAAAAATGTATCAATAACCTTCGTTTTGTTTCCATTGCTTTCAGTATGTTGTAGATATTACAAAATTGAAAGGTCAAAAAAAACTTATTGCAAAGTTACATCAGTTTCCATAAGACAACATTTAATTTGTGAATGTTAATTGTTCAATAACGAGCTTCCTAATTGTCGTGCAATTTCTACACGACCTCTGAAATACTTCATACGAAAACGTACCAATTTTTCAGAATTTTATTATCATTTACGATTGGGGGCTCAACATCCTTAATCACGAGAACGTTCGTGCCAACGACGTAACGGGGATTCCCCCGCTTGTCTCGAGCGACCCCGCGAATAGCGGCGTCTCGAGCAATCCTATCCTCAGTGCGTGAGCTCCGATTGGTTCGTGCGCACGCGTTCGCAAATGGCAAATGAAAATTGTCAACTTCACGCATGCGCACTACACAGGCTCTCTGCATATGCTATTGCACTTGTCGCAAGTGTTCGAAAAAATCATACATCCACTCGTTCGGAAATGTACTTCGTGATTAATTTTCCTATAACTAGAAGTGGCGGGGCAACAAACCATCTACCGCAAAATTAAATTCGGAGGAAATGTATAATCCGCCTAGAAGCTGTTGAAACATAAGAATCTTTCAAGCATCCACAGAAGCTTGTCTTGTCTATCTTGAGAAATGAGGTTAGAGCGGTCCCGTTGAGTCAAGTGGCGGCTTACGCATTTTTTGTTCGATGAACCTCAAAAAAATGGATACGGGGTATAGATTTATTCTGTAGATGGTAATTTTTCATAAAACATATTATTAAATAGCATAATTATGCAATTTAATACTTTTGTTACGTTAATGAGAAAAACTATCGTGTTACTACCAACTTGAAAACATAATATTATCGATGATTCTTATTAAAAAAAACAGCGTTAGTGAATGGTTCATACAACACAAAATGAAATTCTGAGTCATTTATAATTATGCCTATTGATATTCGTGTCCGAAAATTATTTACTATTACCCTTAAGTGATATTAATTGTTGCCGAAATACGGCAACTTCGCGGACATTGAGATTGGCAGCACTGCTCGTCATTCACCAGGTTAGATTCGTGACGATTTATTGAAAATCTTGATGGTCCAATATTGAATATGGATACAGGGTTTTCTGTTATGGATGGATAATCATGCACCTTCCGATAGATCAGATCATGTCCTACTATATGCTGGACTTTCAGTTTAGTAAAGTTCCACCGTTTTCGAGATTTTCGGCTTTTTGTTATTTTTTAAAAAGAATCTTGGATCGTGGTTAACGCTCCAACCTCCTTAAAGGATCATCACCTGTAACGTCGAAAAGTAGCCGATTTTCACGATTTTTTTATCGGTGGTTAAAATTCGCTAATTAGTCTAATTTTGTTATGGCAAATCGTGAATCAAATGAATTATGTCACTCGTGAAGAAGAGAAAATAAATTTTCAAACGTTCATTTCAATTTTTATTACATTTTTTTGACGGTTGAAGATGTCTTCAAAAAAAGAAGTCCTCATGGTGTACACGGCCGTAAATATTTGAAACACAATTTTTAAAGCGATTACCAATTAGTATTAAAGCCGCTATCTTGCTATGGAGGTATCTGTTTGAATCAAAATTGACAAAATGGCAGCGGTTTAACAAAAAAGTATCGGATTTAGCCTAATTTTCGACAGTTTTTCGTTAAAAAAAATATGAAGTTTAAAAAAACGCTTTCATAGCAAGATAAAGAATGGCATGAAGAATTTTATGGCAAAATTTGAGACGGATAGCTTAAAATTTCTTCCTTTGAGAGTGTGCGACGTTTTTAAAAACTACATTTCGAGAAAAACGCGTTTAAAGTTCCGTGTGCGGAATTTTCATACAAAATGTCGACTTAAATTTATGGGAATATATGAACAGCATGTTTATAACCGTCTGTACTATCGGATAATGCAAAAAAAAATCGAATTTTTGAAAATTTCACACTGCGATGATCCCTTAACCGGGAGGACAGGGAGTATCGAACCGGAAGTATTCTGGCACAAGACTCCCCTCGCGAGGGCGCCATCGATCCACTCGCCTAATCTCGCTCCCATAGAATGAAACGTAAAAAAACGAATATGCGCAAGAAGCTTGAATCGAGAAACTCAAACTTATTTTTTTTTCTTTATACCTATTAAAAGTGTAAATTCCCGTTTTCATCCAACATGTCATTAAAATCCGCATTTTTTTCGCTTCATCGTCGTTTGCCATGTTCCGATCGTTCCGATGCACGAGTAATTGCATTTGCTGGGCATGCGTGCGCACATTCGCGTCGACCGCCGCGCCCCTCGCGCGGACGCTGCACAAATTAATTCGTAGGTGGCGAGCCGAAGCATTCCCGATACATTTTCGTTCCGAGTTTCGCGAGACGTTGTGGGCGCAGTAACTCGCTCGGAATCCGCGTTTATAATTTCCAATGTCGTTCCCCACTCGTCATTGACCGGCGGCCCTTCGTGTGGCGGGATTCGTCGATAAATTCAGTTTCCATAGCATTCTTTCGTCTTGTCCCCATCGAAGTTTGCAGGAACTTCGTAAGTATCGCCTATCTTCTGTTTCGACGAGAAAGAACGAATTATAAACAAGGAAATAAAATATTGCAACGTTCGAAAGTACGAGAAAAGCTTATTGGCAGGGTGTTTGTCCGGATAGACCAAGAATGACAAGTGGGGTTGAACTGCCAAGAGAATTATTTATCTCAGTAATCAATTGTGTATTGGATGGTCTCGTTTTTATCAACGGGATGAGGGAAGGCTGTCAAAAAGGGCATTCAAGAAATTTCCATTCAGAATGGATTATATCGTATTAATATTAGTCAATAAAATATCGATATATCATCTGTATAAAAATAATTTCAATCAAGCGATATCGGTAAATGAATAAATGAATTTATAACGATCGATATTGAATAATAAAATTGATAAGTCATAGCTATGGTAAAATAATATCAATGCATTGACATCATTAAATCGATAAAACAAGGTATATCAATTATCAATAAGTTTTGTCTCAATACTCGAATTATGTAGTCATTTAAAAAAAGTCCTCTGTCTACAATGGTTTGTTTCTTAATTACGCTCTTCGTATATGCAGGGCTTAAAAGCCCAGCTCTTTTGCCCCTTTTCACTTTGCTACTTCCAGTTGCTTTGGTTTCTAACGCACTGAGCAGTCACCCATCCGAGTACGGGCAGACACGGCTGACGTTCATGTATCGTTGAATTTCATGGGTCTAAAGTTTGCATGGTTGGAACGCAGCGATAATTAATACACTTTTATTACTGAAATTTTTATTCGTCCATTTGCCAAAGGTTGCTCAAACGTGTCCACGTATTCTTGTTAGAAATTTACGACCTCAATTTGAAAAAAAAGACTAAATAATGATAATAATGAAAAAAAAAACCCGTCACATTCCACGTCGCAAACGTCATTCAATTTTTTACGCCTTCTTCGATGCTTCTATTATTGTCATTGTGGACTAACGAGTGCGATAATTGTTCGTCGCTTAGACAGTGGTGCGTTAGGCGTCATGGCGTCTCTGGAGGACAGCTGGAAGGAGGCGACAGAAGGTTTCGACCCGGAAGTGCGCGACTCTTGGTTCGGTCGCCTCAGCGAGGTTTACTCGGAGGAGAAACGCACCTATCACAATTTGAACTCACTGAGCGAAAAGTTGTCGCACTATGACGAGATAAAGGACAACTTGAAGAATCCACAAGCCTTACTGCTCGCACTCTTCTTCCAGAAGTACGAACGGCGCGTGCAAACGTTCATGCACGATTCCCCGTGACGTATACTCGTTCCTTTCGGCTGCTTTTAAAATCATTTCTTCGTGAAGTCGAAAACAAGCTGGAGGCAGGTGCCGGCTCGTTTCACAACCTTTTGCTTGCAGCTTGAGGTCGTAAATCTGTAACGAAGATACGTAAAAACGTTCGAATGATGTTCATAACTTAAATCGGCCAAAGAAATGTCAATGAAAAATAATTATTGTTCGTTGCGATACTTTCTTCAAATTTTGAAAATGCCGTAAATGTCAAGCTGTAGAAAAAAGTTCGACATTCGAAACAGAAAACAATTCTATTCTATATAAGTGTTATTAACGAATGGATAAACGTATCAGAAAGTCATCCAGCCATACGATAGAAAATGTAAAGTATGCACTGTCCGAAGTGAAGCGGGCGCGTGAATTTTGAGATACGCCTCCCGCTGTTTCATAAAACATAGTTTCTATAAAATGCGAAAGAAATTGTTCGACCTTTCCGACGTAAAATAAATGTTTACGATCTTCACAAAAAGCCCTATATCTCTTTCCAACATGGGACGACTATACGTTACAGCCCAACATGGGGTCGAACCTGCTGACTAATTTCTTCGTTCCCATTCGCAGTTTCGAGTACGATCCCAAAGCTCTCTACGGGGAGACTCGTAATTTGGATCATTTCAACGTGTTCGCAGACGAGGCTGGAATACCCGTGAGTTCTCGAACATTGATCGAAACGATCAATGCGAATAGAAATTAACGTTTCTCGCCTACCACGTGTAAATTTGATGTAAACATTCGTTCGTGTTTGTTCATTAGGACGACGAGGTGCGCGCCGAAACGTGCGCTCTCCTCAAAGTCGCCGGTACTCACAGCACGGAGGAGCACAAAGTCGGCGGTGCCTTCGGCGGCGAGGACGCTCACTACTTCTTGGACTTGGACATGGCTGTGCTCGGCTCGTCGCCGGAATCTTACGCCGATTACAGGGAAAAAATACGCGGCGAGTACTCCTTTCTCAGCGAGCCCATGTATACGGCTCTTAGACTCAAGGTAAACGATAAAAATGCCAATTAAGGAGAGCTCCATCTACCCGAACGTCCGAAAATATGGCCCAATTCCGATCTTATTTTGGCAAATGGTTGGTAAAAAAGAAACGCATTTTTTTTAACACCCAAAGGTACATGGGTGTTTCTCTACTAATTGAAAAGTGGCCCGTACAAAACTGTCATCACAAAAGTCATCATTAGCTTAAAGAAACAGCATACTGTCAGTCCCGGAAGTCAGAAGATGACTGATATCTCACAATACTAGAAAATAAAACAGTCTGTTATTTTGGCAAAAAAGTGATCCAGTGCTAAATCATTTAAAATCTTTCTAGAATTACCAGTCACACGTGCTGACTTATTAACTGCATAATTGATGTACGAAATGATTTTAATTTAATCACATAAATTAATCAAACAAAATTTAAAAAAATAAAAACACTCCGAAGACGAATCTCCTCCAAAACAGTCTTTTTTCACCATTTATCGTCAACGTTATCATTGTCATTTCGGTTTTCAGGTGTTGCAGAACTTTCTACAAATCCCTAATATTTTCGCGACAAAAGAGTTTCGCGACAAGTTCGAGGAACAAGCAAGACAGAATATTCAGGCCGAAATTGAATTGCTATCTTAGACGATATTGAATGTTACGTTATTGCAATTATGCTTCGCTCAGGAATGATTCTGTGAGGCATACGCGACGAGTAATCATTTTGACTCTTGCTGTACCAACGAGTCATCGATCGAACGCTATCGATGCGATATTCGATTCGATTGAACGCTATTCTATTCGATATTTAATTTCAATGTTCCTAAATGTGCGCCGAAGTGAACACACGAACTGCAGCCTCTTTTTCCGAAAGTAGAGCACGAAATAGTGATCATTTCAGCTTTCGATTGTTAGTTCGAATTTCTTCCGTTGCGTAACTGGAGCCACGCGGCTGTTTTTAGGAAGTGCTATCACGCTGTGCAATCAATGGGTTTTGTACCGCACGGTGTGCGCAGCATGACGAGAGAAAAACGAATGTGTAGTGTTGTTTGTACATGTGAGGGCCGATGCTGAGGCGAAGCCGAGTAGCTGCACCACGCGACATGTGAGTGCGAGAGAGATAGCTGAACATTTCGAACAAACGTCTCAGAATTAAATAATACTCAGGGCAAAAGATTAAATATGCGTTTGAGGGGTTAGGCTACTGTGGAGATACGGAAAGCAGGGTTATTTAATATAAATGATTGTGCAGGAACAAGTAGGATTGGAAAATCGTCTGGACATTTTTATTTGTATCTACATTAAGGGGGGAGATACCTTTACGCGTGGGAAAAATTTCCGGTTTACACGATTTTCCAAAGAATCGATTTTTTTTTACTTAAGGTATGTTTTATGATTACTGTTGGCTGTTACATATTACTTTTTTTAAATTATTAATGTCTAAAAACGCCAGAGGCATGGCACGGTCTTCTGAACGAGTCGCGGCGGATGATGTCAGACCGCGCGCCACTCACCGTCGGCGGGATTAATCTGAAACGAAACCAACGAAGCTTTTTCTCTCCTTAACACTCGTACGCCGAATATGAACCAAAAAAAGTGAGAAATTTTGAAAATCATTGAAATGGTACACTTTGAAACACAAAGATCGAATTTTCGCGACAAATGCCCATATTTTGCAATGCAAAAGAACTTATTTTTTATTTCCAAGAACATTTAGGGTCATGTTTTAGACAATGAGGTTAGGAAGGAAGGATTTATACTGTATTTTTGATATGGTATAAATCCTTCCTTTATTTATAAGGATTTATACCATATTCCTTTATGAGGATGTATTGAAAAGAATTTATACCATATCCGTTATAAGGATTCATACCATATTCCAAGATTAATAAAAGAAATACCATGTAACAGCCAGAAGTGGGAATGAAACGTAGCCTAAGTCTAAAAAATGGCGAAGAAATCTTACCCGTTCCGAAAAATTATGAAAATCAGCCGAGTTTTCCTCACCTAGAGGAGTCTCCCCCTTACCAAAGTTGGGCACCAAGTTTCATTAAAAAAATAGTAATTAAAGAAGTTATAAACAATCTCGCGAAGGACCTTTAAACGTGAGAGGCTCAACGGTGTACTTGATTTTGGTCATCCGGATGATCTGAAAAAAAAGAACGATTTTTCGACGACAAAATCTTTTTTCTTCGATTTTTCAATTAAAAAATCTTTTTTCTTTGATTTTTCGAGTAACAAATCTTTTTTTCTTCAACTTTTGGAGGAAAAAATCTTTTTTCTTGGATTTTTCGAGGAAACAATCTTTTTTCTTCGACTTTTCGAGGAATAAATCTTTTTTCTTGGATTTTTCGAGTAAAAAATTATTTTTCTTCGATTTTTCAAGTAAAAAATCTTTTTTCTTCGATTTTTCGAGTTAAAAATCTTTTTTCTCCAATATTTCGCGGAAAAATTACATTATTGTTAATAACTAATGCAATAAAATTGTTAAGAAGAAAAACATGGGTCAAGACTAAGCCACTATTGCACTGAATAAGTTAACCAAATTTAAAGCCAATCCGTTCATTAGGTGTCGCGAAATCGTGCAAACCGTTTTGAAAAGCATAATTTCGAGAAAAAGTTTGACGAGCGGTTCTATCGTAATAATAAATTTAGCTTCAATCTGCGATTTCTGCGCCGTATGTTGAACCTTCCTCTTCAATTTGAGTCGCCTCTCTCGATGAACGAGAGTTTTGGCATTTCTACAGCAGCCTAGCCCCTTCGTAGGAATTCGAATTTGTGCGAGAAAGACGCATAGAGAGGTGAACAAAACCGAGCATTCCGTTTTTTCGTTGTACATTCGTGGAGTCGATGGAGGAGCGTGGAAATATTGGCACGCTGCAATCACAGGGACGCGCGAAAGTTTGGCCATTTCTAATCGAGCGTCGAATAAGTTTCTGTCCAAAATGATGCACGAATGGAGAATGGAATTCCGATGAAGTTACTGTCAGTGAGGGCGTATATATTTCCTTCGCAAACCTCCGTATCGACACTTGATGAGAATGGACAGCCAAAGACAATGAGAAAGTAACGCGGATAAAATCAAATACGTAAATAAACATTGTTATGGTGTGTGCGTGTGGTAGGCATTGTTTTCAGCGATCATTCTCTGGCAATCGGGACAGAAATTAGTTCATCCTCGTGTCGAAGCGATGAGACGAAAAAAGGGACTTGTAACATCTCACGCTGGACAATATGTAAATAGACGAATCTACAGATTTGTACTTTTTTGCGTATACGAGGGTCGTTTGAAAGGTCCGTGCAAAGTCAGGGAGGTTGCACTACTGGCGCGTATCGAGTTTATTTTCAGTTATTAGCATCTCTTGAAAGAAAACATACCAAGTTTCAGCTAGATCGGTGTATTTCTATGTGTTTGGCATTCGTTTGAACCGAGGAAGTCGAGTGATTTCAAAAAATGGACGAAAAAGAATTTCGTGTGTTGATTAAGCATTACTTTATGAAAGGCAAAACGTCTCAGGAGACTAAAGAGAAGCTTGATAAACGTAATGGTGACCGTGCACCTTCGATTAGGACAGTTTATAAGTGGTTTCAAAATTTTCGGAGTGGCCATACGGGCACAATCGACGCTGAACGTTCTGGACGCCCTGTTGAGGTCACTACTCCAGAAATCATTGATAAAATCCATGATATGGTGATGGATGACAGGAGAGTGAAGTTGCGTGAGAATGATAGTGCTGTGGGCGTCTCGAATGAACGGGTACATAATATTTTGCACCAACATTTGGACATGAAAAAGCTATCCGCAAGATGGGTGCCGCGATTGCTCACGATTGACCAAAAATGAAATCGTGTCAAGTGTTTCAACGACGGTTTACAGCTGTTCCAAAGGAATCCGCAGGACTTTAAGCGTCGTTTCGTTACTGTGGATGAAACATGGATACATCGCTACACTCCTGAGACTGAAGAACAATCTAAACAATGGGTTGGCAAGGGGGAATCAGCACCAAAAAAAGGCGAAGACCGTTCCCTCGGCCGGGAAGGTTATGGCGACTGTCTTTTGGGATTCGCAAGGAATAATCCTCATCGACTATCTGGAAACGGGTAAAACTATTACAGGCGCATATTATTCATCGTTATTGGACCGTTTGAAAACCGAGCTGCAAGAAAAACGTCCACGATTGGCCCACAAAAAAGTCCTTTTCCATCACGACAACGCACCAGCTCACGCCTCAGCAGTTGTGGTCGCAAAATTAATGGAAATAGGGTTCCAACGCGTTTCACCTCCCCCCTATTCTCCAGATTTGGCTCCCTCGGACTATTATTTGTTCCCCAATATGAAGAAATGGCCGACGGGAAAAATATTTTATTCAAACGAGGAGGTGATTGCAGAAACGAATGGCTATTTTGCAGACTTAGACAAATCCTATTATACGGAAAAGATCAAACAAATTAGAGCAGCGTTGGATGAAGTTTATAAGCCTCAAAGTAGACTATGCTGAAAAATACAAAAGGTATATCCCATAAAATTAAAAAGTTTACATTTTTGCACGGACTTATCAAACGACCCTCGTACACACAATCGATCGTCCGTGAGGTCCTTGCAACGAATTATTCGTGTATTCTCAGAGAGGGTGCGGATATTATAGAGGGGGAGTTTCATGCTCGAATTTCCATTGCGAAAAAACAAGCATATCTTGTCACAGGTCTCGAAAGATAAAGCTCTAAAACAAAAAAACACATCGGCACTTTCGAAATTGCGAAAAGGCATTGTTGTTTGGAATAATATTTAAAATATCATTCTAAACTATTATTCCACTATTATTTAAAATAATATAAAATATTCAAAAAATAACATCGCTGATCTCACATTTCTTTATACTTCGACTTGAATGTTTGTTCGCGTATTCTGATCCTCCGGAATCATTGATATGATTGTTTGATTAACGAACTGAAAAATTCGTGAAACGAATTTTTGAAAAATACGTCTTTTAAAACTACTGCGCTCGGAACTCTCCCCATGAATGCATTTATCAAATTGTGTTCGTGACGATTCTTGTGATTCTGGTAGTAAATTATACGTTGTGTAAAGTATAATTGAGATATATATATATATAATGTAAAACATTGTGAAAATAAAATATCCGTTAAACCGCGAGGTCTTAAAATTCTTATCATCGAAACGAATGCGGTAGCCGTTAAAGTAACACCTGCAAAATACATTTTGTCAATCCTCCGTGGTGTACGAAAGATATGATTTTCCGTACCAGTCGCGTTCGGCAGCAGGCCACATAAGTACAAAGTTTGCGCATGTAAAGCAATGTGCGGCGAGTTCGAAAATTTCGCGTCTCACGCAAATCGAATATATCCAAACGGCGGCAAAACACACAGGCAATATAATGCTGCATAGGTACATATTCGTGGCGTCAGTTGCAATCGTTCTGGCGTGACAGCTAACAGTTGGAACAAACACGTATTGAAGATACGTCACGATGGCCTCGGACGTTGGGCAATTTTACTTATTGTCGGAAATTCATTAAACGTATTGTATTCATACATAAACACACACATACTGCAAATGTAGATTGGATCATGTCCTACTATATGATGGAATTTCAGTTTAGTAAAAGTCCCACGTATAAATATATATATATATATATATATATCCAATTTACATCCAATGGATACGTATCCATTTTTTCATTATTTTTATGGAGATAACGCGATGTTTATATTTTAAAAACTTATCATATCTATAGAAAAATTCGTACTCCCGGCTTGTTTTTATTTTCGGGGGTCATAAAAACGACGAAAAAATGAGACCAGAAACGAGGTAAAAAATCAGCCTGCTGATTACTCACAAATGCTTGACAACTTTTAAAATTAGATTGCATTGTTTGCTATTTAAGGCGTTACGTTTATTTGGCCCACTGAAAAATAAGGATTTTTGAGGGTTTTTTTGAGACTACTAAAAATGCAATCAAAATGAGGTTCGGAGGGTTTAAATTACAAGTGTTGACGTGTACGAAAAAAAGCATTCTGTACAAAAAATGTTAAGTACAAAAAAAAGATCAGCACGTAGGCCAATCGAACAAAAAAATTGTAATTTTCATTAGCTTTGCTAAAGAAAATTACAAAAGTATGTGGATTCTTTCGCAAAATGGCATAATTGGGAGTAAAATGTTTTTTTTGCCAAAAAATCGGTCTTCATTTGTTTATAAAAAACGAGAATCGTTGATAAATCGTGAAGAGCGTGTGTACTTTTTTTGAAATCTATCTAAGAAGGTTGAATTTCAAGTCTATTGGAGGAAAACTGCGCAAATTGTGCGTTCTTACGATTTCAAAGTCGCGGTTACAAAATGAGCGCGTTAAAGGGGTTAGGCTACTGTGACGAACCGGAATTCAGCGTTATTGAAAAAAATGAATTTTAAAGGCATAAGTAGGATGATTGAAAAATTGTTCTGACATTTATTTGTATGTAGGTTGACAAAAGTTATGTACCAAATTTCATTGAAAAAAATATGAATGATTGAAGAAGTTATAAACACTCTCTTAAGGGGGGGTTGTGTTTTTTTTCGCAAAATTTACCGCTTTTTGGGAATTTTTTTGTGAACAAAGTTTACAACGGAAAACTTGTGAAACTTGGCATATAGTTTTATTGATCTATTTACTACATACAAAAAAATTTTTGTATGTAGTCTGATGGTCCTTTTTTGATGGTGTGCACGATTACAGCCTTCACGTTCATCCTGCAACAAAAACCCAAAAAGCATTTTACTTTAGACACATATAGCTATCGTTCGATGAAGGGAAAAAAAAAATGGACGATTTGGTGACGTTTTGAACTTGAAGTATCGATTTTTCGAAAAAAATTGATCGATTTTTTGTTATAAATAAAAAACTATTAAACGTATTGCTTTTTTGCTTCATCAAACGATAGCTATATGTGTCTAAAGTAAAATGCTTTTTGGGTTTTTGTTGCAGGATGAACGTGAAGGCTGCAATCGTGCACACCATCAAAAAAGGACCATCGCGCGTCGAGGGGGTTGGAAGGCGGATTTTTTGATGAAATTGTTTAAAAATTTTTTTGTATGTAGTAAACAGATCAATAAAACTATATGCCAAGTTTCACAAGTTTTCCGTTGTATACTTTCTTCACAAAAAAATTCCCAAAAAGCGGTAAATTTTGCGAAAAAAAAGACAATCCCCCCTTAAAAGATCTTTGAATGCGAGAGGAGCTCAACGGTGTACTCGTTATTTGCCACCCGGTTGATCAGAAAAAAAAGACGTTTTTTATTCTCAAAATAGATAATATTGGATGAGACTTGACCGAGCTTTTTCTGTCATCGTGTTTCAATCTTCAAAGAAAATTCTGACGTTTTTTTTTTTATTTTTCGAGAAAAATGGCATTATTTTTTAGTAACTAATGAATAGAAATGTCAAGAAGAAAAACACCGGTCAAGTCTAAACTACTATTACACTGAATAAGTCTTTCGAATTTCAAGTCAATCCGTTCATTACATGGCGAGAAATCGTGTACACCGTTTTGAAAAAACATAGTTTCGAGAAAAAAACCATTTGAAGTTTGACTAGCAGTTTTATCATTGTAATCATGAGTTTACTTTTAATCTGCGCTTCTTGCACCATCTGTTGGAGCTTCCCCGTCAATTTGAGGTGCCTCAAACGATCGATTTTTTTTTAAATTTAACAGTAGCCTGACCCCGTAAAGTTTCAAAACTGATTTAGGAGCTATCGTCCACACGTTGGAATCGAAGCTCTAATTTTAGTTCTACGTGTACCCATCGTGGCTTTTTCGGGTGGGGGTAAAAATGTCGAATGACCAAATGTAGAACGACAAAGATTTCGAAACGACAGAATTATGAACTCTCAAAGTAACGAAGGGTAAATTATTCGAAATTTTATCTTTCGACTGATAAAAAAATCGAATGACTATAAATCGAACCATTCTTTATTGGCGAGCTAATTTATTCGAAAACGAATATTCAGATTGTCTGCAATTCGGAACATAAAAATACAGAATCGAAAAATGTAAAACACCCATATCTCCGAAACAGAAAATAGCGAGTGCCTAATATGCCTAATACCGTCTATGGCGAAAAGCAATATATCGAAACGCAAAATGTCGATGGCCCGAAATGTCGAACGCCAAAAGGTCGAAAGGCCAAAATGGGGAGCGTGGTGGGGCCCGTCACGTGGGATGACTGCCTTACGATATTTTAGCCGACTGACCGACAGCGCCATCTCGCAGCTTCACTCTGAGGCGCAAGTAACGTATTGCTCGATTCGCCATCCGGGCCGTTCTACATTTTCACCCTCCGCGGTTTCAACCACTCGACAAGCCCATCAATATTATGTTTTTCGATATTTTATTAAATCTGATTTTTGTTTTGCGCTGTATATCAACTTCCGAGATGTTCATATCCGTAATTGTTATTGCTTTACATTTCCCGCACCTGACATTGTTTTGACAGATCGACGTTGAAAAGCATGGAGGTTAAGGGCGGGGTAAAGTATTAAAATTTTTTTTTTTCATTTTTTTTTTCATTTTTTAAATGAATGCATAATATATCAAGAATATTGTGTTAAAATTTGAAGTCGATCGGAGTAAAATTGACGAAGTTATGAGTATTTGAGCGTATATTGCTCCATGCCGGGTTTTATACCTGGGCGGCAGCTGCGCGGCGCGCTATTGTATTTTTCGACCCCGAATAAATTTCTTGATAAACGGGCCTGCTCCGGTCCCGTTATGTATATTCGAGGCATGGTGTATATTAGTATACACATTAGTCTGTACATCAGTTGACAGTAAAGAAGAAAGAGTTTTGCGTAGACAAACGCAAAAAGATGCTCTCGATCATCTTGATGGAAGCCTTTTGCTCTACGGACCTGGCATCGACGACTTTGACTGAGTATAAGAAAATTATCGAGTTTTATTTTGAATTTCTAAAAATTCAAAGATAATTGAAAAATCTGAAAAAATTCATACGTATTCAGAAAGATGAACGAATCACGAAAAAAAATTGGGTTGCGGGGAAATTTGTTGACTAATTTTTTTTTTTTCATCATTTTGTTAATAACATTTTGGAATTATTATTATGCAAAATTAATCTTTTAAGTACCTTTAATATGCATGAATTTTCTCAGATTTTTATGCAATCGAGAAGTGTTCTCAAACTTATGTGCAATGAGCGCTAAGCGACCAAACTCTTCTGCGTTTTTCAAACCGTTTTTCTGAGACTTGTCATATTTGAAGTCCGTGTGCACGATAACTCAAAATCTACTGGACCAATCGCTTTGAAATTTTGCACAGTACTTCTTCACATAATTCAGTAGGTATTGTCGAGAGCTTTTTTGTTTTTTTTAAATAATTACTAATTTTTCAACAACAAATTAGCCGATTTTTTGTAGCAAAAATCGGGTTTTTGGCTCCCAAGTGCTACGAAAAATCGAAAAATCGAAAAAAAAAAAATCCTCCCGTCATTACCTCGAGAAACATCTCCTTTAACAAATGCATTTTGATTTTTTTGTTTCAGATGATTCTGTTGCGAGTTATGGTGCACACCGCAAACCAACTTTTTTTCGAGGCGCCTCCGGGGCTTAATTTTCACTCGCTCAATTTTGAATATTTTGCAATGCAAATTGAGGAGAATGTTGTTCAAATGTTATTTTATTATATGTAAAATTTTCAATAAACGAACACTATTCGTTACGCCAAAAAAAAATCTTAAAAACATGCCTTTTTTTCGCCGAATTAACTTTACCCAGCCCTTAAACTCGCCTGAATGAGTAAAAAGAGACGTAGATAGAACCAATGTTGCCAAATATCAGACCTAGAAATAATACGCGAATCGTTGGAATAGCTATTTTTTCATTTTTCTAATTAAATGTGAACATTCATTGAACAGTTCACAAATGGAAAATTTTAGTTATTACAAATTATGTTTTTTGCATATGTTAAAAATATCAATTGTACAGGTCTCAAGTATGATCAGTGGTATGACTAGTGTGAAGCGATAGGGCTACCTTAAGCGAATTTTAGAAAAGAGTCAACATTTTTCGTCTACTCAGATGTAACGCCTCAAGATCAATTTCTAACATTGTTTCTAATTTTGTCCCTGGGTTTTCTCGTGTGTCGAGAATATTCATCGCGAGTGAGCGAAAACGTTATTGTTTATGGTTTTCTTTTTTCTTGTGCGTTCATTTTACGAGTGAAAAGTTTTCCGGAGGGTAACAGAACGTTTCGAGTTGCAAACAACACAATGCCAGGTGGACGAGACAGGCTCATATGCCTCGATTAGAGCCTGAAATTCTATTCGTGATTCTTGACGGGTGGTTTCACCCCATACCAATACATATACAGGGTGTCCTCTTATGAATGGATAATCCTGCAACTGTCGATAGGTCAGATCATGCCCTACTAAATGCTGGAATTTCAGTTCAGTAAAAGTCTCACGGTTTTCGTGAATGTAGGCCTTATGTTATCTTTTTGAAAAAAATCATCTGCTTTTCGTTTTTCGCATGCCATTCCTACAAATGATATGAATCGACGATAACTAAGCAACTTTTTAAGGGGGAATATACCTTTGTGCGGGCAAAATCAAGGGTCATTTTTGACAATTTATTTAAGACAAACAAAACAGTATTTTTAAATTCGGTTTTTTATACAGTTTTGTACAAGTCTTGAAGTGAAAGAACTTTTTTTTAAATTATTTTGAAACAAAATGGCGGTGCAGTAGTCGATGAAAGAAAACTTCTTTTTTTTATAGTCCTCTACGGGCGTATTCGCACAGGTCATAATGTCCAAGCTAGAACAAAAAACGAAAAATATTTTGAAAGTAGATATAAAAAACGAGTCCAGTACGTAGGCGTTTTTTAAAATATTGATTTTTAAATAATGCCGTTAATATGAAAAAAAATCGGTCGAATATCGATCATAAAATTTTTAAATTTCGACTTATCGAAAAAATTCTACGTACTGGCCTAGAAAATGTTGTCAAGAAGCTACAGTTAAGGGCAGATATACACCTAGGAGCCGGAAAAAAGGTCATTTTTGTGAATTTTTTCAAGGAAAACTATTTGAAATTTCGGATTGGGGTTTTAATTATCTAAAAGTATATACATTCAAAAATATGTTTAATTTTATTTATTTAAAAATATCAAAAATATAAGTATGATCCTTGGAGCGTCGTAAAAAAATCGGTACCCAAAATTTCTCGAAAACCACTGAACCGATTGCCTTGAGGTTTTTTGTGGCTATTCTATACACCATTATCTAGTGCTTGTCATAGCCGATTTTGAAAATATCGATTTTTCAAAAAATGGCGGACGTTTGAACATAAATAGTGATTTTTGGGCCAAAAATTAGTTATTATTTTGCCTATAAAACAAAAACTAAGTAACGGAAAAAAAATCCTATAACAAGTACTAGATAATGGTGTATAGAATAACCAGAAAAAACCTCAAGGCAATCGGTGAATTGGTTTTCGAGAAATTTTGGGTACCGATTTTTTTACGATGCTCCAAGGATCATACAATATCCTCGGATATTTTTGATATTTTTAAATGAAGAAAATTAAAAAGATTTTTGAATTACTTTTAGATAATTAAAACTCCAATCCGAAATTTCAAATAGTTTTCCTTGAAAAAATTCGGAAAAATGACCCTTTTTCCGGCTCCAAGGTGTATATCTCCCGTGAAAATTTCAAGTCAATTGATTGAAAACTCGAGGCGCTACGCATACGCCCGTGTCGAAAAACATAGTTTCGAGAAAAACGCGTCCAAAGCCATTTTGTTTCAAAATAATTATAAAAAAAATATTCGTTTACTTTAAGACCTGTACTAACATGTACAGAAAACCGAATTTAAAAATATTCTTTTGTTTTTCTTAAATCAATTGTCAAAAATGACCCTTGATGTTGCCCTCACAAAGGTATATTCCCCCTTAAAGTAATTGGCACGATATGCGTAGTCTATTTTTTTTTACACCGCAGGCTATCAAAGTCAGATGTTCGAATAGGTTTGTATGAAAATTCTGCACAAGATCTTTTTTCATAAAGTTTCCGTAACATTTAAGGTTAAAAACAAGACTTTTCTAGATAAAACAAATATCCAAGAGTATTTTAAAAAAACCGGGAAAAAAGTTATCGTTTATAGAAATGGCATGCGAAAAACAAAAAACAGATGATTTTTATCTCGAAAACTTTTACTAAACTTTTACTACTCGAACTTTTTTTACTCGAAACTTTTACTAAAATGAAATTCGAGCATAGTAGGACATGATTTGACCTATCGACAGTTGCAGGATTATCCAATCATAACAGGACACCCTATATGTGTGTGTGTATACATATACACAGTTTACGTATATCGTATGCCGCTTTTTCATCTCGATTCGGCACGATAGCAGTTCGTCCGTTTTCTCGATCCGGCATTTCGCCCTTCGGCGGAACTACGCTCAGAAGCCTCGCGATACTCGTCCCCAACGGGAGAAATTGATTGCAGCAGCGATAAATAATATGGCCGTCAACTTCTGGAAATGCGTGAGTTTATAGTTTATAAAAGAAAAACTGCTTAAGGCGGGATACCACCTCGAGCAACAAAAAACTAATTTTTTATGTACACTGGAACTTTCAATCTCGTTTTTCTCAAAATGACTTTTCTCGACCTGGCCAGAAGGATAACTGTAGCTATTATTGTCCGATTTTCGATTTAAGAAAAATGAGAAAAAAACAAAATTTTCGTCGTTGCAGTAGCTATCGTTGTACGTAGCCGTTATTTTTTATTTAGCATTTTTTAAGTCCCCGAGTACAAGTTATAATTTGGCCAAAATTACACGTTTTTTTAAAACCCGCTATTATTGTCTGAATTGTTTTTACGATGAACTATGTGCAATGAGAACTACATTTATGGAGACTAGAAAACTGTTTTATTTTTTAGACCTCTTTCAGATTTTTATTTTAATGTCAAGTTATTGATTTGGCCGTTGGAGCACATTTTTTATACAGATGCTTTATTATACCTTAATAACATCGTAAATATTTTATTTTTTTTTACATAAAAATTTACACGAAATCAGTACAATGTATGCTTAATAATATACTTTTTTTTTTGAAATTCCAAATGAATAATCTAGTAGACAAAAAAAATCGAAAAATCGACATTTTCGGCCCGTCGCACTGGTCGCACTGGTCTTCCCTTAACTTTTAATACATCGATTTTTTCCTAATTTTTTCTATTCGCGATATTGAAAAATTGTTCTTTCAAGTATCGTTTCGAAACCGTTTCCAGCAACTATTTTTTTAATTAAAATTATAGCTAGAGAAAAGAAGCAGTGGACGTCTGAAATTTCAACGCTCGTCGCAAAGTATAAATCCAAACGTAGCTCCGGTAATCTTAAAGGTAACGTAAAAGAATTTATTAACCCTTAATTAATCTTTTTTTTCGAAATAGGTATAGCGGTTTTTTTATTAACGGACTTTATTTATCTTTATGTATATTTAATTGACGAAACATTTTATATATTTACTTAGTGATGTGTATTGTCAATTTGTTTGGATTCAAGTATATGCGTGAGTTATGTATGTTTATGCATATTCAATCGATAAAATATTTGATTTTGTTTTTATCAATGTGTATCGCGAGTTCATGCAAAGTTCGACTGATTCAGTACGATATTCGGTCGAACTTATCCATTTGACGAAAAAAATCGTAGTTTGAAATACCTTGATACTTAAAGAGTTTCGGGACAATTGACGAAATATTACCATTTGATTAAAATGTATAAATCCAAATCCAATTCCAAATTGATCGTCAACACCGTTTCTATAAAATTTACAATTGAAAAAACACTTAACACAGGGAGATGCTTACGCTAATCGCTGAATGGCAGTTTTGCGCACGACATAGTGTGAAAAAATGTTAAAAGTGTCATGAAAAACTGTACATTTACTCACAAGGAACATCCCTTAGGTGACAGCCTTCGATTTTGTTGAAATTTGGACATGCTATGAAGCACCGAAAAATGAGCGGTACGTATTTTTTTTTATCGGCGGAAAAACGGTTTTGAGGGGTGAAACGCACCCTCAAAAATAGGGATCTTTTTCGTTTTTCGTCGATAACGTTTTAACGGTATGAGAAAAAATTTCAAATTACAACAATGCTTTTTTTTCGTGTACTATACATTGGATATGAGAACGATAACGTTATCGAGGAAAAACTCAAAACACCCCTATTTTCGAGGGGTGGTTTCACCCTTTAAAACCGTTTTTACGCCGATAGAAAAAAATACGTATCGCTTACTTTTCGGTGCTTTATAACCTGTCCAAATTTCAACAAAATCGAAGGGTGTCACCTGAGGGATGCTCCTTGTCAGTACATTACGACGCTGATGACGAAATTGTCATAATGTACTGGGTGATTTTACAGTTTTTCATAACATTTCAAACATGTTATCACACTATTTTGTGCGTACAACTGTCATTCAGCGTTGAGTGTAGTCATCTATGTTAAAATTTACACGTAAACTTTTGAAAAACGTAATAGAAATTTCAATGTACTAAAAAGTAGAAAATAATTTTTCTACCAAGTCACCTATGTGTGGCTAAATAAAAGCTTGGGGCGCTCAGCCTTTTAAATGTTTAATAACTTTGATCAATTCATTTTCTCTAAGGGAGACTTTGTCCTTAGAGTGCCATATTTCAGGTGTTTACATTTTATTTTTTTTAAAGGAAACGAGTAAAGCTTTTTGAATGCGGTTTTTTTCTTGTTTTTATTCATGATATACAGGACGTTAAAAAATTTTTTTTTTGAAAACAAAAACCAAAATGGCGGCCGTTGCAGCTCCGCGAAAACAGGTCCTCAAATCGCGGAAGGTAAACGGCTGACATCACTGCCCCGTCTTTGTTTATCTGAAACACAAATTCAAAGCATATTATCAGTCTGTGACCCTTTGGTCATGGAATGACCGATGGGTTTTCCGTTTAGTACAAATTTCGGAAAATGGCGGCAATTAAAAAAAAAAAATCGAATTTTCGCGTTTTTTTCGCATAAAAAGATAAATAATAAATGTATCTATCGAAAAAACGATCCGTCATTCCGTGAAGACATATTTTCTGAGTATGCTCTCCAAATTTTAGGTCGATATGTTAATTACAGCGGTCAGGAGAATGACAGCCACTTTTGAAAACGTGTTTTTGAGAAAAACGCGTTTAAAGTTTTGTAATGTGTTTACACAAATGTGTTTATAATTACCGCTAATCGGCAATGCCTGGTCCATAGAGGCATCCCTCCTATTCTTCTAGCTGCTCATGTTGAGCCGCTAACATCTCCCGCTGCTCAATCAAGGACAAAGTCTCCGTTAACCGTATTTAATTTGGCACCATATTCATCAGCGAAGTTATTATCACACGTTTATACTCAGTGTCAGGATTTTTATTTAAGAAATCTAAGATTCTTTTACAGTAAGTTAAATATAGTAAATTAATTAAATATAGTAAATTAAAGATTATAGGTCTAAATTTTGAGCGCCCCATGCTTTTATTTACACTCACATATAGATGACTTGGTGAAAAAATGATTTTCTTGTTTTTAGTACACTGAATAAAAGCTTGTTTTCTGAAAATATTTTTTTACATATTAATTATTTCCTACTTTTTAGTCTTTAATTGATTTTAATACTTAGTTTTCACTGGTAGTTTACTAGTTTAGGAGTTTGTGCGTTAGGAACGTGGAATGCTCTTAACAAATAACGAAGACCGTAATTGGGATAGAACTTACGCCTAATTGCTGCATATAAAATTTTCACATAAAAACTAATTATTTTAGTTTTGATTAGATATCGCTAATTTTACATGAAAAGTTGAAATATTCGTGGAATTTTTTTTTTACGCTAAATCATGTATTGTCCACTTTTAGATGTATGTTTGAAAAATTTCAGAGCTCTGAGTAGTCGGGAAGTTGGTAAAATGTCAATTTTCCGTTTAGCATCTCACAGATGGTCAAGTTAAATAAATAAAAGCTTGTAAAAAGTGTTTCTACAATTGTAGAATTGATTGCAACGGTGTACCTAGACGATCGATTAAAAATTAAGAGGGTGCACCCAGTATAGGACAAAGAATGATCTGTACGAATAATCAAATGGTAACATATCGTCAATTGTCCCGAAACTCCTTAAAATAATTTTCCTTAAGGTTCTTCAAATTTTGCGATTTTCTCCCCATATTGGCATATAGCGAGGCTACGAAATTAAATATACGATTCCTTTCCGCGCGTCTTTATTGACCGGAACTTCCAAAGTCAAACAAGGAAGTTTTCGATTTTGCTCCAAATTTCACGTAGTCTTCAGTCCTCGATATTTTTCAAAAATATCAATTAAAATTGTCAACAGGATTTAAAAATTTATTGTCAACAGGTTTTAAAAATTTATTGTCAACAGGTTTTAATTGATATTTTTCAAAAATATCAATTAAAATTGTCAACAGGTCGGAGGTGTAGACAACAGCCAGTAAAATATTTTCTAAAAATGATTTTTATTACACATACTCGAGGACCAATTATATTGCTTTTTGACAATGACAAATGTTGAATGAGAAAACAATATTCCGAGTTGGTGATTTCTGGCCCACGGAAATTCAAGCTTTCGCGCGTTATTTTCTCCGAAGAATAATTCAGGATCGATCGACCCGTTGTTTGTTTCCTAAGTAACCAGTGAGCTTGCACAGTGCCCGTGAAGTTTTTCCTTTCCAGTAAAATTTTCATACGTTCACAAGGACAGTTCGCGATAAAAAAAAAAGGGAAACGACAATTTGTCGAAATATTCGTAGCCGCGTGCGAAGTAATTGATTTTTGTCGACATGCCACTGAATTTTGACACGTGCGATCGGATCAGCGAGGATCTCGATAAGGTCACTCGACAGTAACAAATTACGAAGATCCGTCGGTGCGAATGAAGAAATTTCGGATTTAAGGTTTTTTTTTATAAACATACAGACTCCCAAGTATCAGAACAGCTACAGACTCGATTCGGAAAAGCCGCTGAAGATCGATCCGATCGACAAAATCGTAAAATCCGTCATGCTGAATCGGCTCGAGGATGCATCTTACGACAGCGCCAAATGCCCGATTCTTTGCAGCCAAGTTGCATCGGAAATTCGCAAGAAAATATTGAAACTTGATTTCAAAAGGTATTGCGCTCAATGGCAATAATTAGCGTCAGAAAAAAATCAACCAATGCAGGAAACATTTTTCATTCGCTCACTTGTCATAACAAGGCATTGCATTCAAACCCACTACCCTTTGTTCGGTTATCAATAAGGAATAACTAATAATAATTCAATTGGCAGTATGTATAATTAGAAAGAAAAAAAAGCAGCTCATTTTGATCGAAAAACTCAATAAAATCAACAATGAATAATAACGCAATAGAGGATAATTATCGCTAGCAAATAGTTGGCGGCGTTTAATGAATTATTTAATTAAATATTAAGAGGGGAGATTCGTTAAGACGAGGAAAAAGTTGCTGATTTTCATGATTTGTTTTTTAAATGAAAGGTTTTTTAACCATGAGAGTTTTAGGGTATGTTTTATTAATACTTTTGGCTACTACATGATATTTTTTTATTAATCTTCAAAAATGATGGAGGTAAAGCACGGTCTTCCAAACGTCGGCGGGATTAATCTGAAAAAAAAACCAGAGAAAATGCTCATTCTTCCATTAACACTTATACGCAGACCACACTTATACACAGGTGAACCAGGAAAAATTGAGTGGAAAATCGATTAAAAGGTATGCTTTAAAACAAAAAGATTGAATTTTCTGAAAAAAATCGCTACATTTCGGAATAAATTTTTTTTGTTCAATTTTCGAAAACAAGGTCATGTTTTAGACAATGGTGAATGTATGGCAATTTTCATCAGAATCGTTCGATTAGTTTTTTAACTATACGTCGCGCCAGTTTTGAAAATGCAGTTTAGACGACCGTGTCATACCTCCGCCATTTTTGAAGATTTATTTTTAAAAATACCATATAACAGCCAAAAGTAGTAATAAAAAATACCGTAAGTCTAAGAGATGGTGAAGAAATCGTTCCTTCAAAATAAAATCACGAAAGTCAACAAATTTTCTCCCTCCTCAAGTTTGTTATTAGTATATCATTACTTTCCAATGATCACATAATTCGTTTATTATAATAATAATTATAATCGAATTTCATTTGCATAACTTGCTTTACAAGAATTTTTTTCAAAAAGTTTCCGTATTGTTCATTTTATTATATTATTATGATGTTATAATTATTTAATTATATTTCTATAATATTTTAATAATTTTGTTATATTCCTATAATATTATAATAATTTTATTATATTATTACAATTTTATATCCATATTATGATTTTATTATATTATTATAATTAGGCTCCAATGATTCTTCTTTTGATTTATAAGTGTTTTCTTAATAAATTATTGCGTAAAGAAATTTCGTCAATATTCAACAATTGACGCTAAAGGAGTGTTTGCATGTTTCGTCATTGGCAGATACAAAATAGTCGTCGCGGTGACCATAATCGAGAGGGCTAGTCAGTCGTTCGAGACGACGATGGGTTTCGTATGGGACGTCGATAGGGACAACTATTCCACGTACACCTTCCAGACACAGACGTTTTTCGCATACTGTATTGTAATTGGAACTAATTACGAGTAAATATTCGCTTTTGTTTATCAGCTTTTCTGCGATTTCTTAACCCATTGTGCCCACGGGAATGCGTCAAACGTGACGCGGGCCTTTATCCATTGAGTTACGAAGCTTCGAGTGGTTGTTGAACGTGTCGGTCAGACAAGGCTGTACGCTAATTTTTTTTCCTTCCACCTCACGGTCGTCTAATCGATATTAAAAATAGCGTCGACGGAGAAACACGAGAAGATTGTGAAAAAAGAAAAAGTCTCGGTGGGCTTTCCGATACGTACAAATATATTATATATTTTTTTCAACTGCAAATAATTTGCATTAAGCTCCGATATGAAAATTCAATTTTTTGCCACATAATTATATTATATAAAAATTATTGACAAAAAATTGATATTGAGATTTTGGTAAAAAAAAATGAATATTTGACGAATGTTTTTCTGTACTTGAACATTATTAATATTAAATATTCAATTATTATCTTTCTCCTTCTTTCTGTTAATATTTCTTTTTACGGTAAATAAAACTTGCTTGATGATTTTTATTGAAGATTTTTTTTGATTGTGGAGAATCGTTACTTGATTGCGTTAAGGGGTTAGGCTACTGTGAAAATTTCGAAAACTCGTTCGTCGTTTGAGGCAACTCGAAGAGGAAGGTCCAACATACGGTGCAGGAATCGCAGATTACAGGTAAACTCATGATTACAACAATGAAACTGCTAGCCATACTTGAAACGCATTTTTCTCGAAACTATGTTTTTCAAAACGGTGTACACGATTTCTCGACACCTAATAAACGGGTTGACTTGAAATTTGGTGGACATATTCAGTGTAACAGCAGAGTTGGGCGTAATTCTATTTATAAATACGAATACGAATTTATTCACATCGTGATTTTCATGTGAATATAAATACAAATTTATTCATACTTCACTTATTTGTATTCACATGCATGCATACAAATACAATTGTATTCACAAATATTCTGAACATACAAATAAATGCACAGAAAAAATTGTGAATATTCACAAAAAATGTGAATATTTAGAAAAAATGCTGCGAATTAATAAACATTCACATCAAAATCTGTGAATGCAAATGTTTCACAAAAAATTGTAAATACGAAAAATTCACAAAATAAGTTATGAATTTTTTCGTATTTAAGACAAATTAAAATCAAATTCACAATGATTAGATTGAAATTTATACCAAAAGTGAGTTCTTACGTATTTTGAGAGAAAAAATTGCGTCGAGGCAAAGAAATACTACCACACCTTTAAGGGGGTTGACCCCCTTAAAGGTTACATTTTGGGAATTTCGGAAATACATGTTTAATTATTTGTATTGGAATGTATTTATTCCAAGTTTCAAGCAAATCAGACCAAAAAATATGTTGCCTTATACAAACATTTAAAAAACCCTTAAAACCTCTTAAAACCCCCGTTTTACTCCCTTAAGAGTCGAATTTCGATTTTTGCCACTCTTGAAAAAAGTCTTACGTTGGGTCAAATATGAAGACTCCGTGGTGAGAATTAGGGGCCACAGATATCGTCACAGTAGCCCAACACCTTAAAACAAAAACAAGTATCTTATTCTCCGACTGGCGTTTCATTTTCATCCAAGCATCAAAGTTTTCCTCTCGAACTGTCAAAAATGTTTCGTTCCGTCTCGACGTAAATAATAAAACGGGAGTTCGACTGTACGATGTGTACTACAACTTGGCCACGCAGACTCGACGCTATTGCCCGAGGGCGTTGGCACACTTTTCCCAACGATACGTCAAAACCTCCGTTTCTCTATTTCCCATTATACACCGAACGACGATCTTTATTCCTCTTTTTTTTTCTCTCGAATAGTGAGCCCGAGCGTGTACCACGGGGTACCAGCGTACAAGTGTCTCTTATTTCAATTGAGCACACGAGTATCGCAAATTATTTTCGAGTTTCCATAATTTCGCTTCCTCGTCGCAAAATAAATCGCGGGCAACTTTTTTTCCGCGCCTGCACCTTAAATCCTCCCTCGGACAAAATTCCGGATCGAAAATAACAGAAAAAAAACTCAGCAAAATACTCGGCACGGTTACAATTTCTGAATAAAATCAGATGGCCATGTGACGTCATCCACGCTTCAAGTGCAACGGAGAGAAACGGTCAATGGTGGTGGCAACGTCTCGTAGGCATCTGTGATGCAACTACTCTGCAGTACGAGTTGTACACACGTGTGCGGGTGTACGTGCCCATTTGTATACGTGAATGTACACTTATAGCGCGATATCCGAAGGAGCGCGTTAATCGGGAGGTAAAGTTACTGTATGGGAGAGAAGGAACTCGAGGCTAAGTCTCGTCTAGCTGCGAATAGAATTTTTACTAGTTAGTCGCGAAGCCCCTTACAGTTTGCTGCTTATTTTTCGCTGCGTGAATCGGGCGTAGGTTTTTGCGCTCGTCGCATACAAGGTAGACGTTCATCATCGCTATGATGTCACTGTAATTATCGTGACCGTAACACATGGGGATATACGTACAGGGCGGTCCGAAAAGTGCCGTCCGAAAGAACATAGGTGCTAAGTGTCAATACTTATGCGAATCGGCCCCAACTATGGTCTACGATCTGTTTTAGTTTTCAAGAAAAATGGACTTTTCAAAACTTTTTTCTTTTGTGCGTGTACGTTTATCGCGATTTCTTTTTAACGTCGGTTATCGTTGGGAAGTTCGCTGTCGGGCTATAAAGGAACGAGCAACTGAAGACTGACGTTTTGTTCAAAGTTTGGGTTTGTTAAAAAGTTCGAGCTTTTGTTCAAAAGACTTAGGTTTTGCAAATATTAGCACGTCTGTAGTTTTAGTTTTGCAAATATTAACATGTGTTTATCAAAACTTTGCGTTTTTGTTCAAGCCTTAGGTTTTGTTCTGAAGTTTGAGGTTTTGTTCAAGCCTTAGCTTTGGTTCAAAAGTTTGCGGTTTGGTTCAAGCCTTAGGTTTTGTTAAAAAAAGTTTGAGGTTTTGTTCAAGCCTTAGGTTTTGTTTAAAAGTTTGAGGTTTTGTTCAAAAGTTTAAGGTTATGTTCAAAAGTTTGAGGTTATGTTCAAAAGTTTGAGGTTTTGTTCAAGCATTAGATTTTGTTCAAAAGTTTGAAGTTTCGTTCAAGCCTTAGGTTTTGTTCAAAAGTTTGAGGTTTTGTTCAAGCCTTAGGTTTTGTTCAAAAGTTTGAGGTTTTGTTCGAGCCTTAGGTTCTGTTCAAAAGTTTGAGGTTTTGTTCAAAAGTTTGAGGTTTTGTTCGAGCCTTAGGTTTTGTTCAAAAGTTTGAGGTTTTGTTCAAGCCTTCGGTTTTATTCAAAAGTTTGAGGTTTTATTTTTAAAAACCGTTGGGTTGTAAAGGAATGACCAACTGAAGACTAACGTTTTGTTCAAAGTTTGGATTTGTTGAAAAGCTTGAGGTTTTGTTCAAAAGCCTTAGGCTTTGCAAATATTAGCAAATATTTAGCTTTAGTTTTGGAAATGTTAGCATATATTTACCAAGCTTTTACTTACCAAGTTACCAAGGCTTTGTTCAAGCTTTAGGTTTTGATCAAAAGTTTGAAGATTGGGTTTAAGAGGATCAGGCTGCAAAGCTCACATGAAGGAAAATTCTTATACCAGTCTCAATGACTCCCCATTGCTTTTAAGGGCTTACACCTAGTTGAATTTTTTTAGATACATCGACTTTGCTTTTTGGCAGATTTTCAAAATATCACACTTCAAAAATGTTAAGTTGAGAAGTTCAACACTGAGAGGGCATGGGCGTTTGTAGGTGGGTTACGTGAACCGGCGAGCTTTGAACGCGTCTTAACTGAAAAAAACTTTCAAAGACGGTGACCGCAGTATTTTCAAAATCTCGTTACACCTAGTTGGGCTTTTTGCATACATCGATTTTTGGTTTTCGGCGGATTTTCAAAATATAACACTTGAAAAACATTCTCTGAAAATTTCAAGTCGAACCGTTCAAAATTGAGGGGGTTATGGGCGTTTGTAGGTGGGTTCCGTGAACTGGCGATTAGGAATGTATGCCCCATAAGTCAAAATAGAGAGGGGAAAACAAAAGCCACCGAAGGCGGGTATTGATATATCTTGAAACCACGTGAAAAGTTATCGGCCGATTGATGAACTGGTTTTCGAGTTACGAACGATCAAAGTTTTGCATGTGCTCTTGTGCAAATTAGGCAAACTGAAGATCTGTAGTGTGGCAACACCGCACATATACACCACCGGCCAAAAGTTTCCGGACACTTCAGATAATTGCAAAACTTTCGATCACCGGATAATTGCCAAATGACGTCAGAATAATACAGTTCATTTCGTTTATTATTTTACCAAGCTATATAGGTCTATAATTAATTATATTATGCTAATATAATTCTGCAATTATCCAAAGTGATCGAAAGTTTTGCGATTATCTGAAGGGTCCGGAAACTTTGGCCGGTATCGTATATACAGGCACTATTTTGAAGTTTACGTCAAATCGACTCTTATGTCCATCCGACGATTCATGTTCCTCGACCCAAACAGAGTTTAGAAGCAAACACTTATGGCATGTCACTGACAAAATTGAATCGAGGTCCCGACGGAATTCATTTTTAATATTAACTAGTGAAAGCGCTTGCTTGCCTGAGACACAAAACAAATTCCCTCCCAGTTCAGATGATTCAACGATTCGTCGTCGCTGTTAGTATTATATATACATATAACACGCCAGTATGCAGAGCTGCCAACTTCTAAAACCCAAGCTCAATGCGGTGCGGCGTTGCCACGTCCAGCCAGTTTATTCGGATTTTCTCTTATTATTCATGTATTTAGCATGTTTTAAAAATACATTTTTATAATTTATGGCTTCTCTTCATTTTTTGATCATATGCAGCTACTCATTGGACACGGTGATAATATTTGTAGAATTTTTATTTCCTACAGATACATTCCGGGAAATTCCCAGCCAAAAGTTTTACATCGACGGTCACGATTATCGATAAATATTGTATAAATAATCAACAGACAATGCAAAAAATCTGTCGAACAGATACAGTATGTTACTTTACACGACATCTGGTGCTCATAAGTCAGTTTAGTACCATTACAATCACTGTATGGCAATTTCACCATATAACCTCACTTTTAACGGAGGCTGTATGGGCAAACCATCCGTGAACGCGTTTTTATTCAAAATGACTCTCAAAATCGGTGACCACGATATTTCCAAAATCACTGCACCGACCAACCTCAAATTTTACAAGCTTCTTCTACGTATCAAAAGCAGAGCTTGAACGAAAGAATTTGTTTTTCTATTCATATTTCTTTATCGACGAGAATAGATACTTTTACCTTGGACTGCGGCCATTTATTCAAAAATCAATATCTCATTGAATACTTTGTCCAAGCGGTAGATACTTTCACGCAAAAACTAAATGCGTTTCTTAATTTCGAATGATTTGTTTCCGCGCAGCGGTGCCGCGAAGGACTTTTTTCGAACAGCGCTCTGCCCAAACCATTGTACCTATTCACCATAATTATAAATATTTCTGAATACAAAAACAGTAAAGGATACTTAAAACCATACTCTGCCATGTAAAAAAAAGACTTGTATACCTGCACACGTTTTACGTGAGAAAATTCACGAAAATTCCTCTTCTTCGGGCCACGAGCTAGGTGTAACTCGTTAGAAACTTTTAAGAGAAAAGTACATACTCAAACGAGTCAAAAGAATTAAAACCTATGCTGCAGGGGAGAACGAAAAAAAAAAAATTTTCAAATGTTTGCATCTAGAAAACTAAAAACGATTGTAGAACATCCATGAGGCTAATGCCGATAGGTATTAACGCTTTACCCCCACTTGTAGCGCAAAAAAAGGCCTTTTTCATGAATTTTTTTAAAGAAAACTACAAAACTTTTTTAATCGATCAATATACCATCTTAAAGAACACATCTTGAAGAACTTTCAGTAATTTTTTTATTGAAAAATATTACATTGTTTAGTGGCAAATGGCCGTCAACATTGCGGTGAAGTGGATCATCTGAAAAAAAAATGCGGATGGATTTAGTCAAATATAAGTATAAACTAGTCTTTAATCGAAGGATTTTAAAAAATATTCATCTTTCCCAAAATGGCGGACAGTCAAAGTTAATGGTTCGATTTTAACGAAAAAAAACGGCCGTTTTTTGGCTATAAAACGGCCATTTTTTTTCGAAAAAAAAATCGAACGATTAAAGACTACATTTTTATGTATTAAATAAGCCTGCAAAATTTGAAGAAGATCGGTTCATTAGTGTTCGAGTAATCTTGGTCACCGACTTCAGAAATGCCATTTTGAGAAAAACGCATTTAAAGTTTCAACGTCAGTTCTTCAATTCACGGATTCTTCTCCTTCAACGCTCATATCTCAGTCAATTTTGTTCGGATCGACTTGAAATTTTCAGGACATATTCTCAGATACTTATACTTCAAAAAAATGCAATAAAAAAAATCGATTTTTTCAAAATCGCAAGTGGGGGTAGCCCCTTAATGTGAAGCATCTTGATTTTCCATTCGGACGTTACTCTTTGGACCACCCTGTATATAGATGTATGTAGGTAGGAAACGAAGCACTTTAAAAAATGTATATACATGTATAAATGTGTGTGTATGTATGTATGTATGCATGCATGTATATGTACAGATATGTATAAATATAAATATAAATATATATATATATATATATATATATATACAGATTTATATAAAGATGTAATTTGACGTGCTTCGTTAATTTTGTCATTTTTATTTGCTTTTGTATATACTCCTCTCGTGCAAAATGCCCGTAACTCATACTCCCCCACCTCGGGGCAATAAATAGTCGCGGAAGAAGAATGGGCCACACCGGTCTATAGTATTCTCAGGTGTCGCGCTAAGTCTCTCGCTCGTCTCGCTCGTCGCGCGTAATTTAATGCTTATTCGTTTTCTGGGAGTGACGGTGAACGCGTCAGGATCAACGAACGCTGCTTGTTTTTACACCCGTGGTTTGTTGTGCGTGTACGTTATCGAAAGGTAATTTTTATCTTAGTTTCATTTTGGAAGTTTGTTCTTTCATACGGGATAAGACTCGACAAGTTTTTTTTTTCTTCGGTGAATTGGAAAAACGCCAATATCGATCGTGACCGATAACGGGCGTGGATGATTGACCTTTTGACGATTTTTAAGCATTCGATCGAGAATTTTTAAAGATTTTTTTGGAGTTTCTCTTTATTGTATTATAAATTTAAAAAATGACGGATTTTTGAAAATCGTTTTCCTGTTTTTAAAAGGCTTTTATTTTTGACGTTTCAAAGTTTTTTTCCGTTCCCTTGGTGTGACGTAACTTCTTTCGACTGTGGGAGAAAAATTAATTTTCCCAAGGATACGAGCGACGCGTTCGAAAGACGTACCGGGAGAAAAAAAGAAAGGTTCAACGAAAAGTAGAGAGGATCGCGCTTGGAGAGATCGATTTAACGTCGATTGGCCCATAGAGTTGCGTGCCTCGAATCCGAAGCTTCGATCTGGCGGTAACGGTGAAGCTTCGCGACAGGTCCGATCAAAGTGAGATCCAGCTGACGTACCCACTGAATTATTCTTCGACCGGTATATCGGTTCCTGATTCTTCAGGGTCGAACGAAACAGACGTATCGAAGAATCCCACATATATATATATATATATATATATATATATATATATATATACCGATCGATTTTTCCGGTTTTTTAAATTCATTGAGCATAATTACGATATTTTATATTCTCGTATACGAATAACGTCATAAATTGTCCACATATAAAAAAAGATTTATAAATATTTCAATAAAAAAATCAGTGAAAATATGGCCGACTATATCGGTACGGGTTTTCCACAGTTTCCCTGTGCCCTCCTGCGAACGCGATACCACGGAAACAAAGAGTGAAGTGACGAGTGTGGGGTAAAGGGGATGTGATCGTGAAAGCCCGTGAGGGCGTATACGAAGGAACGTATCGAATATATGTGTCGCAATTTGAAATATTTTTCAGGTAGAATAGAAGATCGTGAGATTTGCAAAAATCTGGGTTGTCGATCGAGATCGCTGGCTCGGTTTACTCGAGGCCCCGCGTACAAAATAAAAATTCAACTTTGCCGATTCGGAACTCGAAAAAGATGCGGTTCGTTGCACTTGTCGCGTTGATGTTCGTGCAGCAAGCGGCCGCTCGACAAGTCGACTTCTGCTACGCCGAGGATGACGATCCCTATCTGTATCTGGCGAGCAAAACCTCGTACCACTTTGTGCACGGCGGCAAAACGCGCTTTCAAACGGTACCAGGTGTGTATCGCTCATATGCAGGGCTCAATTTTAACAATTCTAACTTTCCAAAAATCCATTCCACTTCCTTATCCGCGCGTTTTTTTTTGCAGCGCATTTTATTTCATCGACCGAAACTGTTTTGAATATATTATTATAATATTATTATTAAATATTATATATTTATTATTATTATATTTATTATTATTATTATTATTATTGTTGTTGTTATTATTATATTTATTATTATTATTATCATTATTATTATAATTATAATTATTATTAAATATAAATATTATTATAATATTTTTGATGATAATATTGCTCCGAAACATTGTGATTTTTCAAATCGACTACTTTTGGGAAGCGTCCAATTTTATTCGGGTCCGCCCTGTGCATCCCAATAAATGTTCGTCGAAATATTTACGTTGAATAATGCTGAAAGCATGATTTTTTTTCCTCCTTGGAAATTTTGATTTATTCTCACAACATTCCCTCCGTTGTACTTTACGATGTGAAAATGTTTTTTTGGACATAATGGAATTTTTGAACCCTTCAAGTGCACACTGGGTCGTTTTGACCCCAAAAATGTTTCGTGCAAGTAGGTATTTTTCAACGTATGCCCAACTTTGAACGAATGTTTTGGCATTTAATGTTCGTTTTCGTTAAAAAATAAATTTAGGGCCATAAAACATGGATAATTTACTACAAAAAACGTCTCTACAAAAAAAGATGTGCACTCGCAGGGTTTAATTGAAGCCTCACGTATCTCAATAAATTTGAGGCACGACACCACTGTGATGGGGCCGAAAAAGGTTGTTTTTTCCTAATTTTTTTGTCTACTAGATTATTTATGTGGGTTTGGAAAAAAACGTATGTTATTAAGCATACATTGAACTTATTGCGGGTGAATTTTTATTTTAAAAAGTTGAAAATTAACAACGTTATTGAGGTAGAATAGAGCCTCTCTATAAACAATGTGGTCCAGCTGCCGGATCGATAACTTGTGAATGGTTGGTCTGAAAAGTGAGAATAAAAAGTTCTATAATATATATAAATGTAGTTCTCGTTGTACGTAGTCGGTTTCCGAAAAAACATCGCAAATGGCGGGTGTTAAAAAAAGTGTTATTTTGACGAAATGTTTACTCATATTCAGGGGATTAAAAAATCCAGAATAAAAATAAAACGGCTTCGTACAACCATAGCTACTGCAGTTACGGAAATTTTGGTTTCAAAAAATGGGAAATCGAACAATTATAGCTAGAGTTACGATTCCGGCCAGGTCGACAAAAATCGTTTCTAGAGAAAGTTTTAGTAAGTATACGTAAATCGTTGCTGAATCATCCGTAATTCGGTCATTTTTCAACATTTGAACTTGAACATTTTTCCACATATTTTTCATTATGTATCTATATCTTGAGAAGTTAAAAACAATCTATTATTTTACCCATTACAGTGGTGAGTGATAAAACGCCTCAATAATTTGTTAACAGACATTGAAAAAAATGCGGACACCGAAGGATTGTAAAATTAGTGGATAATGTAGGAGTTGATATATTTTTGCTGTCAGATTGTCAACCGGCCCAGATATGGATGATAAGCAGGCACGGAGCTCGGTATCCAAAAATCGAGACGATCACGAAGCTCCAAACGCTGCCAAAGATCAGAGAACAAATTGTCTACAATCATGAACACCGAAGAAGTGGGTCGATTTTATTTCTCTCTCTCCCTCCCCCCCCCCCCTCTCGCTCTCTCTCTCCTACACACTCTCTCTGATTGAAACGACCATTATTTTCGTCAAGCAGCACTCACTGAGTGTCGGGCACGTGGGTGTGACCCAAAATGGGTCAACCTGCTGTAATAATTGTACTAATTGAATTACGAAGCCAAATAACATTTTAACCACACACCGTGAAATTTTTTTCACCATTGGCACCGACGACCGAAACTAGCGCGTAACTTTCTACGCAAAACTGGAATTTTCCGAAACATTCCTATCCCTTACGGTAAATACGGTCTCGAGATTTGAATTACGATTGAACGAATTGCCAGTGCGCTGCTGTCTAGCTATCACTATGAAATATTCACTGCAGATGGCCACCTGTGTAATCAAGACTTGGACAATTTGAAGCTTTGGAATCCGAATCCAAATTTGTCCGCGGAAATGGCGCTTAAATTGACCCCCGAAGGAGCCGAAGATTCTATGCTACTAGCGAGAAGATTGCAGAGCAACTTTCCCGAGCTTCTCGAGTCCACCTCGGCGGACATAAACTCGGACAACTACAAGGTGCGAGTCGAATCTTGATTTTTTTTGTTCACATTCTTGAAACGAAAGAATCTTCGCGCGAAATTTTCGAATAGAATTTCTAACCAACAATACGAGTGATGAACGATACAAAAAAATTCACACGAGTAATCAAAATCGCGTCAACATTTTTACCACTCAATATCCCATTTGTACAATCTTTTCAAATGTATTTTTCGTCACTCGAACACGCAGTTTCGAACGACGAGTTCGGAGCGTACACGAGCGAGCATGGAGTCATTCATGACAGGACTTTTTGGCAGTAAGACCGCCGTCAACCCAGATGAAGTGCCCAGCGGAAATGACAATCTCCTGAAGGTCATTTTTCAAACGCCCATTGCATTTTTTTCATCCAAGCTCGCATGACCTATTTTTGTTTACCATGACATAATTGCTGTTTTTCAAATACCAAATTAGGCGTATAAAAATTGCACCAGATGGCAAGCAGATGAGGCCTCGTCGATCGGGGAGCGTGACAAGTTTTTGGCTGGCCCAGAAGTTGCCGAAGTTGTGCAGAATATAAGCCGTCGGTTGGGCTTTCAGTATACGCTTTCCGTAGGTTCGTCTTTTTTTCGATTTATTATGATGGACACAATTTATTTGACGCTTCACATTATGTAAAAACGTCAGGCCTTACCTATGACGAGTTCACTAACCGTCCGCTAGGTGGCTACGCGTGCAGCGCTCGCGCATTAGCGAGTCAGCTTGTCCGCTTCTATATAAAGATGTTCTCGATCTCAGTCGCGCAGCTTCAATACGCACATAAGCAATACGAAGCATATTTTCAGCGAATATGTCTGGCTATACACCCACATGTTCGTTCATTCATTTTTGCTTCACTTTGTCTTGCAGAATCCATTCAAATAATGTACGACATGTGTCGCTTCGAAAAAGCGTGGATGGTGAGCAAAGTGTCTCCGTGGTGTGCACCATTCAGCATGCAAGAACTTCGGGTCATGGAATACGCCGAGGATTTGTATTATTATTACAGCGTTGGAAACGGACGAAAGATCAACGCTCACTTGGGCTGTCCAGCGTTGCAGGACATGTTCAATCGGTTCAAGTAAGAAGGCCACATATTTCTTAGTTCTGTAGTAAAGGATGACCATTTTATGTTCGATTGCCCGGGTGTGTTATTTTTCCATAACATTAGTTGAACAACAGTCGAAATGTGTATTTCTGCACTGTCTTGAAACGATCTTGAAATGTGCATGAATTCGGTGTATCAGTTAGGTATGCACAATTTATTCTATGAAACCTAGAATCTCTTAAGGTTTTTTTCAATTTTTTTCAAACAATAAATTTAATCTCAATTGATTGTGATAGTTGGATGAAATGAGGGTGCAAAATTTCGAAGTGGTAGGAGTGTGTGATACATGGCCTTGAGGCTGATATACTATGGTTCTTATGGTGAACATGATTTCTATGTACTTAAGGAGGTTTGAGCGGTCCAGTTGAGTCAAATGACGGTTCATTAATATTTTTTTCAATGAACCTCGAAAAATGCATACGAGGTGTACATTTACTCTGTGTAGACGCTAATTTTTCATAAAATATATAATTAAAGGGTAAAATTCTGCATTATTTTATTTTGATTACGTGTATGAGAAAAATGTTTTTGTTACTAGCAACTTGCAAAAGTATAACATTATCGATGATTATTATGAAAAAAAGCTGCGTCAGCGATTGATTTATACAACTCAGAATGAAACTTCGAGTCATTTATAATTATCCCTATTTATATTTATGTCACGAGATTATTTATTATTACCATTAATTATTATTAAGTCTTGCCGAAATACGGCAACTACGCGGACATTGAGGTTGGCTGCAATGCTCTTCAATTCGTAATCTTTCATCAAACCTTGATGGTTCAATATTGGATTTGTATGGTTTACGATGGGCAAGATGGATTTTTTTTCTGAATGTTTACCAAGGTTTAGTTTGCTTTAATCGGTTGGTAGAAATGGTTTATCTTGGTGCTAAATAGCCAAAAAAATAACATCAACCGTAGTAAAAACGTCTTGCCCATCTAACCGCACCTAGAATTAAGGATGTTGAGTCCCTATGAAACATGTTAATGTTAATTGTTCAATAAATAGCTTCTTAATCGTCATGAAATTTTTACACGACCTCCTGAATACTTCATGTAAAAACATACCAAATTTTCAGAATTCTATCATCGTTACTTCAACCTCCTTAAGGGTTGAAATAAAAAATGATAAGAAAATTCTGAAAATTTGGTATGTTTTTGTATGAAGTATTTAAGAGGTCGTGTTAAAATTTCACGACGATTAGGAAGCTCGTTATTAAAAAATTAACATTTTGTTAAGAACAATTTTTAAAAGAAATAAAAAAAAATGTATCGATAAACTTCGTTTTGTTTCCGTTGCTTTCAGTATATTGTAGATATTATAAAATTGAGAGGTCAAAAAAAAACTTATTTCAAAGTTACATCAGTTTCCATGAAACAACATTTAATTTGTGAATGTTAATTGTTCAATACAGCGCTTTCTAATTGTCGTGAAATTTTTACACGACCTCTGAAATACTTCATACAAAAACATACCAAGTTTTCAGAATTTTATCATCATTTGCGATTTGGGACTCAACATCCTTAAATATGCTAAACTATTTTTCATCTGCGTTGCTTTTTGGTGAACATTTTTCAAAAATTCGTAAATTCCCGGTATAGTCTAAAAACAATAACATATATATTTTTTTAATCTTGCATTGTGCCTAACGCTTCAACCTCCTTAAAAAAAGGTTATCTATATGGCTAATTCCTGAAGGTTAACGGGCCTGCATAAGCTTGGGGACCGAAAAACGACTTGGTAACAAATTTTTTTCGTCCAAGAGTATCGGAATGACCATATCGGTATTTTGCACGCGGCCTTGCCAAGATTCGGTAAAATTTTTTTTTTTAATATTGATAGCCAATGATATTATTCTTATTATTTAAACAACGTGCATCCAGGGTGATTGAAAATGAAAAGGGTACTTTTAGTAAAATGGTTTCTGTCGTATGACCGGATGCTTTTTGAAATTTGGAAAAATACGAAAATGGCAAGCTGTAGAAAAAAAAGTTTGATTTTCGTCATAAAAAAAAACAACTTTAACCATTCGTTTTTAACAAACGGATGAACACGTCAAAAAATCATCGTATCACACGATAGAAATTTTTACAAATCACGTCCTGTACGATTTTTAAGGTATTCCTTTCGCGGCGGGCAGTGGTAAATTGCAGTGGCCCTGAAAAATAAGTCATAATCAATTATTTGCAGTCTTGATTTGTTGCAGTCTTATATTATACTCAAGGATGAAAATTTCGCACAAATTAAATAGATTTAGACGTTTTACATTTTTTTCGGCAAAGTCGCGGCTACGAAAATTATTCTGCTAGTTACATTTAAAAAAGTTTTGTCTTTAATTTTGTCCATAAACATTCGGTGACCCTTGTTTTTACCATCGTTGCGGAATTTTTTCGATTTTATGCACGCGTGAGCAGTCAGTATGAGGCGCCTAGAGATATTTAGTGTACAAATTATTAGATAGAATAATTTTTAGATAATAATTATATTATATCATTATCTAAACTAATTATTATCTATAATATTATATATTAAATAATTAATAATTATTGGACAGAATTATAGGTCATCTGCATACAGCGTCGTAAAAATGCAACGATTTTGAAAGTAGTAATTTTTCGTCAAAAAAGTTCGGTAACTTGGCTTGAAAGTTGACCAGTATACTGGGATGCATTTTTACTTAACTATAGACGAAAATCAGTTAATTATTAAATATTCGGGTTCGTGAAAGGAACACCTTAAGGGAGGACACCACTGCAGCTGCCCATTTTTGGCCGTTTTCTTCGGATTTCTTTTTTTTTTTTCACAAAAAGGAATAAAATACACGGTCAAGACCTTTTAGGCTCACGCCGTATCGATCAGCCCGGCAAATACGAATTTCCTATTTTATTAAAATGCGTTGCATCGATTGCGATATTAACAGAGAACTCGAGCGAGGAAATTTGACGAGACAGCCCAGAGGTATTTTTTATTTCACTCATACGATGACGATGCTGAGCCTTTTCACTGCGATGGGTATCGCAAATGATCCGGAGCCGCTGGTGGCCACGAATTATCGAGCGATGGCGAAACGCCAGTTCAGAACGTCCCTCATAGCGCCTTTCAACGCGAACCTCGTTGCAGTCTTTTACAGGTTGGACTTTTTGAATTTTACGAGCTTCCCTTGTTCCTTTTTTTTTTCTTTCTTTCTTCGAGAGCTTCGTTGGGCTTTCAACGCGTTTGGAATGCATTGTGTGCTCGAAGAGCTGAGCACTTTGCTAAACGAGTGCAGGGTGCTCGCCGCCAGAAGCCCGTTACGCATTTATCGTGTCACATGTATTCCTGTTGCGCGAGGGTGGCCAGTAATGTAATCCCCGGTGATTCGTCCTTCGCGGCCAATTATAGGTTGAGGCGAGGTGTCGTGGTACACGCTGCAAATCGATTTTTCACGCGAGCAGGTAAGACCGTATCTCGCAATAGAGCAAACAACGGAGCGTGACCGTAGCCTCCTCTGACAAATTAGTCTCGCTCCGTTTCCTGACCGGCAGATGGGAATTTCATTTTTTTTTTAACATTTCAAAATTACGATACGATTGAAAAACGCTTGAATGGTCGTTTTCCTAATCTCATTAAGGGCTAACACCACGGTAGAAGTTTCAAAAAATTGATTTCTTCTAAATTGGCTTGAGGGATACTTTGACCCATCTCGATTAAGGGGGAAAAAAGAACACAATTTTCATTCTTTTCACTCAAAATTTCGAGCTCATCTTAAAAAAAAAAAATCCGAAGTGAAATACATACGGGATTTTCCATGAGTTAATTATTTGTTATTAACATTTGTTATTAACAAATGATTATTATTTGTTATTAACATTTGATATTAACAAATGATTATTATTTGTTATTAACATTTGTTATTAACAAATGATTATTATTTGTTATTAACATTTGTTATTAACAAATGATTATTATTTGTTATTAACATTTGTTATTAACAAATGATTATTATTTGTTATTAACATTTGTTATTAACAAATGATTATTATTTGTTATTAACATTTGTTATTAACAAATGATTATTATTTGTTATTAACATTTGTTATAAACAAGATTTGTTATTTGTTTATAACATTTGTTATAAACAACATTTGTTATTTGTTACAAATAACACAAATAACACAAATAACATTTGTTATTTGTTTATAACATTTGTTATCAACAATTGATTATTAAAAAATTATTAACAAATTATTAACAAATGATTATTAACAAATTAACAAATGATTGTCCTTTTTCTTCGAAAATTGAGTTTTTACTTTAAATGATTGCCAATTACACAAAAATTCATATTTTCAAAATATGTATTTCGAGAAATGTATTTCAAAAAAAAATTTACAAAATTCATATTTTGTAAATATGTATTTCAAAAAATTCCCTACGTATTTCACTAGCTATACTCATGTTAATTGATAGATTTTTTATTTTCGTCCAAATTCAAATTTGCGTCAGTTGCACTGCGTGCCGCGGAGCGTCTCAAATTTAACATGCCTCGCGAGAATGTCTCCATCGTCACCATATTGTATAATTTTGGAATATCATTTTTTTTTCTCTTGACGATATGACTAATAACATCCTTAATTATTATTATTAGCTTACTTGTCCTTCGACCAAAAAAATCGCGAAAAATCACGTAAGTTTAGACGTTTGCAGTGGTGTAAGCCCCTTAGGGACTTACACCGATGCAAACGTCTAAACTTACGTGATTATTCGCGATTTTTTTGGTCGAAGGGCAAGTAAGCTTAAGGGGCTTACACCACTGCATTTACCTAGAGGCCCGAAAAAATTGCCAAACTCTGAATTTTTTTGTCTGGAAGTTTGGAAACATTCCATTAAGTGGTTCTCGAGATACCATGTCCGCTGACTTAGAAAACAGTATTTCGAGAAAAAAACGCGTTCAAAGTTTGAAATATGCCGCTGCTGAGTATGTCCGTTCGACTGTAAGAAGCTGTAGCTCATTCAATTTTAGGAATATTTCAGTCAAGTTTTCAGGGAACATAGCTAAAATGTGATACTATCGAATAAAAATATGTAGCTCGTTAACGGGCCTGCATAAGATCGGGACTCGAAAAACAAGTCGGTTTTCAATATTTCTTTCTGACCGGAGTATTAGGATGACGGGTTCGGGATTTTACACACAATTGATCCATAGTTTTGCCAAGATCGAGGTTTTTTTCTATTGAAAAGTATTCATAAATAACAAAGTTATTATTGTTTAAGCAAAGTTCTGCCATTGCTGCATGGTTAATCGGTGTAGGTTGCTCCGTCAACTAGGGTAATCCGAGATGAAAATTGAAAAAAATTCCTCTTGGTAGAATAATTAAACTTTCGTATGACCGGATGGTTCTTTGAAAATTTGAATGAAATAATCAATCAATCAAATGGCATTTTAATTTGCAGGCCTGAGGCTATCACCGAAACTAGAGTAAAGTATACGTTTCGAAAATTTAGTTTTTGGCACGGTTTTAAAAGTTAAGTTCCAAGTTTCGTCATTTTTATCTCGACTTTTTCAGCTAAAAAATCTATGGCAGATATCAGAAATATTCTAGTTCGGGTGAGAACGATAAGTGTGCTGACTATACCATAAAAATGGCAAATGGAGGCAATTTGACAAATACAGTTTTGAGAGAAAAGCCTTCAAAAGTTTAAGTACGATTTATACAATGAAAATGGCGACTCACCATTAATCTGCTATGCCAGGTCCATATATTATATAACACGTACACATTTTTTGCTATTTACGGAAAAAAAGGTTTATCGATTTTTTTAACCTGTCACATGAAATGACTGCCTTAAAGATTGGCGTAAAAAATAATGGCAAAATTGGAGACGGACAGCTTGAAAACTTTTCGTTCAAAATCTTCCATCGTTTTGAAAAACGACGTTCCGAGAAAAGGCCGTCCTTTCGCGCCTTTCTCCGTTCTTTTGAGAATGTGTCTACATAAAAAAATTATTTTAAATATTTTCGTGTAGTTTTTTATTTTTTTACAACATGGTCCGCCGAAAACCGCCTCAATCGGCGCCCACTCTGGGTGATGTTGTATGCATCTGAAAAAAAATATATTCTCAATCCATACGAGTATTCTAAGCACCGGTAGCAGAATTAGTACTTGAAAAAATTTTGTTACTAAATGGCGGCCTCTCAAACTTTGAGTAACGACATTTCATACATTTTCGGGTATTCGACGAGTTATAAGATATGGGCAGAATTATTGTTCGACTCAATTCTGCTACCAGTCCTCAGAAAGAGGCTACCGAAGGTAAGTTCAAAATTTGAGCTCGATCGGTCAACTAGTTATCGAGATATCGTGGGCGCCGATTTGGAAAACATAGTTCTGAAATAAACGCGTTCTTATAATTTCGCTTGCTTATCATTTCTATTACTCTGCTAATTTTTGAAATATCAATGAACGGTTTTCACGAGCGTATTGAGAAAGGTCTAAGGAATAATAAAATGAAGAAGAAAAAAAATCGATTTTGTCAAATTTCTAGACCAGACTGCTGCTTTAAGGCGTTACCCCCACTTGTAGCGCAAAAAAAGGCCTTTTTCATGAATTTTTTCAAAGAAAACTACAAAACTTTTTTAATCGATCAATATACCATCTTAAAGAACACATCTTGGAGAACTTTCAGTGATTATTTTATTGAAAAATATTACATTGTTTAGTGGCAAATGGCCGTCAATGAAATAATGTTTTTATATACACGGTTTGCGATGACCAACATTGCGGCGAAGTGGATCATCTGAAAAAAAATGCGAATGGATTTAGGCAAACATAAGTATAAACTAGTCTTTAATCGAAGGATTTAAAAAAATATTCATTTTTCACAAAATGGCTGACAGTCAAAGTTAATGGTTCGATTTTAACGAAAAAAAACGGCCGGTTTTTGGCTATAAAACGGCCATTTTTTTCGAAAAAAAAAATCGAACGATTAAAGACTACATTTTTATGTATTAAATAAGCCTGCAAAATTTGAAGAAGATCGGTTCATTCGTGTTCGAGTAATCTTGGTCACCGACTTCAGAAATGCCATTTTGAGAAAAACGCGTTTAAAGTTTCAATTTCAGTTCTTCAATTCACGGATTCTTCTCTTTCAACGCTCATATCTTAGTCAATTTTGTTCGGATCGACTTGAAATCTTCAGGACATATTCTCAGATACTTATAATTCTAAAAAAATGCAATAAAAAAAATCGATTTTTTCAAAATCGCAAGTGGGGGTAACCCCTTAAAATCAACATTCTCGCTCTCCAGTTCGTTGCATTTATATAAATAATTTTTGCAAACACGCTCGTCCAGCTGCTCCAAAATTCTTTGCAGATGCAGAAACTCCGGCGGGCCGAACAAAGTGATGTTCTATCTTCAGGAGAAGCCCTTGTTCTTCGAGGGATGCCAAGTTGGCCTGTGCGATTGGGAATATCTCAAAAACAAGCTCGGAAGTGTAATTTCCGAGTGCGATCCAAATTTTTGTTCCGACGGAAGCGGGGTCGCATCCAACCGGGCTTGGAATGCGATCGGTGTATCAATTCTCGCAATACTTCTAGTCCTGGGCGAATAGAATTGTCGCACTTTTAACTCATTCATTTCCACGAAGAATCTCCTGAGCCCTTGTAGTGAGACGGAGAGCGTCGTTTGTGCATGGCGACAGGGTCAATATAGCATCCGGATGATTCAATTAGTAGATAAAATATGTACGAAGCATTATCGACGTCACACCGCGCGAGGGTGTACTGCGAAACAAGCAGGAAGTGCCCTTTTCATTCCGTGCCCTTAAGGACGTTGAGTCCCAAATCGCAAATGATAATAAAATTTTGAAAATTTGGTATGTTTTTGTATGAAGTATTTCAGAGATCGTGTAAAAATTTCACGACGATTAGGAAGCTCGTTACTGAACAATTAACATTCACAAATTAAATGTTGTCTTATGGAAACTGATGTAACTTTGCAATAAGTTTTATGCTTGACCTCTCAATAGTGTAATATCTACAATATACTGAAAGCAACGGAAACAAAACGAAGTTTATTGATACATTTTTAAAATTTTTTTTAAAAATTGTTCTTAACAAAATGTTCTTTTCTTTTCATTTTCTTATTTAAAGAATAAGATAAAATTAAATTAGTATTAAAATACTATTAAAAAGATAAAAAAAATTTCTTATAATTTTTTTTTAAACCCTTAAGGAGGTTGAAGCAATGATGATAGAATTCTGCAAATTTGGTATGTTTTTACATGAAGTATTCAGGAGGTCGTGTAAAAATTTCACGACGATTAAAAAGCTATTTATTGAACATTTAACATTAACATGTTTCATAGGGACTCAACATCCTTAATTGGACACACGAAAGAACATACTTCCTAACTGTACTCGAAATACCGTCCTCCATTATGTGATTATAGCCGTTCTACAATGAGATATTTGCATATGCCATTCGCGGGGCCGCAAAGTGGAGAACTTCGATATCATTAGGTGTCCCCCACTTGTGGGCTTGTGTGAGATTGGACAAAAGGCGGCCAAAGACAGTGCTAAAGGCACGATTTTATTTGCAGCGCGATCTGCAACAGCAATGGTTCCTTATTGGTTGAAATTCTGTAAGTGGACGAGGCAGAGATATTCTTCTACCATAATTTGCTTGGCTGCCGCGAAGTGGCCGTGAAGGTGACGAAGATTGTAGCGTTTTATTTCCCTGGGAAGCTGGTTATGGCGGATACCCCAGTCCCAATGACTTCCCTCATGACATACCTCATTCGGTCGCCTATTATACGGTTCTCGTGTCCCCCCTTCGCGTCGCAAAGTATGGGTGTGGAGGGGCGCTGCGCTGCGCAGAACCGACTGCGCAGCTTCATACGGAATTCACGGACTCCGTCACTTCGAAAACGCGATAAGCGATTTCTCCGATTCTATGTGACCGATCGGCATGTGATTTAGCTCAATCGACGCGGAATCGTGGCAAGAAGTGATTGGGCGTATCATTTGTCTGGAAACGTTCTTTTTTGGAGAATATATTCGGTAATGCGCAGCAGTGGCCCGCTGGCTCCGGCATCGTTGTAACGTGCGTTATATTTCTGGCTTATCCAGGTCACAGTAGACGCATGAGGAGTACCATCGTGTTAAGAATACACAAATATACCGTCCTGTACGTGTCGAGTGCAAAAAAATTGTCTTGTCAAATAAAATATTGCTGGTCGATACTGTTTGCCTTTTCGCCTGCGCCTCCGTCGTGCAATGTGTTTTTTTCAATCAAGTAAAAAGGCATCGGCTCTTCCTCGAGTAGGTGTTGCGGGGGACATGGCAGGCCCGCTGCACTCAGATGCGCCAAGTTACGGTTACAGGTGCACATTGATCGATGATAGCACGGTCTGGTCGGGAAACTGTCCTACACGTGTGTAATTTGAGACACTAAAATGCCTCAGCCGTAAATAATGCACGACAGTGCATACAGGATCAATAACCAAAGGGAGGGGAGTCTCGACGGTGCGTTCAAATATATTCTCGAGGATGGCCATACCGTGCTCGCATTCTTGCAAAATCGGGAAGTTGTTTGGTTCTGCATTCGAGCGTGATATTTGTTCCATCGGAGCGGCATCGTTGTCGATTGAAAGTCAAACGATGCTCATTCCGCGTATATTTCTCAAATTGTTTTATCTGACGGTTGGCATTGGTTCGGTCGAGTCGGCCGATTGGTTGAAGAGTCTCGGTCGTTGGGTCACCGATGTTTCGGAGATTCGTCGGGTACGGTTGACGACGAATTTTGGTAGAAATCGGTCTTCTCCGTATCCCGAATTGAACGAGATACTTGTAGACCTGACGAAGACGGTTCCCGCGAGGATCGACGAGATCGACGATCTGCGAGTAGCGCCCGATGACGACAATATACGTTCGGACGCAGGAGCGACGTTGTTCGTGATGATCGAAGAGTCGAACGACCTTTTGAACGCTTTACCATCGAGAGATTCGATCGATGCTCTGGTGAAAATAACCGAATTGGGGACAGCAAGATTTTTGCTGATACCGACATCGCCGAAAGTGCGGGAGAGTTTCGAGCCTCTGTTGCACTACGCATGGTCGAAAAATCTACTTTATTTCATGGTCATAGAATTGACCCGACCGGAAATAAAGAGAAAGTTGATTCAGCCTGTCATCAGTAGTTACTTCTACAACAAAACGTTCGTACACGCCAATACAAATGCGCTCAGAAATATCAAGAGGAAAACTCGTATCGTACCGAAAATGAACGATTGTCTCCACCGAGCTTCAATGCACAAGAACGTGACTTGCCTGATAAAGATGAGAGTGGCGGAGGGAACCATTGAAGCCAACAAGCAGAAATACAAAAACAAGGTCAGGATAGTCGACTCCTGCTGCTTCTGGACCAACAGCTTCGCCTTTCTTCTAGGCAAAGGTTCGCCCTATCAAGACCACATAGCAAAGGTTATTTCTCGTTCTCGAGATAGCGGTCTCCTGGAAAAGTGGTTTGCTCATACAAGCGACGACCAATTCGTGAGGAGCACAAGCAGCGAAGACTCCGAGGACATGTCCACGATCGCCGGTGGTAGTAAAACAAAGGATTTGCTGTACGAGCTCGCGGCGATCCTCGTTTTCGGATACAGCCTTTCCTTGCTCGTGTTCCTGGGAGAGATAGCAGTCCATCGGGTCACGAAATCTGGTAACCGCCAGTAGAGCGTCTGTTACGATAGTTTCGCGGTGATCCTTGAAACTGTCCCTCATTATCGATCTGCCTTCCTCTTACAATCGCAATAACCCCAATTTCTCAACATCCACCCTATACAAATGCACCTATCTGAAAAAGCCGGGGTACGAAAGAACCTCTGGCTGAACTACGTTTCGAAGTAGCATTTCATAGATTATTGGGCGTGCAATTGTCGAATAAAAAATATTGCCCCGAAAAGTTCGTGAAATAATCGCTCGTCTCTTGATGTTGTTTGGTTGGCGTGGAATGCCTCATATATATATATATATATATATATATATATATATATATATATATATATATATATATATATATATGAGGCATTCCACGCGATTTCGTTCGGCCGTGACCTTGGCCATTATTAATTTTTTTTAATTTTTTTTTTTTATAAATTATTATGCTATTCAAAGAGTATTTTCACAAATTTTTAAATTTTTATCGCATGTATTTCAGAAGTCGCAATTTTTCGAAAAAAATCTGGATTTCCGAAAGTTCGGAAACGTTCTAACGCCGATATCGCTTAAATTAATCGATATATCGAAAAATGTCTATAGATCGATTTTTTTCATATTAGTTCACACTTTCCTAAAAAAGGGAAAACATTTTTAAATCATCGTTGTCAACATTTTTTCAGCGTGTAAAGTGAAAACTATTTTTTTTTTTTAAGATGATTGCCATTTTTTTTTTTAAAAACTTATCCAAAATAATATGATAAATTATATGAATTTTAACGCTAGTCCTATTGTGGGCCCATTTTCCCGTATATATTTTTTTAAATAAATTATATTTTTTTTCACGAAAATTGCGAGTATTTCCTATGAATTACTAATAATTTTTATTACTAATGATACTCGTATGTAATAATGATTGTACTTATTTAAAATTAGTAATTGTAGTGATAATTTTACAATTAGCAGCCTGATGTAATATGTTGAAGAATTATTTTTCGCTTGCCAAGTGTAGGCGTGATTTTTCTTAGAAATGGTACAAAAACATAAAAAAAAGATTGCGAATACGATAAATATGTTTCATACGAAAAACTCGAAATTTTCGTGAAAAAAATGAATTTATTAAAAAAAATACAAGGAAAAATGGGCCCACAATGGGACTAGCGTTAGAACTTATATAATTCATCATATTATTTTAGTGAATTTTTTGACAAAAAAAATAAATGGTAATCATCTTTAAAAAAAATAGTTCTCACTTTACACGCTGACAAAATGTTGACAACGATGATTTAAATTTTTTTTCGCTTTATGAAAGTGTGAACTAATATGAAAAACAACGATTTATCGACATTTTTCGATATATCGATTAATTTAAGAGATATCGGCGTTAGAACGTGTCCGAACTTTCTGAAATCCAGATTTTTCGAACAATTGTAACTTCCAAAATACGTGCGATAAGAATTTAAAAATTTGTGAAAATACTCCTTGCATAGCATACTATTTTATAAAAAAAAATTAAAAAGATTAAAAATGGCCAGGGTCACGGCCGAGCGAAATGGCGTGGAATGCCTCATATATATATATATATATATATATATATATATATTGTTACGTCCCAGATGTGTGCAATGGCACAGGATATAACCTCGTTTTCAACGAGTAAAATGAATTGCTCCTCTTTCGGGCCCGTGGGCACGGACCGGGGATAGAAGCACACTGTGCTGGTGACTCGTTATTTTAAATTTGTTGTAAAACACTTCACCTACCTTTCGCAGAGATGGTTTAATGACGTTTCTTCCCCTTGAAGCTTTTGCTGAAGCGTCGACGGGCCGCAGTCTTCCGTCGGACCGTGGTCGCCCTTAAATTCCTTTTGACTCGTGACGGAGGTGTCTCCTATCGCGGAACTTGGAAGGGTCGTCGAAATAATGTTTTCACTCTGCGGGGGTTTTGGTTTTTAACAATTAATAAACTTATATTTACTGGTAATTATGTGTTACAATAAAATTTAGACGGAATTGATCAAAAAGCCGGGTCTCCCTTCGCGGGGACTCCGCTGAGAGAGAACTTTATGTGTTCTCTCGCGAGCCGCGTACGAATGACTACTTTATTTAAGTTCGCACAAAAATTTATAATTTTATTTCGAAAGAACTTCCAACCTAAGTCTCCTAGGAGACTTGAGTTGGAGGGAGCTTCAACGTAGTCGTGAACCCGCGAATCTTAGACTGACTAATTTGGGACTCTTGGTCCCTTTTAATTGTTCATTTACGGGTGACGCAAACCTCCGATAGCCCGGCTCTCCGGTAACCCGCGTGACCCGAGATAACGTTACATATTCTTTGTTTTCTTAATAATAATGAATATACGTTTAATATTCGTTGAATTTGGAATAACCGAGTTGAGCCACGACGTAACAATCTATATATATATATATATATATACACACACACATACATACACATACATCCATACATACATACATATATACATACATGCATACAAACATACATACATACATACATACATACATATATATATATATATATATATATATATATATATATATATATATATATATATATATATATATATATATATATATATATGCTGAAGACTGATATCTTCGAGAAGATATCTGTGCTGAAGACGACTTCAATTGAAATTAATACCAGAACTTTTTGACTGCTAACGAAAAAATCATACTTCCACTGCGCGTGATAGCTTGAAAATTTTCACATATAATCACGCATTTTTGGGAAGTTTTTCAGATTTTTAAATCGGGCCGTTTTTTTCGGATAAAACAATTTTTTTTGACCAAGGGTCGTTTCGAAAAATGTAAAAAAAAATGCAGGGTGTCTTTTAGAGTCAATGGAATCAGATAAAAATAAATAAATCGAATCGGCGGGGGTGAGGGAAAAAGTCCACCGGATTCACGTGGAATACCTCATATATATATCTATAAAAATTAAATGTACATGTGTATTAATGTCTTTTAAAAAAAGCATCTACAGTAGAAACTCTATTGTCCGAAACAATTGGGATTTCACCTAATTCGGATAACCGAAATACAATTTTTTTTTACGGGACAACCTAATACAGTACAAAATTAAATGGATAGTCTATATTAAAAAGATTATACTTATATATGAGTGATTCTTTTGAAATTAATACTTTGCAGGACAACGAAATTTATAAACGAAATATGAAATTTTTCAATAAAAAATTGCGATTGACTTTAGTTCTAAACTCTATGGATCGGACTGATTGGTCAATTTTGAGATTTATCATAGTCGATAAAATTAGTAGGGCCAGATGAACAATGCAAGTTTTATTGGTTTATTAATATCTTCTTCTCCGCTTTCGTTGAATATTGATCTCGCTCTTTTTGTTTCAACTTCCCTCTACCTACAGGAACCTGTTTAAGCTTTTCGTATCTCCGTTTTTCAGCGTCTCCATTCCGACGGAGCCTTTCTTATTTTGATATGGCTTGGCAATAATCTAAGAGAATCATTTTTATGTAATCTTCTGCATATCGACACAGGCGTAACCAAGATGGGTATTAATGCATAGCGCGACATGCTACGTTTTTCTAATCGCAAATTGTGTCGGTGAGGAGGTGTCTAAAGGTTCCACTTGAACAGATAACGAGTGACGCATTTTATTGAAAAATGATACAGTTAAGGCGGGATTCTACTTTGAAACCATGAAAAAAACGCTATTTTCGTGAATTTTTTCTGAGAATACTATTAAAGATATCGATATGGGGTTTAAACTGTTCAATAAATACACTCTTTAAGTACATAAAAAAAAAATTTTAAATGTATTTTATTCATTTTTTGTACACGTAAAATATGTTTAAAGCCAACGCCTCGAAAAGCAGGTACCGTTGCCGTGGTCGTGAAATCTTCCCGACGGATGGTCTGAAACAAAAAAATCAAATAGTTTCATGTTCAGTATGTCTTCAGGAACCGACCAAACTAGAATATTTTATATACGTGCAAAATTAACAAAATGGCGGCTAAAATACGAAAAAAAATGCGTTTTTTTTGGGTCTTTTTTTGCAATAAAAAAATAGTTCTAATCAAAATTTTAAGTTGATTGTAGTTAGGTCGGTTGGTACACACATATAGAATGTGTGTTCCAAATTTCATAAGGATCGGTTCAGTACTTTTTGAGTTATCACGACCACGGTACTTGAAAATGTCGTTTCGAGAAAAACGCGTTTAAAGTTTTGGTGAGTGATAAATCGTAGAAAAAATTATCTTACCCTCAATCAGCGATGCCTGGGCCATATAATATGCCTTCGACGTGTTCCAGGTGGGTGTTTTCATCCAATTTAGCCTTTTCAAAGTTTCAAAGTAGAATCCCGCCTTAAGAATGACCACAGGAATGGCTCCCGCGCCGGTGACGCCACCTCATAACACACAAGGTCTGTGGAAAAAAAAGTGGAAGCTAAAGAAATGATACGACACAATCAATCTCTTCGAAAAATTAGATGTGGCAGGTACTGCTCTGGCAAGCATGATCTGGTAGCACCACCCGTCATGCAATATATGAACTGATTTATAGCGTTCCAGAGGCATGATTCGGAAAAACAGTTCCAAAATTTCGTTATTTATTGTCAGATAGCTGTGCTCATTATTGTTCAATCTTTCGGGGAGGAATTAAATAGATGCTCGATGGTTTTAAGGAATGTTTTTGAATTTTCAGTATCTCTTCAGCTTGCTAGTGCATATGAAGTCTGGATAGTTTCACTCCAGAGGAATGATTTTCACACTAAAAATACAGATGAAAAAAGATAACGACGATTTTTCTGGCAAATCTGTTCTGTAAGAAGATTTCGAAATATTTCAGACTATTGTATTCCAAAAAACCTACAAAGTCATCGAGCAGCATTTGTTGAAAGGTCAGATTACATTCGAAGTGATAATTTCGCGAGAATACCCCATATAATATGTATATAAAAAAGGGTAAGGTTCCGACCCCCCCCCTCCGATCGAGCTGAAATTTTGCACAAACTTTCCTTTCAATATTCAACTCCTGAAGAGTTGTTTGGCGACTCTTCATAGATTTCGAGACATTGAATTTTATAGTTATTTATTTTAACGCGTGTCGACTATATCTATATCTGCTACGTCTTCGTTCATACCTATATATGTTGTCGCGTTTTCCGTTTTATCGAAACAAACAAACCCAAACAAACCCAAAAACTTCGAGTCGCCAAAAATCCCTTTCGGAGTTGTCTCAAAATATTGAAAGAGAGGTCTGTGCAAAATTTTAGCTCGATCGGAATGGGGGAGGGGGTTTCGAAACGTTACTCAACAAAAATATATAATGATAATTTTTTATTTCCTAAGTTCCATCGTATACCCGTGTGGGTTATTACGTATTACCCTCCCCAATTTAATCTTTTCCTATCTCTTCTTACCCGTGCTTCGCTAATCTGACCTAACTTTCGCTGTACCTGTGGAAAATTCGTACCGGTATAGGCGGCCCTATTCTGTCGTCATATGGAAGAAGGCGGCATCTACAAAAAAAAAATCAAAAATGCTTTTCTGGTACGGTTGGAATCAGTACAAAATTTCGCAATGGTTCTGTAAGGTACATCGCATTTTCAATTTTGTTTTGTAGGTACCGCCTTCTTCCGTATGAGGGCGGTATATTGTTCTGCCTATCCAACAGTTTCTTATAAAAATGATATTAAATCTCTCTTAAACATCAAGCGCTTATGCTATATCTTTGATTTTATATAGGGTAAAGCCAACAAAGAGTACGCACTTGATAAACTTTTATTTTTGGAATAATCAATTTTGATAATACACTTTGTACTTCTTATTTAAATTAAGCATTGCTCATTAAGGAACAGTATTTTGAATATAAATCTTAAGTAGCAATCTCGAAGAATATTTAAAAAGGCTTAAACTTAAGGAATATTTAAAAAGGCTTAAGGATTGTTAGTCATAAAATTGGAAATCAATACCTTAACGAAGCGAGTTGTTGTCCAACACTTTGACATGACATATGCCAGTGACAGGTTAGGTGGTGTTGCCAACACAAGAAAAAAATACAGAATTAAAAGCACTGCGTTCTCTTTGGTAGCGCGCACTTTTGGGTTGCTCCACCCTAATCGATCGTTTCGTGCACCGATGTATATTTCGCGCTAATGTCCGGACGCTTTGGATATTTGTAATAGCGTCAAAAACTACATGTACAACTTTATAAAATAAAATAAACTACTGTCCTTATTGTCACCAAAACTCATTTGTAATTGCTGCAACAAATACACTCGAAAGGTCTGAATAAATGCTATTGTAAATCACCGCCGACGCCGATGTAAAAATTATTCTCGCCCAAGTCTTCCTACAGCGAACTTGGTGGTTCAGCTCCATAGGTTCAATACATTTTCGCCCAACAATCTTACTGCGAAGGCTGAGCGAGTCCTGGACTTGAGGTGTTCCCGGTGCTGCCTTTTCGATCAAAAACCACGTTCTAGATGTCAACTTTAGATGGATTTACTTAGCCTAACCTCTGTTACATGCCGTTGGTTATGAACCTTTTGGGTTCATAATCAACGGCATGTAACAGAGATTCAATGGCGATCCAACAATCGAGTAGGAACCATCTTAAGGAAAGAAAAGGTAGGTGCGTGAATCAGAGGAATATCGGTCGATCAATTGGATCCTCGAGAGTCCATTGAAACATGAATTGTGATTGTCAAGCTGGTGCAACTTTTATCCAACTGCAGAACAGACCTGGACAAAAGAAAATCGCGTCACCTCTCTGGTTCCAACGACAACTTTGAGGAATTGGTCCGGCGTGGTATCACAAATATTACAGACACTAGTATACCTCCGTATAACAATGATGTGATAAAAATAAGATAAATCGCAACTCTTTTTCTTGCACTTAATTCCAAAATACATCCCCGATTGTTTAAGGAGGTACGATCACTTCCACGAGGTCAAAAAAGAGTCTAAATTTATTTCACCCACAGCTGCTCTGATTGATGTTTACTTATGTTGATTATTCGTAATATCGATTATAGTGTTCCAAATGTAGCGGTAAATGATGAATTTGTTGAACGTGAACAAATAAAAACTGAAAAATTAGATTGTCAACGACTCGGTAGCAATCATCGTAATAATATTAACATATCCACCATAAAAGCGGACTGAAAAGACAAAAAAAAAATTAGTCAGAAACCTATTAAAATAGGCTTGAATTACCTCAGCAGAATTAACACGATAGGCAGAATATAATGATACATATTATTGATACGTGATAAATGATAAAACTCCATGAATTGTTGTTTGCATATTTTGTGGCGGTTTCTATTCAAATTATATTCAAAACAAAGCTGGGTTATGTTCGCCTAACGCATCAGCTGTCACTCACGACGTTGCTAAGTCTGTGGGTGCTATTTCGTCGTTCTGACCATTTTCAACCGGAAATGGAAACTTTCTTGTAACGTAGTGGTTTAACTACACGGTGAAGATTGATTTTCTTATTTGTTACAATATCTATAATATCTAATCTATCGAATTTCAGTTTTCCAACGGGTTTAGTTGGATACGTGAGCAGAAAAACCACGATCACCGCACTTCCGGTTGACCGTCTCCATAAGACGATGTGCTTCGGTAACTCAAAGTGCTCGACGTTGCAGTTTTATTGCGAAAAAACTAAGCGGTCAAAATAGCTCAAATTTTGGCAATAGGCGCTTAACGTGTTCGTCAAAATCATATAAAAATTTCAAATTCGGAAGTTGGATTCGTAGCAGTAATCGTACCTCCTTAAGAAGAGGTTACCGTTCATGACAATGAAAAATTCGATTTTCCAAACATAACTTGCATCCTTAAAGTGTTTAGAACACGAGGGTTCGCTTGGGTTGTCAGATCAAACATTAAATATAATTTTTTTGAACGGTAAACCTTACATGCGTTTACCTGGAAATAGCATTTTTCAGCGCGCGGGTCGCCCTACAGCTTCAACCATTGAACCGAATCACATGAATCTCTGCGCAATTGAAAAGAAATTCAATTTGCGGGGCCATCATTGAGCGATGTTTGTTAGAAATTGCATTACAAATAGTTTTTTCTTCCGTTGCAACAAAAAAACCGAAAAACAATTGGGTTTTTTTCAGACGGTTGCCATTTTGTTATCCAGGGGTTTTTCAGAAAACAAAAAACGATAAGGCACTCCCAATTTAGTTTAGTTTAATAATTGTAAACCTGTTTTTGTTTCAAATAAACTGGCAAGGCTGTGGAGCGCCCCGCGCAAACCGAAACACGCTGTGCATGATTTTATTTGACGGGAGCTGGAGCCACCATATTGGATAAAAGAAAACAAAGAATTGAAATTTACTATCCATTGATAGTAGAACAAAATACGCTGAAACCCATTTCCGAATGGATTTATTTTACATAAAAAAAAATTGCCGAATTTCATGCATATATTTTTCATGTCTCTCGACGGTAACCTTCCCTTAAACTTAGTACGCTCGTGAAGAGGACAACTTTATCGTGGCATTGATTATTGAAGTGATTGGTATTTCGGTCTAATCAAGCTCAGGAGCATCACATTGCCATGCACGAAAACAATGTATGCATTCGTTACCAAAATATGGCGCCGGTTCTAAGGGTCATGAAGTTTGTCGCACTTCTGGCCGCAAAGTATAGGCGAAGGAGCGCGGCGCTGCGCACAGGCGAGTGCGCAGCTTTATACGAAGTTCACAGACTTGGACACTTCGAAAACGCGATTTGCGATTTCTCCGAAATTATGGGTCCGATCAGCTCGTGATTTAGATCAATCGACGCGAAATCGTAGCAAGAAGTGATTGGACATAACGTCTGTTTGAAAAGATTGATATGTTTGTAGACGATAATCGGTAAATCGGCAGCAATCGCCCTCTCGCTCAGACGCCATTGTAACACGCGTCAAATTGCTGACTCATCGAGGTCACAGTGAACGCATGAGAAGTAGCGAATAGTTGTGCAACGTGTTATTAGGAGTATACAAAAGTACTGTCCGGTGAATTTGTGTCGAGTGTAAAAAAATTGCGTTGTCAAATACGATGTTGCTGGTCGATACTGTATGCCTTTTCGCAGGCGCCATCGTCGTACGATACGTTTTTCAATTAAGTAAAAAGGCATCGGTTGTGCTTTGGATAATTGTTGCAGGGGACATGGCACGCACTCTGCACTCGGGTGCACAATTTATCGTTACAGCTGTACATCGATCGTCCATAGCACGGGGTGATCGGGAAATGGTCCTACACGTGTGTAATTTGAGATACTAAAATTCCTCAACCATCAATTATGTACGGCAGTGTATACAGGATCAATTACGAAAGAGAGGGAAGCTCGAAAGGGGGGCGCGAATAAATTCTCAAGGATGGGCAACCTTGCTCGCAGTCTTGCGAAATCGCGAAGCTCTTTGGTCTTGTATCCACGAGAGAGTTTGTTCCATTGGAGCGACATCGTAGTCGATTCCAAAACGAACGATGATCATTCCGGGTATATTTCTCGCGTTGTTTCATCTGACGGTTGACATTGGTTCGGTCGAGTCGGCCGATTGGGTAAAAAGTCTCGGTCATTGGGTTACCGATGTTTCGGATATTTATCGAGTGCGGTTGACGACGAATTTTGGTGGAAATCGGTCTTCTCCGTATCTCGAATTGAACGAGATATTTGTAGACTTGACGAAGACGGTTTCCACGAGGATCGACGAGATCGAAGATCTGCGAGTAGCGCCCGATGACGACAATATGTTTCCGGCCACCGCAGCGACGTTATTCGTGATGATCGAAGAGTCAAATGATCTTTTGAACGCTTTACCATCGAGAGATTCAATCGATCTTCTACTCAGAATGTCAGAATGGGGAACATCACGATTTCTGCTGGTACTGATATCACCGAAAGTGCGAGAGAGTTTTGAGCCTTTGTTGCATTACGCGTGGTCGAAAAATCTGCTTCATCTGACGATCATAGAACTGACCCGACCGGAAATTAACAGAAAACTGACGTGCCCGTCCGACGACTGGTTTTCCCAGCCGGTTGTGCATCGTTACGATCCATTCAAGCGGGAATACACGAGGAAGAATTGGAGCCCGAGTGACGAATGGTTTCCGATAAATTCAGGCAACATGCACGGCTATCCGTTGAACATCGGAGTTGTGCACGAACCACCTGTCTCGTACGTGGAGGTCGACAGCGTGCGTCAAATACCGATTAGCATGACCGGCTTAAATATCGAAATGGCCAAGGCGATCGTGGAAAATTTGAATTTCACGCCGAACTGGATACCATTACAGAAATTTCGAGGACTCCAGGGAGACCCCACTGTATCCGGTCTTCACAAATTAATGAGCTCCGGTAAGATCGATTTGCTCGCGGATATGTCACCTCATTACACGACCATCCGGAAGTATCGAAACTTGCGTTCATCGACTGTGATGCTGGACAGTTTGTGCGCGGTAGTGCCAATCCAACCGAGCTACAAAATGCCAGCCGTGTGGGATCTTTGCGGGCTACACGCGATGTGTTTCGGGATCACATTGATATTCGGGCTATTGCGAAGCGTATTCAGATTTAATCGTCGTATCTGGCACCCAGTTAACGTGGTGGGAGTTTTGTTCGGCATTGGTATGACTCGGACACCGACGAGCAACGTCGAGCGCGTCATGTTGGCCTGTCTCCTAGCCATATCGGCCATCTACTCGACCAACATTTATTCGGCTCTTACCAAGATCAGCCTCGACACTCTAACGACACGGGAAATCAATTCGTTCGAGGATCTCGACCGTTCGGGCCTTCAGCCTGTCATCAGTAGTTACCTCTACAACAAAACGTTCGATCACGCCAATACGGATGCGCTGAGAAGTATCAAGAGGAAAACTCGTACCGTACCGACTATGAATAATTGTCTCCACCAAGCTTCAATGCACAAGAACGTGACTTGCCTGATGAAGATGCGAATGGTGGAGAGAATCATTCAGACCAATAAGGAGAAATACAAGAACAAGATCAGAATAGTCAACTCGTGCTGCTTCTGGACCGACAGCCACGCCTTTCTTCTAGGCAAAGGTTCGCCCTATCGTGACCACATAGCGAAGGTTATAGTTCGTACTCAAGTTACAGGTCTACCGTCGAAGTGGTTTGATCATGGAAACGATGAGGAATTCGAGACGAGCGCAAACGACGAGGATTCCGAGGACATGTCCATGATCGTCGGTGGTCGTAAAACAAAGGAATTGCTGTACGAGCTCGCGATGATTCTCATTTTCGGATACAGCCTTTCCTTGCTCGTGTTCCTCGGGGAGATAGTATTTCATCGGGTCACGAAATCCGGTAATCGGAAGTAGAGCGTTTGTTACGATAGTTTCACGGCGTTTCCCAGCATTGTTGCTCATCGCCAATTTGCCTCTTGCAATCGCTACGGCGCCTATTTCCCAACACCCTTCCTCTACAAATGCACGTGCCTGAAAAAACCTGGATACGAAAAAAAAATCGAGCTGAACCGGACTTCAAAGGAGGATCCCATAGATTATTAGGTGCGCGCGCAATTGTTTAATAAAAAATATTATTAGTCGCGAAATATTTGCGAGTTTAAGGTTTTTGAGCACAAATTTTATTCACAATCGGCAGCAGGTAACGAAGATTCGGTGGCGACCCAACATTCAAGGAGGAGACTATTTCAAGTGAAGGAAAGGCTTCGCGTGAATCAGAGGCACTTCGATTGGACAATTGGTCCATTGGACCCTCGAGAGTCCATTCAAACGAGACTTTTTTCGTCAAGCTGGTGCAACTTTTAGCCACCTGGAAAATAAATCTGGACAAGGAAATCGCGTCACCCCTCTGGCTCGTACGAGAAGCGCCAGCGTTGCGTAACTGTTCTGCCGCACTTCGACAAATATTACACACCTTTGCGTCACGCTGTATACCAATAATGTACCAAAAATAATATAGATCGTAAAAGTGGTTTTCGTTCAATTTATACCAAAAGACATCCCCGATTTTTAAAACGGTAGCACATTCCTAGGGAAAAAAACTTTCTATGCATTTTATTACCAAAGGGATCGTTATTTCTGTCCAATCATTCTTGAGACCATCATATCGTCATATACGAAAACAATATATGCCTCCAATACCAAAATATACCGCCGGCTTTGAATATGATTACGTTTAAAGCACTATACCCTTTTAGGAAGCTGACTATGGCGAATAACCTTGTTCAATGACTTCTTTTCTCGTTGTCTCCTTCTACTTGGTCTCCATTCCCCCACTTTATACCGCAAAGCATGCGCGGAGGGGCGCTGCACTGCGCAGAGCCGAGCGCGCAGCTTCATACGGAGTCCATGAACGTGGACACTTCGAAAACGCAATTTGCGATTTCTCCAACACTATGCCACCGATCCGTGTGTACCTGAGCTCAATCGACGCAGAAACGTGGCAACAAGAAGTTGCAGCGGATGTTGTGATTTGATTATGAATTAGCATAATTTCGGAAAATCGGCAGTTATCTCTGTGCAGTTCTGACGTTGGTGACGCACATTGCCTACTATTATTGGCTCAATCGAGATCACGATACGCGCATACAAGACGTGGACGACACCGCATTCTGTTTTTCAATGGCATATGCAATACCTAAACGAATGTAGTGTTTATGCACTATACAGGGTGTCCCTCGTATCTCTGCCACCCGAAATAACTCGGTAATAACCGACGTCACAAAAAAATGTTTCAGACAAAAGTTGTACAGTGTGACGGGGCCATCAAATGCGACTAATTTTTTTTTATTTCGGTGGAGGCACTGACGCACAGTGAAGGTCACCTCCACTTTTCTAAATGGAATGGTAATTGTTTTAACCATCTTGTGGAGCACCTCAAGCCGCATGAAAAAACATTAGAGGGTCAAAATCGTTCAAGGTCATTCAAGGCCAGTATCGAAGAAAATCAGATAGATACGCAAAATATTTTCAAATTTATATTTTATTTCAATAGATGTTCAAAATGACCTCCATCAGCCTCCAAACGTTTTTGCGGTCGGACAGTCAGACACTTTTTCGATCGTAGAATGCTTTCCAGAGTGTTGATGTTACACGCGTTGATGATGCATTCTCGCATGTTCTCTGGTGTTGTGGACATATCTTGATAAACTTTGTCCTTTAACATCCCCCGTGAAGAAAAATTGAGTGGAGTTGAGTCCGGTGATCGAGCAGGCCAGCCTATTCGTGATCCTCGGCTAATCTGCTTATTATCAAATTTCGATCGACAACGTTGCAAGCTATCCGTGCAAAACGCACTGGACAACGATCATATTGATACCAGAGTTTTTGCCGATCCCACAAGATTAGATTTTCAAGCAGCACAGGTAATATTTCTTCCAGAAACGCAGCGTACTTAACTTCAATCTGATTACCATCAATGAAGCGTGGACCAATAATTCTATTTTTCCTCCGCCCAATAGTGCATATTGTGCGCGTTCACTTGTCCATGGCTTGTGAACGTTCACTTGTCAGTAAATAATACATCGTTAAATAATTGCTCGTCTATTCGCAATTGCTGCTGTGCCCACTGACAGAAGTTGATGCGATTTTGAAAATCATTCGCTTCGAGAGCCTAATGCAGCGACGTTCGGTATGGATGGAAACGATGACTATTGAGGATTGTCCACACACTTGATCTCGGATATTGTTTTGATAAAGTCCTACAACTAACACGAGGGTTTACAGCAACGGCACCCAAGATATGAGTTTCTGCATCTTCGGTGGTTCGCGTTTTAGTACGGCATTTCTCAGCAGGATTAACACCGCCCGTCACGCGCGAAGTGACTACGGCGTCAAACGTTCGCCGGCTTGGACACTGACGATCTGGAAATTGCTCAGCACACAACAAACGCGCTCTTGTGCATTTTTTTCTTGCTTCGCCGTAACACAGTATATCCACTTTTTCGAATTGCTGGTACATTTTCAAATTATGAAAAACTATTATCCAAATTTGAAATCAAACTTAACTCAAACCTCGATTGAGCTACATACGATACAGATTAACGCGGGTTGATAAATAAACACAAGGTATCCGGAGTGTTGTCGATGACTACCCAGATAGAACATTGACGTATATTAAACATAAAAACGACCCCGCCATATACGTTTGTAAGACGTTTTTAGTACGTATACTGAAGAGCTAAATGTCCGGCTAATATTCGTATAATGTATATATATTCTACGTCTATTAAACGGTATACTTGATGTATCCAAGACGTCGAAAATACGTCAAATATATTGTTCAACAAACGTAGAATATATACATATCATACGGATACTAGCCAAACATTTAGCTCTTCAGTATACGTACTAAATACATCTTACAGACGTCGACGGCGACATCGTATTAACGTATATTTGATATATTATAAATGGCTTATATGCGAATAATAAATCCATAAAAAATGTATTCCACACACGTATGGCAATACGCACATACGGTTACAATACATATAAATCGTCGTATACTTATAAATTCGTGCGATGAATACGGAAAATCATAAAATACAGCTCTCGGTCATTAACAATAAAAACCTGAAAAAATTCAGCAACATTTGGCATGCTATATCATTTGGCGTGCTATATATATATATATATCAGCAATATGATCAAATCTTCGTGGAATTCTGTACATCTTATAAACGTTAAATCTTTGTTTATCTTCAAATTAATGTATTCAACTAAATGTAGGAATATTGAGTGTAAGTATAATATACGTACATACAATCTTATTGGTATTTACCAGTATTCGATTGACATACGTTTGTATAATACGCGTATCAAAAGCGCGTATTATACAAATTGACTTTATTAGACAATTATTAGACAAATTGACTGTCACTTGAGATAAGTGCTCCTGTCGTCAACTATTGCAATAATGACTATATTGCTCCACATTGTTGCTTGAAAACATATACCTGGTATTTTATACGTACATTAGATGAACTTATATCGATCAAAGATTGGTGACAATCGATATAGTTGAATCGACGTATATTATACTCGAGTATAATACCTCTAAATATATGATTTAATGGATCAGTTTGATGACATAAATCTATTATACGTATATGAAATGCACGAAATTTCACAAAGATTTGATCATATCATTATATTGCAGATATACCTATATTAGACACGCATCCCATATCTGTTTCAATCCATAAGAATAGCAATTGCTGCATTCACACGTTTTATACGTATAGTATACAAATTCATATCAATAGAAAACTCATTGAACCTTTGATGTTTAATATACGTATATTATACGTTCATTGCATAGCTTCAGATCTAAGAACCGCAATCGTAAGATAATTGACAAATATTATATGTATATGAGATGTACAAAATTCCACCGAGGTATGTAGAAAAAAACACGTACAATATACGTATATAAATACGTCATATTGACAGCAATGCAGTTGGATTCATCTTTAACGTGAAGTATATGTTTCGTATACATATAATAAAATTATATAATTCGATGTCAAATGCTTATTGTATAACGTACGTAAATTATACGTATATGAAATTCTTTCACTATTATCAATTAAATAGACCTACAATATGCATTCAGTATATGTCTAATACAGGTATATCATAGACGTATACATATCATATACATATATACATGTAATATATGTATATTATACCTTCTTGTTCTATCTGGGTACGACCTCCGATATCTCTCATTTGAAGCTAATTTCGAACACCTATTTAGACTCGTATCATCGATACTGACCGTGAATGACCTTGAACGACTTTGACCCCCGAATGTTTTTTATGCCGTTTGAGGTGTTCCACAAGATGGTTGAAACAAAAATATAGCATTCCATTTTAAAAAGTGGAGATGACCTTTACTATGCGTCAGCGCCTCCACCGAAATAAAAACAGTTGGCCGCATTGGACGGCCCCCCCTTCACACCGTACAACTTTTGTCTGAAACATTTTTTGTGACGTCGATAATTACCGAGTTCTTTCGGGTGGCAGAGATAAGAGGGACACTCTGTATACGTATTATACGTAGCATTGGGAAATGTACAGTTCTGTAAATTCGTATCGAGCGGGAAAAAAATTGCGTTAGCGGTAAATAAAATAGTGTCAATCGATATTGTTTGCTCTCTGGACTCTTTCCTTACCATACACTGTGTCAATAAAAAAAAACAAACATTTCACTTTCTACGGATTATATTTCACTTGGAAACGAAACGCATGTAGCACTCTCCGGAATTGTTCTCCACGTGTGTAATTTGAGACACTAAAACTCCTCCACCGCCAATTATCCACGGTAGGGTGTAGGGGTATATTTAAAAAGGGAAGGCGGATTCGAACTATGCGCTGAAATAACAGTCGCAAGGATGATCATACCTGGCACGAGTACCTACAAAGTCGCGAAACTTTTCAGTCTTGCGTTCGAACGAGCAGTGGCGGCATTTGAAAAAAGTCGTTTACGATAGAAACGCGAGCGATGATCATTTCGGGCGTATTTCTCGGATTATTTTATTCGATTGTTAATCTCGGTTCGGTCGAGTCGACCAATTGGGTAAAGAGTCTCGGTCGTTGGGTTACTCATGTTTCGGACATTCATCGAGTACAGTTGACGACGAATTCCGGTAAAAATGGCACATTCCCGTATTCCGAATTGAACGAGATATTTGTAGAACTGATGCAGAGGGCTCCCACGAGGATCGACGAGATCGAAGATCTGCGAGTGGAGCCCCACGACGACAATATGTTTCCGGACACTGCGGCGACGTTATTCGCGATGATCGAAGAGTCGAACGATCTTTTGAACGTTTTACCAGCACGAGATTCGATCGATGTTCTGTTAAAAAGATCGGAATGGAGATCATCAAGATTTTTGCTGGTACTGATATCACCGAAAGTGCGGGAGAGTTTCGAGCCTCTGTTGCGTTATGCATGGTCCAAGAATCTGCTTTATTTCACGATCGTAGAATTGTCTCGACCCGAAATGAAGAGAAACTTGATGCGTCCGTCCATGGACTGGTTCTTCGAGCCGATTGTGCATCGTTACAATCCATTCAAGCGGGAATACACTAGAAAGAACTGGAGCCCTAGTACCGAATGGTTTCCGAAAAAGTCAAGCAACATGCACGGCTATCCGTTGAACATCGGTGTTGTGCACGAGCCACCACTCTCGTATCTAAAAGTCGACAGCGTGCGTCAAATACCGATTCACATGAGTGGCCCGAACATTGAGATGGTCAAGATGATCGCGAAACAATTGAATTTCACGCCCAACTGGTTGCCCATCGACAAATTCCGAGATCTCCACCGAGACCCCACACCGTCAGGCCTGGATGAATTAATGAGCTCCGGTAAGATCGACTTGCTCGCGAGTCTGTCGCCCCATCACACGACTTTCCGGAAGACTAGAATTCGACGTACGACGACCGTGAAGCTGGACAGTTTGTGCGCAGTAGTGCCAATACTACCGAGCAAAAAGTTTCCTACTCTGTGGAATCTCTTCCAGGTACACGCGATGTGTCTCGGGATCACCGTGATATTTTGGGTATCAGGAAGAGCCTTTAAATTCAATCGTCGAATCTGGCAACCGATCAGCGTAATGGGAGTTTTGTTCGGCGTTGGTATTGCCCGTTTACCCACGAGAAACGTCGAACGCGTCATGTTTGCCGCTCTTCTGTTCATATCGGCCATCTACTCGTCCAACATTTATTCGGCTCTTACCAAGGTCAGCTTCAGCACTGTGAAGCCACAAGAGATCAATTCGTTCGAGGATCTGGACCGTTCGGGCCTTCAGCCTGTCATCAGTAGTTACCTGTACGACAAAACGTTCGATCACGCCAACACCGATGCCCTCGTAAGTATCAAGAGGAAAACTCGTGTCGTACCGAATATGAACAATTGTCTCCGTGAAGCTTCGAAGCACAAGAACGTGACTTGCCTCATGAACAAAGCAGAGGTGAACAAAATTATCCGCGCCGATAAGATTAAATACGCGAACAAGATCAAGGTACTTGACTCTTGCTGTTTCTGGACCGATAGCTACGCCTTTCTTCTGCGCGAAGGTTCACCTTATCGGGATTACATGAGGAAGATTATTGTGCGTTCTAAGGTTACGGGTTTAATAGACAAGTGGTATTCGGACGTCGCGGAATCTGTGACGGGCGCAGCCAACGAGGAAGCCGAGGGTATATCGACAATCGTAGGTGCTCGTAACACGGAGGAATTACTGTACGAGCTAATGGCCATTGTTGTTTTCGGGTACAGCGTCTCTTTGCTCGTGTTCCTCGGAGAGATAGTCGTTTACCGCGTCAAAAAATACCGCAACAGGAAGTAGATCCTGTATTGCTACAATAGTCTAGCGGCGATCTTAAAAATTATCGCTCATAATCTACCTGTCGTTCCTTCCTCCATCTCCTATGCAGCAGCCTCGGTTGTTAACAAATGCACAAATTCTTGATGTATTCACTTAATGTATTCACCCTTCCTTGTCACACTTGGATTTGGGTACGGCTTTGACACACTCAGTCATTTTGACCCGGATAGTATTTCATCCACCTGCCCTCGACAACTCTTCGGTCGGTTTTTATTGAAAAGAATCCGGGATACTCTTTAAACATTTTGTAAAATGTCTGCATAATTAAAATTTGGACAGTAGAAAATTGAACTGTTGTGAAAAATTATTGAAAGCTTGCAATTTTGGGAGCGTGAGCATTTTATTTCAAATTTGCCCGGGTCAAAATGACCCAGCGTGTGACCCAAAATGAACATTTAAATGAATAGTACTGAGAAAACTTAAATATATTATGCTGCGATAAAAACTGTTTTTAGAAAGTTTTAATACATTGATAGATCATTTTAATCAATTTTGCTGTCAAAAATTTGTACTTTGAATATTTGAATCCATTATACTGTGGAAAAAAAACTACTTGGAAAATTAGAATGCATTATGCTGTGGAAAAAACATGCACTTAAAAAATTTGAATGTATTATGCTGTGTTAAAAAACAATTTTAGAACATTTTCATATAGATGATAGATTCGTTTATTCCAAATCTACCGCTTTCGCTTTTTACAATACCACTCCTTTTTCCACTTTTCATTACAACATTTTCATATATTATGTTGTGATTTATATGTAATAAGTTTATTAATTATTAAATAGAAATGTGGCCAGCGTGTCGTCGCCATAAAATGCCGTATCGATTCATATTCGATAACATGCCTTCAAATTTGGTCAGTATACCAAGATGTATTTTTACTTAATTATAGACGAAAATTACTTAATTGTTAAATATTTGTGTTAGTGAAAGGAATACCTTAAGAATTTTGTAGATGAGATAAAAAGAATAGTTCGAGTGCCCCTCGGACCGCGCATGAAAGCAAGCTTCGGCTTAGCCTGGGTAAGCACTTGAGGAGGTACGATCATTACTACGAATCCAACTTTCGGATTTGAAATTTTTATATGATTTTGACGAATACTTTATGCGCCTATTGCCAAAATTTGAGCTATTTTGACCGTTTAGTTTGTTCGAGATAAAACTGCACAGTCGAGCACTTTGCGTTACTGAAGCACCTCGTCTTGTGGAGACGGTCAACCGGAAGTGCGGTGATCGTGGTTTTTCTGCTCACGTATCCAACTAAACCCGTTGGAAAACAGAAATTCGATAGATTAGATAGAATAGATATTGTGAAAAATAAGAAAATCAATCTTCACCGTGTAGTTGAAGCACTACATTACAAGGAAGTTTCAATTTCCGGTTGAAAATGGTCAGAACGACGAAATTACCACACGCGGCATCCTCTCCACAAGTTTTTCGAATATCTCGGGGTGTTTCTTTCCATGATTTTTGTAGGGATTCCCATAGCTTTTCGGCGGATGAATGCGTGACCTTGCGCACTTGCCGATCCATTTCATCCCACAGCAGCTCTATGGGATTGAGATCGGGAGATTGAGGAGGCCATTGCATAATTTGAAGCTCCCCACTTTTTTGCACACAATCGAACCGCGATAAAAATCGTTCAGGGAGGCCTCCTGTTACTTCCAAAGCGGAAGACTAATCAATAATTGTGATGTCTAAAAAGAATCGAAAAGTCACGGCGGCAAACATCCAAGCGCAGTTTGTCGAAAGTCGTGGAAAAAACATTTCAATTACGACGATTAAGAGCGTGCTGTCAGCGAGAGGAGGTTTTTTCGACGAGACCAAAGTATAATATGTAAATAAAAAAAATAATTATATTATTATCATGGTGTTGAGATCAATCGAGTTCCGACCGGAAATAAATTTTTTTTAAATTTCGCAAAAAAAATCTGAAAAAATTCTCATGAACTCAACAAAAAGTAACGCAACTTTTTACCATCTTGAGGTTTTGTTGTAAACCTCGTCGTTTTCGTACTCCGGAGCAATTTTCATATTGTATATTTTTATCGAAAAAACGAAATATTTTTGGGAAAAAAAATCGCAAAAATTTTTCTACAAAACGAAATTGAAGGCTTCCCCTTTTATGATTTTAATAAGAGAAATGCATAAAAAAGATTTTTACTGTAAACGGGGTCCACTCACAAAACAACAAAAAAACGACAAAAAATTGTCGTTTTCAAACCTGGGTACCAAGTGTAAAAAAAATCGTGAAAATTTTTTTGATAAGCCAAAATGTAGGTAAATCCCCCCTCTCTAAAATGCCGTTGGTCAAATTGGCCTAGCCCAACTACCGGCGAAATGGCATAAAGAACCGTTCGGGCACTTTTTCCAACTCTTGTCCGGAAACTTTCCGCCGGTAGTGTATGTTAATATTGTTATTACGAAGATTACTACCGAGTCGTTGACAATCTAAATTTTCAGTTTTTATTTGTTCACGTGCAAAAATTCATCATTTACCACAACATTTGGCACACTATGATCGATAATACGAATAATCAACTTAAGTAAACATCAATCAGAGCAGCTATGGGTAAAATAAATTTAGACTCTTTTTTTACCCCGTGAAAGTGATCGTACCTCCTTAATTGTAACGTTGAATAAAACATGTAATTACTTTTGAATACCTTGCGAAGGAATTGCTTGTTTCGAGAATTACAGTGTTTTGCTATATAATGGTCTTTCGAAAATTTTGTAGCCATTGGAAAATCTGAATCATTCGTTCAATGCATCTTTTTTCGAAGCTCAAGTTAATTATGATTTTTAGTGAAATTTCGGTCGAGTGTTTTGGCTTCTCAAATCTACGAGTGGTTGGAAAAATGTTAAACAATTCTTAAAGTGAGTCATCTTTTCCAGTAAGTCAAATAATATTACATATATATAATATATATATATATATATATCGAATCTCAGCGACACCAAAAAGAAAAAAAATCACGTATATCTACTAGGATTCCGGCGATTCGGATTGCACCTTTACGGATGAAAATCAACCTCACGTCACTTTACAGTGGCGGTAACAATTATTTCCGAATGCACTAAAAGCTGTTTTAGTGAATTCTTCAGAATTTAACTAGATGATCACAATTAGCATGTAACTCAGACAGGCTAGCGCAATTTCTGCTCGGGAAGGTTGGAGGGTTGAGGAAACAAATGGAGTAGCTTATACGCACGAGAATAACAGGAGTTATACCAATTGATGAATTATTTTCCGCGTCACGGGTTTCGATTCATATCTGCGCTTGGTAATTTTGAGGAAAAGAGCGAGGGTGCGAAAGAAAGAGATCGGAAGATAAACGCGCGCGTGTCCGCTGACGAAAGCACGTGTCAAAAGAAGAAAGACGGTAAATACATCGTTCGAGCGAGTGTCGATAAAGTATGTCGCGTGATTGCGGACAAGCAGGAAGCAAATGGGCCGTGCGCACACGAGACCGGAAGTGGGCCATCGCTGCCCGTTCGTCCAGGGCTGATTCGCTAAACTCTTGTTCCTCGCTGCACTCCCCGAGGCGACAAAGCAAACGTTTCTCGACATCGTTGCGAGAAAAATGAATTGCTCCGCGTTTCGTGGATTCCTGTATCTCTGCGGACTACTCCAAGCTTTCGTTCGTTCCACCGAGTGGGTGGACGATGTGACGAGATACATCGTCAAGGATTCGGATTCATCGGAACTGAAGCTGATCACGAGGCTCGACGCGAATGAGACCCTCGGCAGCTCATTGATCCAAGAATTGATCGTCAAGTTGCTTCAACGTATGCCCACCTGGAGGATAAACTTGGACGAGGACCCGGAGGCGGATCCAACGAACAAGTGGACCGACCAGGCGAACGACATTTCATGGCCGATCGACAGTCCTGCGACTTTCTTTCTTCTCGTTCTCGAATCCCGCGATTCGTCGTCGATCCTAAAGGCCAGAAGGTTGATCGACGCCGCGACCGAGATGGCCACCTTTCATTATCGCACGAAATACCTCGTCGTCTCTCTGGCTCGTACGCGCAGCGAAAAGCTCGAGGTATTACTCCGACACGCCTGGACAAAGAAAGCTCTCGACTTGACGATCCTCGAACTCGTCCAACCGGAAGTGGTAAGAATCGCGAACAGTTTGCGATGAGAAATAATTTGCACGATCCTTCGTCAGCCCCCTGGCACTGTTGGGTCTACCGTGTCCCCGTTATTGTCGCCACGTAAACTAACCCACCATGCGGCGCTAGTAGTCACCCGCATGATACCCACTTCAGTCGCGCAGCGTCTGCGTAATTTGCATTTGACGCGAGAAATGCGATTTTTCCTTGTTGGATTGATAACCTGACGTGCAGCCAAGCACCACGCACGCAGGCATTCTCAAATATGAGCACAAAAATCACAAAAATTGTTTTTATTTTATCGCAACACTAAAATTGTTTATTATTTTATCACTTTGTAATACCACACTACGATTTTTTTTTCGAGAACAATGACAGTTCGAGAAAAAAAAATAAATATTCACTTGGTTTACGCGACGAAAAAGATGACGAAATAATACGAAGAGGTGCTTTGCGGAGTGGGGGTCATGCGGGTGACTACTAGCGCCGCGTGGTGGGTTAGTTACGAGGCGACAATAACGGGGACACGTTACTGTTAAGAGAATTTATCCCAGTGTCAGCCCCCTGTCCTTCGTTATCTTATTTTACTCGTAGAGCTGCCACTGTGACAGCGACCCCATTTCATTTCGCGCACGTGCTGTACTTGTCGGTAAATTTTTTTTTCGTTTACCGCCGAATGAACGTCTTGGATAAATATACCAGGTGTAGAAGTATGATACTGGAATTTCCCTATAGATGGTGCTAGCCATCAGTTTAGGGACCGTAAACGTGCGGCCTCATGCAGTCGCTCGTTTGTAGCGACAAATCTGGTCACGTGATATGTGGCGACAAAGCTGCAAATATTGAGCCATGTCGCTGGGAAAGGAGCGTGGGGAGAGGAGAGTGAGCGAGTCGTAATATGCTGATACTCTTTTTCGCCGAATTTTCGGAATCCGTGCTCTGTGAGCAATCTGTTGACACTGATCAACCCACTTTTGATACTTGTAAACAAACGACATCTCGTCAATTTCCGAAAAAAACACTATTATATTTTTGTTTTTATTCACTCCGATTTCTTTCACTTGTGGCAGTCTTCTACAAGCTGTGGCGTCGCTGGCACCTGCGCCTCGCGTCCTCGCCATAGCGCGACGCTCCGATCGCCTTTTACGAAAATCTGAGGAGTAGGCAATCTACAAGTTTTGTAACAATAATAATAACAACACTTTTTCGCGCGTCCACTTTCCCCACGTGTGGCTACTTATTGAGAATATAATTAACTGAGAATAAAAGACTACTAACATTCATTCCGATTATATAACTTGTGGAGTTGTGTTTTCTCGTTTATCCTGACAAACCCATGTTTCCATAAGACCGCTTCTGCAGCGCCATCATCTGCCTCTAACAGCTGACGAAAATTTTCAACACACAACCCAAGTTCCCTACACCGGTATATTTTTCTACAACCTTAAACATGTCGAGTTTTGTGCCTACGAACTACGATTTCCGGACAGCATTGGTTTTCTGTTATCATTTGGAACAAACTGCTGCAGAATCGCGTCGAATGCTTGTCAAAGCTTACGGTGAACATGCTCTGGGTAAAACACAATTTTTCGAGTGGTTCAAAAAATTCTAAAGTCGTGATTTTGACGTGAGAAACGAATAGCGTGGGAAACCACCGAAAAAGTTCGCAGACAACGAATTGCAAGCCTTATTGGATGAAGATGATACTCAAAGTCAACAAGATCTCGCCGATTAATTGAATGTGACGCAGAAAGCCGTCTCCGTTCGTTTTTATAATTCTCAAACAAGAGATGTGTAATTTTTACAAAAAAATTCCGGTTTTGTACTTCTACACCTGGTAGATATACCCAATCTTGAGGCGGGATGTACATTTAGACGTGAAAAAATAAAGCAATTTTGAGGCATTTTTCAAACCAAGAAATAATTATTCTACATTCATCTGTAGATATACTTTGAGGGATAACGCCACTCTAGCGCCAGATAATAAGGCCTAACTTTGGAAATTTATTTTGGGAGTATAAAAAAAGGAATAGGATCTCTTTTGAGAGGGTTTATTTAACACATATTAAAGAATAAAGAAAACGATTTATTATGATTTTCATTAACACTGGCAGCGACAGGGGCCATCTTGAAAAACGTGTTTTTTTTACAAAAAGCTTCACGAGAGGACGGTTTTCTCGTAGTGTATAAGACCTGAAACAAAAACCAAAAAAGAAAAATATAATCTATATATTATTAGGTATGGGACTACGTAGGGATTTTTTCTCCAATTTTGAAAAAATGGCACGTTTTGAGATAAATAAATCGATGTTGTGCACAAAACATAAGCAGTAAATTGTTTATGAAAAAAAGTTTACATTTAATCAAAAAACGGCTACGTACTCTTATAGAGAATGTAATTGTGAAGCTACTATCAAAATTTCGAATCGATCCATGCAAAAGTGTCCGAGTAATCCGTCCTAGTTTGAAAAAAGTTTTGCTTCGGAGCGCTGCAGCAAAATCGATAATCGAGACTTAAAAAAAAAAATTCGCTGCAGAACCAATTGCATATTGTTTTTTTACCCCAAAGTATTGGCAAGAATCGGCGTGCACTCTAGCTTCCCGTAGACATTGATTTGCAGATAAGTTCAATTTTTTTGAAATTAGAACATGTATCGTTTCTATTTGACGGTAATTAAAGTCAAGAAGATGTACCCTTAAAAGAATGACACGCGTTTACAAAAAAAAAAAATCAAAAGTTGCACGCAAAATTTCTGTAAAATTTGAAACAAAAAAGTAGCTTTTTTTCTAATTTTCCAAAAACAATTTTCAAAAACAATATCATGAACATTTCTACCAAGTTTCAACTCAAGCGGCTTAATAGTTCTTGAGTAATCCTGCCCGCCAATTTCGAAAATGTCTTTTTGAGAAAAACGCGTATAATGTTTACATAGAATTTGAATTAAATTACACTAGGTACTTGTGGTAACTAATTACTTAAGCAATCTGTTACAAAGTAATAAAATGCTAAATTACAGTAGTAATTGTAACTGTTAATTGTTAATTCATTTATTTTTTGCCCATCTCTACTACTAGCAGAAGGGCAGCTGCTCTCTCGCAGCGTTGACGTGCTGCAACGTTTAAAGTTTTTCGAATTTAGCTTTGAAACTTTGGGAAAATATTCTGCATATATATATATATATTTACCAAACAAACTCAAACCCAAACCAACCCAAAAGAAAACCCACATAATCGTTCTATCGTTAAAAAAATCTCTTAAGACTCAATACTGATTATATTTTCGCCCGGATCCGTTCGTGTCGACAGTTACCGTCTTCGTATTGATAAGCGTCCGAAAGTTCGATAATCTGTAACTTTTGAACACTTAAGGAGGTACGATCACTTCCACGGGGTCGGGTATGTGAATACAGTGGAGCGTCGATTATCCGAATCGTTTGGGACCGGGCGTCTTTCGGATAATCGAAAATTCGGATAACCGAAGAGCAATATTCCGTAGGCGAAAAAAGCGTTGATTCTTTCAATATGATAAAATACATATATTGAAAAATACAACGAACATTGATACGTTAATAATACAAGTACATTTTTGGTGAATTGAAAATAACCATTGTTTCATTCAATGATATAGAACGAAATTAAATACGTATTTAAGAATAATCAACATTCGTCCATCTTTGAGTTCTCATGTATTTATTTTTGAAAAAGTCGACGATTTTCTTCTGCTTCACAACGAAAGCTTGTTTCTTTACTGCCAAATCTCGACTGCTGGCGGAAAGCAATGTGCGCGCAAGCGCAGACCGAGAAAGTGGAGAAGACGTAGAACAATGTATATTACGTGCAACAATATATAGGACGTAATCGTTCGAAAAACTGAGCATTCGGATGAACGAAATTATTGTTTAGATAATTGATATTTTGGACAACCCAAATCGCCATTCGGACATTTGACGTTTCGGATAAACCAAATTGCCATTCAGATAATCGACGCTCTACTGTAGTACCTTTCTGCAGCAACGGGAGGCCAACTGTGAAAATTTCCGTTCGATCGAGACCGTCCTCGAGAAAAGTTCCAAAAATATGTGACGCGTTTCTGCACCGTATGCACGGTCTTATATACAGGTCACGAAAACAAGGCGAATTTCAGTGGTGGGGGTAGGCGCGCTCAGTGTCGAAGGCGCTGCGATCGCGGGGTGTACTCCCCCTCGTCCCTTACCCTGCCGCGGCGGTGATTGTTAAACGTAACCTATAACATGTCCAAAACTTTATCGTCAAAACGTGTTCGTATTTGCAAAAAAAAAAAATGATTTCTTCTAGATTCATATAACTCACGAGGTTTATAGAGGAAAAACATCGCTGAGTGGGGATCGAAGGCAAAATATGACGGTTTCCATTTCGGTACTCATCCACCCAGCAAAACTGTTTAGGTGACGTAATAGGTATCGTTCATATTTATCGAGGTTACTTGGATGTTGACATTTTTTATGGTTATGAGGGGCGTGTGATTACCATTATTGAAGTTCACAATGATCTGTTTAAACATTTTTTTCCACATCAGGCATATAGTAAATTACGATTGATATATATGGTTAGGGGCGTACATAAATTACGTAACGCAATTGGGGGATGGGGGGTTCGGCCTGACGTTACGGTCTACGTACGTAGGGGGTCGATGTTTCCGTTACGTCACTATTTTAGAACTGCCAAAAATACCAACATTTCTGCATGTTCAAGTTTAAAAAAATGTTTAACTCATCGTTCAGAATAGATGAAGTGCAAGCTCTTAGTATTTTGAGCAATATAATATAATGAAGATAAAAAACTATCATATCCCCCGCGACTTGATACTTTAATGTATCAATATTCTGAAAAAAACATAACTTTATATCAAGAAAAACGGAACGAATACTTTGATCGCGATTTTCTCGAAACTACTTTTTTTGTCTCAGCGAATACTCCAAAACTTATCAACCGATTTTCAATTTTTTAAGACCATTTCTTGTAATCGTAGTGAGTAAGGTTGTACGTAGCCGATTTTTTAAATTTTATTAATCACTATTTTTAAAGATTGATCGAGTACAAAAAAGGACCTTGAAGCTAGAAAAAAATGTCCAAACTGTCGGTATTTAAAAAAAAAAAAAACAAAATAAAAAAAAACGGCTACGCTTAACGATAGCTAGCTAGCTAGATTTGTATAGATATCGATAAATTGTTGACTTTTTATTTACAGATAACCTTTCACAAAGATATCGATGGGACAATGAAGAGAATTTTTTTTGTCGCAAAATCAGGGTTAATTTTTAAAAAATCATAAAAATTGGTATAAAACTACATGAATATATACTTCATAAAATGAGTGTAAACCCAATCTTTTCATAATTAGTAATTTAAAAAAAACGCAATTATTGACGACAAAGCATCCGTTACGAACGGAATGGGGGGGGGGGTTAGACCAGGCGTTATGGTTCCGTTACGGAGGGGAAGGGGTAAAAAGGGGAAATTTTGCGTTACGTAATTTATGTACGCCCCCTTAGGATGGTGCATGCGCCACGTTCGAGAAAAGAACGAAATTGCTGTATTCCTTCTGTCGCCCACGACACCCCGACACTATGGGCGAACCTAGCGGCGTAAGTCGGAATTTCCGAACCTTGGACACTAAGCGGGCCTCCCTACTACCGTCGTTTCAACACCTGTATGTAAGACCGTGACCGTGTGTCATGCCTCAAGATGTTAACTGTACGTTGCGCAGGTCATCGATCGATCAGATGGACCTACGATACATCGATACAACCCGTTCAAGTCCGAGTACTCGAGGCTTGCCTGGAGCTCGGGAGCGGCGGACGAATTGTTCCCGGACAAGGTCGCCAACATGTGGGGTTATCCTCTCCGCGTGGGGGCGGTGAATATGCCACCGTTCACGAGGATCGAGTACAACGAGCGGCATGAAATCACGAATACAATAGGCGCAAATATTCTTGCGTTACAAATGATCGCCGGGAAATTAAACGCGACGATCGAGCTCGTCCAACCGAATTACGAAGCGTTCAACCAGCGTGCCGAATTTTCCGACCCTATACGCAAGATGCACAGTGACATAGATTCGCAAAGGATTGACGTGCAGTCTTCGTTGACGGTGCGTTTCTCGACCTCGCGAAACGAGTCACTGCGTTCCGGGAGTGTGATAATCGACCGATTTTGTGCGGTCGTGCCGATACTGCCGGAGACGAAGATGCCCGTTTCGACGGATTTCTTCCAGGCTTATCTTCTCAGCATTGGCATTGTGGTGACGTTTTGCCTCGTCGGTTGGTTGCTCCGTTTCGATGGCAAGATGTGGCGACCCTTTGCCGTCGGTCGTATCCTCTTCGGAGTCGCAGTAGCGCATAAACCGAGGGCGAACGTCGAACGGATCCTCTTGGCTTGTCTGCTCCTCACCTCGGCCATCTACTCGTCCAACATTTACACCTCCATCACGAACGTGAGCCTGGAAACAGAGGGCGAAAAGGAATTTCGCTCGTTCGCGGATCTCGACGAGTCGGGCCTCGTACCGATGCTCAGTCCCTTCGCCTTCGACAAGACCTTCGAGAACGCCCATGGCCCTCTTCTCAATCTCAAGCACAAGAGCATCGCTTTGCGCAAATCAATGCGAAACTGTTCGCAGGTCGCTGTTCTTTACAAGAACGTCACTTGTTGCCTGTTCAAGATGAGCGCCAAAATAGCCATCGCGAAGACCACGAAGAACGGACGGGCGAGCCTGAAAATCGTCAAACCTTGCTTCTGGACGGACAGCCGTGCCTTCGTACTCGGCAAAAGATCGCCTTATCGCCATCGCATAGACGTGATTATAATGCAAATGCATCGCTCGGGTATCATCCGCAAGTTGTACACCGATGGCAGACCAACGTCGAAGCTCGTCCGCCTAGACGAGTACGAATCTCTTCGCGACACCAAACTAACCATGATGGCACTCCGCGAACAATTGTTGGCCATCGCTGTCTTCGGTCTCAGCCTCGCGTCCTTCGCCTTTGTCACCGAGATCCTCGTTCATCACGTTATGAAAAGGAAAAACGTTTGGCTCCACCTGCTCTGGGCGAAAGCGCTTCCTTCGTATCTCGGGCGAACCAGGCGCGGTAAAGATTCCCAACGATAGATTCGTCGGGATTGCCGTTCATCGTTGCTCGTCCAGTCTCTCACCGCGGGACAATTCAATGAAAAAACTCTCCTCGGCTTTGAAATATAAAAATTCCTTATGATTATTTACATTTTCTCGAATTCGTGTATCGTGAATAAATGCTACGGCCCCGTAACGTATTACAAATTATAACGATAATTGTCTATCCGTGAAAACACACGGCTCTCTCGTCCTCTCCCTCGCTCCGGTCGCGTTGCAAGGATGGAGCAACGAAAGGTACAGCTGCGCATCTCGGTTTGAAGAGAAAACAAAATTGTAACTAGAGTGGCCACTCGTAGCGCCCAGCCGCCGGTCGAGCTGATATTTGCTATTGTTCATTGGTGTATCGTATCGTTGTTCGCTAGTCATTGGCAGTATTACCGAGGAAAGGAAGAAACGAAAGAAACAAAACACACAGGAACGTAATGAATTTACAAAACTATTTCGAGGAGCTCGTCTCCCTTCGCCAGGGACTCACTCGTCAACTTTTTGGGTCACGTATTTTCCGACACTTTTCTCGCGCGATTGGTCTTTTTCGCTTTAACCGTGTCGTTCGGGCTGTCGTCCGACACCGAGGAATCCCTGAGGCTCTTTCGTCCCCTGCCAACGTTGCGCTCCTCGTTCTCCGAACCCACTGATTCACGATTCGACTTTCGTCTCTGCCGCTGGGGCGGCTGATTCTGCGTCTCCATCACTTCCCTCAGATGCTTCCTCTTCGCCTCCCAGTACATGTCCTGACGTTGCGCAATCTCGGGATACCTCTCCGGAAAGTCTTTGTTCCAGGGCATTATCAGCTGCCATCCTCTCTTCGGCTGATGGCGCGCCAAGTTCACGAATATCTCCTTGATCTCCTCCGGGGGCAATTTTATTACCGACGATACAACCTTGCGGTCCACGTACTCGTGCTCGGTGAAGCATAACAACTGTGAAAAGAATTTCGTCGTTAGTGTCATTATTACGATTAATCTAGTTATCGTCGATAATGAGTTTTCATTGATATTAATATTGTTATTTTACCATTACGGTTATTTTTTATCACAGGGTGAATATGTTGAAATGGCGATGGTTGAAAGAAAAAGCCTGAGCGATATTGAATGCCAACCCATCCAAATGGGGACTGGAAATGAAGGGAGCCGTGGAAGAAGTACGAGGGAGAGCAATATGGCGAAGGATTCGAGACGAAGATATCGAGGTAGGAAGAAAAATCATCGAAAGAGCTATACGAATAAAAACCGACCAGGAAATACAACAAGACCGAAAAGAGATTGAAAATTCGACGTATTTGTAGGGAGTACGAAAATCGAAAAAAACATATATAGAAATGGAAGAGTACTGGGAAGAGAAGGGGCGTGGAGGGAAGAACTACAGGAACACAGGCCAGGTCAAGATGCGGAAATATAGGAAAGGAGGTAAAAAGGAATACGCAGGTACCCTATGCCGGTATTGTAGGAAAGGAGAAAGTTTCGAACACAACATGAAGGCGTGAGAATAGAAGAAAAAACTTCCGTACATATGACCAATCAACTTTTTTTTTTCCGCTCCTTTTTCATGCATGGGACGTCCGTGAAAAATAATTTAATTGAATTTCTAATCCAATATTCGGTTTTGGGTCGACATTCTACACAAAATGTCCAAATTCCAGAACTGTAACTCATTCCGTTTAGGAATGAAGGGCCCGGACATACGGGGACGGACAGACAGCAATAGGGCTCCGTTATGCCCTTTGCGTACGGAACTCAAAAAATGAATAAGGAAGTTGTAGAACGTTTGGAAAAGTGGCGAAGACGCTAGGAGCTAAAAGGAAAAACGAATGAAGAACTGAAAGGGGAAACAATCATGGAATTGTGCGAGCATGTGAGAACCTTCGAATGCATGGTAAGGCAGGAAGCATAAAGGAGAAAAAGGGCGAAATACAAATCGACAAAATTATAACAAAAAAAGAAAGAAACGTGTAAAAGGGTATCAATGTACAGAGGGGGAAACTGTGTAAAAACCCGCAAGGGTATACTTGAAAATAGATAACTATACTACTGTACATTACTCTTATTTTTGGAAATGATGTTATTATTATTATTCTCATAATTAGTGGAATTATTTTATTATTATTCATAAAACGTTTTGATCACCATTATTATTGCTATTAGAATTTTTATTGCTATAATTGTTCCGATTAGTGAAGCGCTCGAGGTAATCAAGTGTAGGGCGTTCAAACTATGAACTTGATTATTGTTTGTATATGTTCGTCTTATTTGTTCAGAAAATTCCAAATTTTGCGACTCGAAAAGACGTTGGTATTTGATATATATAAAGTAAAATAAACTTCTGTACCGCATGGTTCTTCCCTTAAATTGCACTTACGATGTAATCTCGCGCCCGACACATCAAATCAGCAGCTATCCCGCTATGCGACGATATCGTGTCTTTGGGATATATAAGCTCGCTGTTCACCACCCAATTTCCTTGGACCAGAACGGCCACTTGCTGCAGATACTTGATGATGGAAATGGCCTCGTGTTCGGACGACAAGATGGATCTCAATTGCGCGAAGGACAATATTTTAGCTGAAGAGAAAAAACAATGCGTTCGATAAGTGCAACGATTTCGTATCTACATACGCGAGGAAACATTTAAGGTTTCGCGATTCGCTTAGTTTATTTTCGTTTTTAACTAAACTTCGACCGGTTAATCAAACCGATCAGATCGACCCCATACGCAGTCAGAGGTTCGTGGAGGAAGTGTGCAGTCGAAGGGTCAAGAGAGAATCCGCTGTTTCCGGCTTACCGTCTTTCATGAGGATTCGTATCTGATCTAGAAGGGGCAACGTTCTTATGTACGCGAGGGACGTGGAGTGTTTCGACGCGCTCGCAACGACGTACTCTTCACTCTTCATCGGTGGTGCTAACAATTTCAAATATTCACCGCGCGAGAGCTTCAACGTGTTCACGGACTCGTCAGTCGACGAGCAAAACAAGTCCATCCTCATCAGCTGAAATTTCATTGAAACACGCAACACGTTGTTTATTTATAGTTTGTTTTTCATTCATTTTTTTTTTAGATTTGCCATTTCTCAGCGAGAGGCCTCGAATGTCATCAACTGCCACTCGTTTTTTATGACGTCGAAGATTGCAGCGTTGGAACGCAACGAAAATGATTTTTTGTTGGCTATAAAAATCACTCAAAAGCCTTTACGTGTTCTTAATGAAAATTTGAGAACTCAATCTAAAGGGATTTCTCCCCTGAAAAAATGGTTGGGCGATTTGCGTAGCTAAAATCTGAGCAAAGCAAAAAAATAATTTTGTCGCACTCCGACGATGCAAACTTCAAGCCCATCGCCATTCCCAGTCTTGATTTTTCATATTTGTTTCATGTGATATTTGCTTACTCGCTGATCTCACTGTAGGGCAAATAGATAAATATTGGATTGCATCGGAACGCCATGAGTTTTGTTACCTCGGCCTGCGCACTGCTCGCATGGTGGTATTGCGTCTCGATCCACGACTCCTCGAGGCTCTTTTTCGACTGTTCTTGAAACGATTGCTCGCGCATTTTCGTGAAAAAGTCGGATTTTGGCCGGGCGAACGTTACGTTCACTTGTTTAACGACTTCCTCCTCCTCCTCGTCTGTATTTTTCGGTGAAGTAAAATTATGAGTTTCGTACTTCGCGACGCCGAATACGTGACGAAGGAACGCGTTTAATCGGTGACTCGGTTCGGGAAATTTGTATTTCTTTACGACCTGAGATGAGTGACTTTTGTCGTGAGAATGCGAACGAATAGAAGAAGACTCGGAAATGTTCGATATACCTTCGCCGGGATTCCGGGCCTCGTCCTTTCCTCCCTTTCCCGCCTTGTCGAGGTAATTGAACTGCGGTCGAAACTGCAAAATTCCCTTCAGAGGGGTTAGGTGCAACTCGCCGTCTTGGTAAACGCCGATCGAATAATTTGAGCAATCGGGCAACGCCCTCGACGAGTGCAGCGTCGTCTTGTCCATCGTGGAGCTACAAAGGCGTAAGTTGTTCAAATTTATACAGGAACTTTCATAAAAAATGACGAGCGTGTCATTGCGATTATCATTATTGGCTCATTAAGAAAAAGCTTTTGCTGATTCTTGATGAGCTAAAGTTTGCATCGTTGGAATGCAATGAACATCTTTGTGGATTTTTTTCATTTCTTTATTTTTAATATTATCGAAAATTTTCTGTGCCGGTTTTTGTTATAGATTTTTGAATAAGGATCCTCGAAAATGTTTGAGAAATTTTCATAGTCTGAATGTGCAAAAAAAAAACATCGGCAATGAGAAGAAAATATATTTTCGTTGCAGTTCAACAATGCAAAGTTCAATACCATCGAAATAGAACTTTTATACACTTATTGCGATTCCGCGGTTCAAAAGGAAAAATATCTTGATAATTGGGAAAAGAAGGTTTTTGTTTTTCGACGAGTTTTCAATTTCGATGGCGAGCCGTCCGCATGAGCTTGAAATTTCGAAAATACGATATTTTTGTATTGCATCGTTTTACAACGTGGGTCTCGTTTGCAGCAAAGATTCTTCAGAATTTTTATAAATGAACCGAGTTATGACGATTTTTGTGAACAATCAGATCGCTCACTGAACCATGGAAAGCCACCCAGCTGCAACTTTGTTTTTTTGTTTATTTTTCTCAACGCTATGTCGCACGAAACAGTGTAAGTTGCATCTCAAAGTTCGTCCTTCCCATTCACTTCATATTTCGACGGAGCATACTTTTTACCGTTTTCTATTAAACAGCCAGATGATTTAAAAAATGTTTATCCATTTAATAATAACAAACAATTAAAGTAATCTTTCTTTAGTGGAAAATCGTACTTTTTTTTCTACAGTTTGTGATTTTCGTTTTGGAAAATTACAAAAAAGTATCCAGTGATGAAAAAGTGTTATGATTATACTGGAAAAAAAATCATTTTTTATCTTTCGTTATAGATCACCCTAGTTGCCGAAACCTCCTACACAGATGGGCCATGCAGCAATGGCAGCACTTTGTTCAACACGGGACATCACTGTGGCAGGCAAAAAAAAACGATTTTCTATTATTGTTTCAAAGTATACATATTCAAGAATATGTGAAAAAAATTTCAAGTTGAAATATTGAAAAGTGACGAAGTTACGGACGATTTAGTGAAAGCAGGTAGCGCAACGATTTACGTATACTACAACTTTCAATCGTGTTTTTCTCTCAACGACTGTTCTCGACCTGGCTGGAATCATAATTCTAGCGATAATTGTCCAATTTTCAATTTTAAAAAACCAAAATTTCCGAATTTGCAGCATCTATGGTTGTACGTAAGGATTTTTAAGGCCTATTAGTAAAAATTTTGCCAAAATTATACTTTTTGTTTACCACCCGCCAATTTGTGATTTTTTTTTCGCAAAACGGCTATATACAACAAAAAGTACATTCATATAGATAATAAAACGATTTGATTTTCATTTTTCCGACCAATCATTATCAAGTTGCCGATCCAGCTGTGGGACCACACTTTTCATACAGAGGCTCTTTAATACCTCATTAGCATTGTTAATTTTTATTTTTTTTAAATAACAATTTGCACTACATAAGTTTGATGTATGCTTATCAACACATCTTTTTTCGAAATCTGGAATAAATAATCTAGTAGACAAAATAGTTAGAAAAAAACGACTTTTTTCCGCCTTGTCACGGCCTGCCTTAAAGAATACGTTCCTTGTGTATCGACATTTTTCAATAAAAATAAACGCAAACTTGGCAACATTTTTGTTATTAATAGTATGTCGAATTTTGATTTCCTCATCCCAATGCTCTCATCAGAACATTGAAAATCGACCTGTTTTTTGGGTTTCCATCTCAAGCAGACCTGCTGAATGAAGGTGGAAAAACCTTGCTTTGAAAACAGTTTACACGTGACATTGTAAAAACCCAAAATGGTAGCGTGCCGTTGCAGGCGATCGAGCTCTGTACGGACATTCGGAAGATTCCGTTTTCAACCTCGCTCAGGTCCAGGGAGTCACAAGCTTATCAGGTGAGACATGCGATCGTAAGTCAACCTAACATGCAAAAAATGGTAACAAAGTACCTTTCGAACGTTCTCTCCTCGTCTTGACCGGCCGTAGCGTGCAGTCCGTCCGCGTTAGCGGCGATCTGCGTTCCCCTGCTGGGATCGTATGTGGCGCTTTGCGTATCGATTTCGACCTCTATTCGAACTTCTTGATTCTTTGGCTTCATCATGGTCCTGATGAATTGCGCATTGTCGTATCCTTCTTCCGTCGGACGTATAGGATATTGAAAGATGTACAATTTTTCGGCGAGATTTTTCGAAAGAAATACCGGTATCTGCAAGAAGCGAAAAACGAATAGGAAAAACGTGAAACGGAAAAAAAAGATCGTCGCGACGTGATCGATTCGAGGGTTAATTCGACTTTGGAATAAATCAATCGGAACAAGTTGTCGAGCAACAAAGCGCGGATTGTCACGAAAATAAATCAAAATCGCGAAAGTGTCAGATGAGAACATAACCTCGCAGTAAGATCGTTGGGACGAAATTTTGTGCGCGGAAAACACGTGCAGCTTTCAGATTTTGTTTTACAAGTTTTGCAATACCTCTTTGACTACCGGATCGTCGTCGGTCTCCATGGCACTGGAATCCGTCATTCGAATTGAAAGAATCGATCGAAATCGTACGAAATTGTCACGAACCAATTACACCTGTATGAATTTTATTGTATCACCACGTTTGACTGTTTAAAAGTCGAGATAAGAGGCAAGAGAACGCGAGTGTACCGGGAAGATAGGCGAAGATAGCAGATGAACGAGTTCAGATAAGTGGATAGATATTCCAATCTACGGTGTCTTATCTCCCCGAACACTCACGCCAACGTAAGGAAAAAAAAGTGTTCGTTTTCTTGCGTTATCTTTTCTTATGTTTCCATGATCGCGATGTGAGACCGCCGGTAAGTTAGCGGTACCCGCAACTTATTTATTTCACGCATATAGAAAAGTTAAAAATTTAAGTTTTTTCAGCCAACTTTACGGTACATGTGTGTACCGATGCATATGTAAGATCGTGGTAATGACCGTAATGACACTGGCTGCGGCGCACATCTGCAGTGGCTACGCGGGAACTGGAAATTTCGGGCGCTCCGGTCGGTACAATAGTTAGAGAATTGTGTGCGTTTCGATCTTCTGTTGGTACAAATAACCAAAAACCCTATCGTACGTCTTCTTTATCCTCTTTATGTACTCGTGCATCTCTATAGTCGAACATCGCAAAATTCAAATTGAAAACGCGCGTTTTTCCGCAGGTCCGAAACAAACCTGAAATCTCGTGCAAAGTCGTGTAAACCAGCAAACCGCTCGTTTGCTCCACTGCGTAATAAACCTACCCTTTGGAAATTCGTCTATTCAAATGATTTCCGAATTACATTATGTCGTATCAGTCCCTGTGTCGTGTGTCTTCTGCCGAACGTCATTGTGAGAAAATCGTTTATAACCTCACTTTTTCAACACCATTGTCGTGCAGTCAATGTTCTGATTCGGAAATGTTCGCGATAACGACGTTTCGAAAATCCACGATACCTGTTCAACAACTGTGTTAATTGTTGAAGAAAAAACGATCAAATGAACCGGTGTTAAAAAGAGAAAACAATGGAAACCGACGACGCGCCGGAGCCCTCGCAAGTCAGCAACAGGTTCGCACACGTTTACATTTTCATGCTCCTTTTTTAATCGCAGTTGAAAAAAATGCCCAAAATCACGTCCGAATTTGAAGGAAAAAAAATATATTTTGACCTAACCTCACTTTCCGAAGACAGGTCGGTTTGTCGTCATTTATCAACAGCCTTGCGAGAGATGTTCTTTCATTTTCGTAAATCTCCCACATTGATTTTCCATCGCCAATTCGTGTTAAGCTTTCCGGTGTCTCTCTACGTTGTCGTTGACGATCTTTCTAACTACCGTTACAGTATTTCCATAGCGGAGACGCTATGGCGAGCCATAAACGATCCGCTGATCGGCATTTTCTCGGATCTGGAAAATCCGGCGACGGAGAGAACTCTCCGCTCGCTCCTCGACTCCATCATAAGATCATCGCCGAATCTCGTCAATGTTCTCATACCGACATTCGGCGCTGGCAACAAGTACAAAACGCTGCGCAAACAACACGCCGGTAAATACGACCCTGTTGAGTCAGGAGCAACCAGACGATTTTTCTCGTCCCTCAATCCTTTGTTCTCTGGTTCCGCTCAATATAGAATTAGAAAAAGTAATTCTGGAGTCGTTATAAAAGAATATCCCGTTTCGTTCTCACAGCCTACACGACGTGGCTTTTCGGTGTATTGTTCCACGTCGTCGGAGCCCCCCTGAGCGCTCAGGTTCTCGCCAGCAGTATCGAAGTACAAGCCCGAATGCTTCGCATCCTTGGGAGGCTCAATCCCATCGTGTTTCAGTCAATATCCGAAGAGTACGACAAAATTCTCGAAGGTGAATATTCCAATGCGATGAATCCTGCGAAAAAATGCTTGATTGTTCTTATTGTCATCGTCTCGTATTCTTATCATCTCTCGTTCTTATTAGTTCTTTATATCGATCCGTTATCCGTTATTATTATCTCTAATTGTGTTCATCATTCGCAGAGCTCCTCGACTGGGCTGAATATATAAAGGAGAAAACGAGTCTCTCTTTTAAAAAATTCGTAGCCGAACAGAATGTCATCGAAAACTTGGATCTTCCGTCGTTCCCGGTTACCATTGAGGCAGCGAGAAATACGGCCACACAGATTTCCGTGATGCACGTGAGTAATAATTTTCTCATCGATAAATCTGGAAATCAGTTTTATACTAATTTTGTTATAACAATAATAACAATAACTTTTATTCATAATAATATATTTTATTTGTGACACGATAATAATTTTTTTCATGAATAGATCTTGAAATTAAATTTTCATGCTGATTCTATGACACATGGGTATACATAAACTCATTAATACAAAGTTCACCTCTATTGTTTCGACAGTACAGTCGCTGTGTAAAAAGGAAAGAAAAACTCGTGCAGAGACACTCGGAAAAAAAACTTGGAAAATAAGAATAAAAAGAGTAAGGCGTTCGAAAAAATGATTTTCCAGATTATTTTAAAAAGCGGAGTGAGTAACTGGGACGAAGGAAAGCTGTGGGCGAATGTATTACGAATTCTGCAAAGATCCGAGCCCGAGGCGAAATTCGTGGCGCTCGAAATAGCCCTGCAGTTGGTGAGAAACAGCACCGAAGAGACCGAGGTGAACCGGACGAACCGTACGATCGATAAAAATAATTGTACTAGACTCTTCCGCATCAATAATCGTCGTTTCCCCTCGTTTTTCCCCTTATTCAGGACTCCAAAGTTATGGCCGCTTACGTAACCGAGATCGTTAAAACGGTTCCCAGCTGGCAAAACTTGGGAATGTTGAAGGCCGAACAGACGCAAAAATTTCGCGAAACGATCGTCGAGCTGGTGGAAAGCCTCGACGAGGCTGTCGAGGTGATCGATTTGTGCTTCGCCATTATCGATCTCGTCGCTGAGAACGTCATTGGTAATTGGAGAAAAAAACAAACGTAGTCACCTCTCGTCCCGGGTCTCGAGCCACCGCAAAATTATTACAATAACAAAAAGAAAGGATAAAAACGACAAACGAATTTAGCTTTTTTTAACATTGAATCCAATTTGAAAAAAGAAAAGAAATTAAGTATGCAGCTCGTAGAATAGTTTGGGTCCGATGGCGTTTCAGAATCGAAAACTCTGGAAGACGCGGCCTGTCGGAAAATTCAACGATACCTGACGAGTCATCCGAGAGCTTACAGCCCCAGCGAGACGAACAAATATCTGAGATATTTCGAAAGTTGTCCGGTAACGATAAAAAAAACATTTGCAATTCCCTCTTTTTAAGGGGCTACATCTATCCAGAGTAGAGCTTGGACTATCGGAGTTTTTTCCAATACCGGTATTATTTCGATATTGTCAATTTGTAATGATGATGATATTTCAATGAATTTTTTCGGGAACATAGAATGAAAAAATGATTGGAAAATGCATTTTTTAACCCACCTAGGTAGATGTAGCCCGTTAAAGCCTGACCAGCGTCGGTGTCTCCAAAAATATTGACGCTCCGAACTGTCATTTCAAATGAAAGAAACGAACCCATCGAATTAGTAACAAAAAAAAACACGTAAAACAAACGGAACCCTTATAATGTTCGTTCGCAGGAATTTTCCAAGGTAATAGTCCACTTCGTTATCTTCGACCTGCGAAGTTCGGCCCATCGTGGCGCGATCGTCCGCTTGACCGAGGCGAGCCTCTTGTGGAGCGGCCTAACGACCAAGCTCGAGGATAATTTCGCCCGCGAAGATTGGGACGGTGTCTCGAGGATTTTCGGCGTGTCGCGCTCCTTGAGCGCGTGGCTTTCCGACAACGAGAACGTCCGTGCCATCCTCTACGAGGACAGTGACGTCATCGTGAACAAATTGCGTTCGGCACTCGAGAAAATTAACTGTCGCGCTATAGGAGCGATATATCAGTCCTTCGTCGACCTGATCGCCGATCTGGAAATAAATCGAACGGAGATAGAAAAGCTACTGAGCCTGCCTTGGTCTCAAGAGCCCGTGGCAAATGTCGAGGGCGAGAGAAGGCTCGTTGCTACCGCAAAGTCACTCGACGCCCCTACCAAAGCTCGAGCGCTGCGAGCTATAGCCGAATTTGGAAACGGACCCGGGAGAGTCAAAATTCTTAGCGCGTGCATTTGCAGTACCGAAATCGAATTGTCTGTCGCTGCGGTATTGTAAGTACGAATAATTATAATAATATGTAATTGCGTATTGCTTCCTCGGTGTTTTACTTAGCTAGCGGTATAATTTGCATTTGTCTTTTATCACAGCGTACTTCGAGAACGAAATATTTAAATATTGTCGTATATTTCGCCGAAAAACGTGTCTTTCTTTATTCTAGGAACGCGGTGCTTCTATTGAAGGACCCGAAGGTCAACATTTCCGATATTTTCACGCATATTTTGTGCCCAGCCCTGGTGTCCCAGCGACAATCGCTTCAGGAAGCTGTGGCGAGAGCCGTGGGCGAGATCGTCTGTTTCGTCTCCGGACGAGCGAAATTCGTCAGGTAATCACGTTAGTTCGATGAACGTTTATCATGTCGACACCGGTGGAAAGTTCACGAAGGCTCACTGTGACTGTTACGCATATGGTAAACAGGGAAAACCGGGAAAACGCAGGCAATTTCTTTCCTGATTTGCAAATAGTCATATGTACTACAAAGAAGAACAAATGAGTTTTTTTTCGGACTATGACTTTGGATCTCTTCTCGCAAGTTTTAACCAAGTCTTCCTCATATTTATATCAATTGGCATTTCAATCCACAACTTTCCCGGCGTTTTTACACTAGTATTCTTACACTCAAACAAACCCAAACAACACGCCAATGATAGGGATTGTAACTCACTTTTGACCGAAAAAAAATGTACGTATTCACAATTGGCCCAGCGTCGATGCTTACTATGCAAGTGACGTCACGAACCGAAGCAGCAAGGCGGCTAGCGTTTTCGCGCGGAAATTTGAAATGTAAAATTTAAATGCATTTTCATGGCACTTGTCGATTTCACAAAATAGATATAAAAATTCTAGTAGTTTATTACCACCGAAGGATCGATTTGAGACACTTTTCAAAAAAGGGCGTAACGCCCTGTAATGCGTAACAACCATGCTGACGTTTACATCGTTCTTCCTTTTCCGGTTTTGTTCGTTCGCAGGGAGAGTTGGGACTCGCGCGAATGGCGAATCGAGTGCGAAGTGTGCGATTCGCGGCGCAAAAAAGCACCGATTCCCGAATCCCCTTGGGGCCTGAGAAATCGCGAAATCGAAAGCTCCTGCGTGCCGTTCTTCAATCTGTTGACCTCGAATAATTTCGCAACGAGGAAAAATATGTCGATGAATTTGCGTCGTTTTTCGAGTCACGTAGAGGCGTTCAATTCGAAGAAAACGATGAACTCTTGGTTGGCACTTGGGCGCGATCCGAGCCCGGAAATTCGTCGGAACTTTGCTAGCTCGATCGGCACGATGGTGCGCAACAAAATGCGCATCGTCGAGGGAACGAGAGGAACGGCGGCGTCGCGTGGGCGAGACGTGCCCGAGGAACTCGTCGAATTCGTCGCCACGATCACCGGTTTTATGGCGGAGACCCTGGAAACGGCGCTCGAAACACCGGACGACGCGTTGCACTGTACTCTGATAACAACGGCGACGGAATTTGGCAGGCGAGTTAACCGGAAGTTCGGGACGGCTCAAACGACGAAAGTTGTTCAGTTCCTTTTCAGACTGGAAGTCGGTGGAAATAGAAGTTCTAGAAACTGCAATAAGTAGAATGGATTATTTTTATATACCGGGTGAGGCAACAACTATTGACAGTAAACATATTTTCTAACTTATCTGACTTGGGAGAAGAAAACTTATTCTACAAAAGTTGCATAGTTCAAAAAGGGACATCGAGTTGTGGTTACGAGGTTCATCCAGGCGGAGGCACTTCGGAGACTCCAAGGTCACCTTCACTTTAAAAAATGGGAACACTTTTTCCGGAAGTTTATCCAGGAACTAAATATAAGTTCACAGACCTAATTTCAAGATGATCGATCAACATTTAGTATTAAAAAATGGATAAAAAAAGAAGAGTCCATTAAACAAACGTTCAAAATCGGTAACTAATGAGATTACGGAGACGGGGATCCTGGCAATGGTTGTTCAAAATTCTTACGTTGCTACTCGTTCACCAGACTTGCCACCACTGGACTTTTTCTTTAATGGGGAACTTTGTGAGACTCTGCCTACGAAGGAGTGTCGAGAAGTGTCGAAAAAGTAGTGCGCAGGGTATGAAAGGAAGAATAATTAGAGCCTGTTCCTTAAGGTATTCTTTCCGTATTTTGTGGGGGCATAAGGGGGGCCCTTCATCATTGCTAACTTACGGTGGCGCTTAAGGGATCATCACACTGAAAAGGATCGATAAGCAGCCGATTTTCGCGATTTTTTTTTCAATGGTAAAAATACGCTTAGTCTGATTTTTATGACACATCAAAGCACTCGTAAAGAATAAAAAATACATTTTTACACGTTTATTTTCATTTTTTTGTCATTTTTTTTAACGGTTGAAAATGTCTTCGAAAGCAAGGAGTCCGCACGGTGTCCACGGTTGTGGCCGTAAATATTAACTGAAACAACATTCGTTAAAACATTATTAATCAGTATGAGAGCCGCTATCTTGCTGTGGAGATTTGAAAAAATGAAGATTGACAAAATCGCGGCGATTCGAAAAAAAGTATCGAATTACCTTATTCTTTCGACAGTTTTTCGTTGAAAAGTTTTTCGTTGTTCGTTAAGTTTTCCGTTAAAACGACGGGTAGCTTGAAAACTCTTCCTTTGACAGTGTACACGGTTTTGAAAAACAACATTTCGAGAAAAAAACGCGTTCGTCCGCGCCAGGTCTCACGCAGTTGATCGAATCTCTTTTTCTGAGAAAGGGAGTAGCAAGCGGAATAATTCGAATTTAGCCCCAAAAATTGCGCAGCATGTTTATTTATTTTTACTCGATTATGGATGAAAATAATTTATTTCCTAAATATTAAGGCTTAAATACTTATTAAATACTACGACGGGTCGAAAAAATATAGTTATTACCCCATTTTCTTTTGTCTACTAGATTATTCATTTGGGATTTGGAAAGAAGGGTATCAAGCATACAGTGAACTTATTTCGTGTAAATGTTTATTTGATAAAATAAAAAATTCACAACGTTATTGAGGTACAATAGAGATAAAAGTTTTCTCCTACGTTTGATAAGTAAGAAAATATTTTTACTGTGCATAGTTACTGTCTCCCCCGGTGCGTTGTTAACATTTCTTTTTTACGCGTTTTCTCTACCCGAGCCGTGTGACTTTTACCCCCCACTCGTCACTTACACCCAGGGCATGGGGAAGATGTAGAAAACCCGTGCCGATAAAGACGGGAGGGTGGAGGTGAAGGGGGGAGCGCAAGCCAGTGCGCGGCTGAGGGGTCACCCATCCGAGTACCGGCCCTGGGTCAACGGTGCTTGACAGGGGAGATCACCGAAGCTGCGCACCGACTGTGCGCATTCGTTACTGGCAGTTTACGACTAGAATATATTTTTCCAGATAAATTTCGCTTGATTACTAGTAACTTCTAGTTGCGGAAGTGGACTTTTCTTTCTCTCTCTCTCTCTCTCTCTCTCTCTCTCTCTCTCTCTCTCTCTCTCTCGCATCAGTTCATGACTAATCCTAATTTGTACTTTCCCCGCAGCATACCATTGCACCTGATCGAGAAGGATGTCTCTACTATATTTTTGATCTCGATACTGCATCCGAACTCGACCAACACCGCGGTCGCCTTGGCGAGCGAGGCCTTCCGCGAGGTCGCTGCATTTCACAACGTCACCCCCAAAGAAATGTACATCAGATACAAAAAGGATTTTCTCGAGGTATACTTTCATATTCTCCCTTGTTTCAGACATCTTTCCTTTTATTTGACGTTTTATTTTTCTCACCATTCCTATCTATTCTTCGTGTTCCTCGATTGTCGTCGCCACATTCAAGCTGATGACGCGCATGGTCGTGAGCAATTACATCGAAAGAGGCTACAACATAGCAACCTCGTTGCACCGCGCCGCAAAGTGCATCGGCTATCACGGCTCCCGGCAATTGTTGCGCAAGGACGGCCACATCGCCGCTTGCTTCTTAACGTCCCTCATCGTCAGAGCACCCATTGCGAGGCCACTCCTTCACGACATGTCCGATCTCACCATGATGGACGAGAAGGACATGTTCACCGAATACTTTCAAGTGCGTATTCGATCTGCGATTTCGCTTTATCGCCGAATTAAAATTACGCTAGAAATATGTCTTCAAAAATGGATTATTCACACGAAAATTCACGTCTTCGATGGAATAATGTTTATTTTCCGCCATGGAATTCATTGTCCATACAGGGTGTCCAGTCATGAATGGATAATCCTGCAACTGTCGATAGGTCAGATCGTGTCCTACTGTATACTGGAATTTCAGTTTATTTAAAGTCCCACGGTTTTCGAGATAAAAATCATCTGCTTTTGGTTTTTCGCATGCCATTTCTACACATATTTTTTTTCACCTGGTTAAAAAAAAAATGCACTTGGTTATTTGTTTTATCTAGAAAAGTCTTCTTTTTAACCTTAAATGTTAAGGAAACTTTATGGAAAAGGATCTTACGCAGAATTTTCATACAAACCAATTGGAACATCTGACTTTGATAGCTTGCGGTGTAAAAACAATGTACTACGCACATCGTGACAAATATTTCAAAAAGTTTAGTTATTTATTATAGTTAGTTATAGTTAGTTATTGTCGATTCATATCATTTGTAGAAATCGCATGCGAAAATCCAAAAGCAAGTGATTTTTTTCAAAAAATAACATAAAGCCCACAATTTCGTTTTCGACTTTATGTTATTTAAAAAAAAATCATTTGCTTTTAGTATCATTCATAGAAATAGCATGCGAAAAACCAAAACCAAATAGTTTTGTTAAATAACATAAAGCTCAAAATCTCGAAAACCGTGGAACTATATATATATAATTTTCGCGGTTTTCGAGATTTTGGGCTTTATGTTATTTTTTGAAAAAGATAATTTATATATGTCACTATTATATCATTATATATATATATTTGCAGCACATTTGCGCTTACGTGTTCCTAAACGAACCACCGCAGTATGGGACAAAGTGTCTCAAGCTCATGTCCAGCATCACGAAGATCAAGCTACCAGATTTGATGACAGGATCCTTCATGGTGAGCCGACTGAATTTCCATTCATCCGCAGTTTAGATTAGAATACGAATCAAGGGTGAGCCTACTGTGCCGAGCAGAAAATCAGGGTGATTGAAAAAAGATAATTGAAAAATCGTTTGGAAATCGATTTGAATGTACATTAACAAAGTTCTGTACCAAATTTAGTTGAAAAATATTCATAATTCAAGAAGTTCTAAACAATCGCGTGAAAGACCTTTGACCGTGAGGGGCTCGACGGTGTATCTGATTTTCGCCTTCCTGTTGACGTGAAACAAAAAAAAAAACGAGTTTTTCTCTTATAATAGATAATATTGGCTAAGACTCAACCCAGCTTTCTTGAAATCATGTTTCAATCATCAAAAAATATATTTCGAATTCTTTTTTCGATTTTTTGAGGAAAAATGACATAATTATTGTTAAAAAGTATTGAAAAACAATTTTACGAAGAAAAACGTACGTGAAGGCTAAACTACTATGGCATTGAATAAGTGTACCAAATTTGAAGTCAATTATATCATTAAATGTCGAGAAATCGTGTACACCGCTTTGAAAAACATAGTTTCGATAAAACACGTTGAAAGGTTTACTAGCAGTTCTATCGATGTAATAAGTTCACCTACAATCTGCGATGTCTGCATCGTATGTTGGACCTTTCCCTTCAATTTGAGTTGCCTCAAGCGAGTTCCGATTTTTTAAAATTTTCACAGTACCCTAACCCCTTAAGAAAGGCGGTGAAAATTGCGACTATACGAGAAAACAATCTGACTAAAAATAATTCTGAACCTTCCCAAATACACCGTGCACCGCTCAAATTAACAATTTATTTTTACAAATTCATACAATATTTTTAGTGATTTGTGTTACAATTTCGAAATCATCAATTTTCGGGATATTTCACGGTACGAAAGAAGCAGAGCTGGGCGTAATTCTATTTGTAAATACGAATACGAATTTATTTACATCGTGATTTTCATGTGAATATAAATACGAATTTATTCATACTTCACTTATTTGTATTCACATGCATGCATACAAATACAATTGTATTCACAAATATTCTGAACATACAAATAAATTCACAGAAAAAATTGTGAATACTCATAAAAAATGTGAATATTTACAAAAAATCCTTCACAAGAAATTGTAAATACAAAAAAAATCACAAAATAAGTTGTGAATTTTTTCGTATTTAAGGCAAATTAAAATCAAATTTACAATGATTAGATTGAAATTTACACCAAAAGTGAGTTCTTACGTATTTTGAGAGGAAACATTGCCTCAACATAATGTTTTCTTTCACAATACGTAAGAACTCATTTGTGGTGTAAATTTTAATATTGTCGTGAATTCGATTTTCATTTTCTTCAACTTGAGGAAATTCACAACTCATGTGAATTTTTACATATTTATAATGTAATATTTGAAACTCACATTTTTTGCAAAAATTTCTTTGCCTCGACGCAATGTTTTCTCTCAAAATACGTAAGAACTCACTTTTGGTGTACATTTTAATCCAATCATTGTGAATTTTTTTGTATTTACAATTTTTTGTGAATACATTTGCATTCACAGATTTTGATGTGAATTTTTTTTAATTCACAGGATTTTTTTGTAAATATTTACATTTTTCGTGAATATTCACAACTTTTTCTGTGAATTTGTATGTTTTGAATATTTGTGAATGCAATTGTATTTGTATGCATGCACGTGAATACAAATAAATTCGTATTTACACTTGCGAATACGAATTCGTTCGTATTCGTATTTACAATAAGTGAAGTATGAATAAATTTGTATTTATATTCACATGAAAATCACGATGTGAATAAATTCGTATTCACATTCGCCCAACTCTGGAAAGAAGTTCTTTTTTTTTCCTACAAACAGCAACATTTACAAAAACTTATCGTATTCCACCACGTTGCCTCTTTTCAGGGAATATTTCGCGAGCTGTTGTTGCACTTCCACGAGAAAATGGAAACGGTCGTGCGCTGCTTGGAGATGCTTTCGGCGTACGACGGTAAGCCACGTGTGAGTTTCACCACGAAGGAGAACGTCGCGAATTATCTGAAGCCTCATTTGCACGGGATTCTCGTGAATCTCGATTCGCATTTGAGCACGAGATCCGACGAACACACGCAAAGATCGGCTCTTGCCAGCCTCGGCGCTCTAATGCGATTTATGGGCGCGCGATATTTGACGCCTCTGCGATACAAAATTCTCGCCACCCTCAGAGTTTCCCTGGGGTTCAAGAGACCGGGATTTCGCGAGTTGTCCTGCTACGCCTGGAACGCCTTCATCCGCAAGTAATACCACAAAGGCAATAACAATAACTATTTTTCCTACGAATTCAAAGTATAGACGGGCAAAAAATCATGTGAGAAAAACAGATCGAGAAAGGAAATATTTGGTGAAAAATTTCGGCACTTTGGCGCTGTAAAAAAATAGAATCAAGTGTCTTTTTAATTTGTCAACGCGGTTATATCCGATGTGCAGGAAATTTGAAAGAATAAAAACGCGGGCATAAAACGTTCTCGGGATGATATGACAATTGCAGTGGTAGTAGTATCAATAATAATGACAACACGAGGCAACGTTAATAATAACGACGTAAATAGTGCACGGAATGGAAATATGTTAAAATGGCAATGGGTATAAATGACAATACGCCTCCATATGGAGAAAGAAGGCGGGAATAAGGGATGTAGAAATATAAGCATGGAAAAGAGCAGCAAACTACCTATGTGAGATAATGAAAATGCCGGAAGATTGGTGGCGGAAAAAGTGTTCGAAAGAAGAAGCCAAAGCGATATTTACTGCAAACCCATCCGAATGGGGACTGGAATGAGGAGATAGGAGTGGGCGCAATGTGGCAAAGGATAAGAAACGAAGATATGAAGGGTGTACGAAAAATAATCGAAAGAGGTATACGAATTAAAGCCGATCGGGAAATACAACAAGACTGGCACAAAATTGATAATTCTACGTAATTTAGGGAGCACAAAAATCGAAAACAACGTATAGAAATGGAAGAAGCGCATTGAGGGAAGAACTAAAGAGACATGGGCCAGTTTAACGGGGTATCTCTGGAAGCCCAATTTGAAGGGTCGGAATCATTCATTTTTTTCTAGCAACACATTCGTTGGAACAAATTCATTTTTTCCCAGCAAGTTGTACACATGTTTGTGGTTACAATGTAATTTTTTCGGAAGAAAATCTTTCAAAGTGTTCGCGGTGCTGCAGTTGGCGTCGCAGTCCTCCAGCGGCGAGGCCCGAAACTGCTGGATCTCTGCCAGGCTCAAATGTAATTTGAAACGAAAACGGAAAAAAAATTCTTCAAATATATCCAACTGGCTATGGGTTCACGATCCACTTTTCGAAATTTCGAACAATACGAACAATGACAGCTTCCCCAAAGAAAACCTCATTTTTCTCTTAAATTAGTCTTAAAACATTCGTGAAAGTTCACGCTATAGCAATATGCAAAAGAAAAACGATTTTTTTAAGTTTCCAGAGAGGGTTACCCCCTTAAGATGCGGAAATGTAGGAAAAGGAGGTAAAAAGGGATACGCGGATACTCTATGCCGGTGTTGCAGGAAGGAAGAAGAAAGTTTGGATCACATACTTGAATGCGGGAAAATAGAAGAAAAAATGAGTAAGGAAGCGGTAGGCGGTTTGGAAAAGTGGCGAAGAGCCTACAAGGGGGAGGCACTAAAAGGAAAAATTAAGAATATAATGAAAGAGAAACCGATCAACGAATTGTGCGAGTATGTGAGAGCCTTCGAATGCATGTTTAGGAAGGGGGCACGAAGGAGAAAAAGAACGAAAGATAAATGTTAACGAAAAAGAGGAGGAAACATGTAAAAGGGTATCAATTTACAGGGGGGGGGGGGGGGGGGGCTGTTTAAGAACCCGCAAGGGCATACTTGGAAATGAAGAACAATAATATACTATGCTCATATATGGAATAGTAATAATACATAGTGATAATGAATAGTAATAATAATATCAACATCAAAAAGTAGTAGTAATAATAAAAATAACAGTACAACATTGACAACAATAATATTAATAGTATACGGAATAGTAATAATGTATAATAGTAGCGAATTAAAAATAAAAGTAGTATCAGTAGTAATAATAACAATAACGATGACAAAATAAAAGTAACAATAATTTTTCAGTATAAATCCAAAAGATCTCGGCCCGTTATTGCCAACGATCAGCATATCGATGATTCCACTTCTCGAGAGTTGTCCCCGCGAGGCCGAGTTGATGCTCGAGTACGTGCTCGTTGAAAATGTGGAGACTATGTCGTCCTACATATCGGAAATATTCTTCATCGAGGACATCAACGTGTCGAAAAAAATCGCCACGATTGTGAAGCAGCACATGATGAAATCGTTGCCGGAAGGATTCGAAGCGAATTTGAATTTGTGGCTGAGGCGAATCACTCACGAGAGCGACGAGGTGAGGAAGAAAGCTCTGAGCCATTTGAAGAAGTTTTTGGAGAGGCACCGAAGCGAGTTGAACGAGATGATACTCGCTGACACGGACGTACATCCGCTGGTCGTCAAATTGCTGGACGCTCTTTTGGCCGGCTGTCAGGACAAGGACGAGAACATAAGGTTGGCATGCGGCGAGTGCCTCGGGGAACTCGGCGCCGTCGAGCCGAGCCTTCTGCCGCGAAGAATCGTCGCGAGAGGTTCGGAAAATGATTTTTCTTTTTTTCGTTCAGTCCCTATGGCTAAGGAGGGTCGAGCGATTAACCGGTCAATGTCGAAGGATATCGATCTTTTGCACGTAGGTACGGCCGATAAGAGTTGAGGGTTGAGGTCCTTTTACCCAGCCGAAAATAAGCGAATTTTGAAGCTTTTTTTTGTAACGAAACTATTTATCCTAGATAACTAATCTTTTTTATAAATATTGGTACAACTTTTAATATTCTGAAATAAAATTGTTTTTTTTTCTTAATATTTAACAATCACTGCTGTGCGACACTTGCTTCGGAGATGGTTGCCGCCTGTTTTGCTCCGCGGCGTCCAATCGAGCGTCTGGTGCATTGATCTGAAACTTTAAAAAATTCAAAGAAAAGTGAAAATTCGAATAATAGTAGGTGTTTGAAAAAAATGCTCTATTAGGTTGGCGAGCACGTCTGTGCATCTCAATTTAAAAAATTCAAATTTCAAAAATTCAATTTTCAAAAACTCAATTAAAATTATATTCTGCCTATCGTGTTAATTCCGCCGAGGTCATTCGAGCCTATTTTAATAAGTTTCCGGCTGATTTTTTTTTGTCTTTATAGTCCATTTTTATGGTGGATATAGTGATATTATTATTACGAAGATTACCACCGAGTCGTTGACAATCTAATTTTTCAGTTTTTATATGTTCACGTGCAATAGATTCATCATTTACTGCAACATTTGGCACACTATAATCGATAATACGAATAACCAACATGAGTAAACATCAATCAGAGCGGCTGTGGGTAAAATAAATTTGGACTCTTTTTTCACCCCGTAGAAGTGATCGTACCTCCTTAACAATGATTTATTTATTTTGAACTTTCACTGAACGTATCCACGTCCAAGAGAAATCGCCGTACTTTAACATTCATCATTGAAACGCTCGACGCTCCGCAAGGTCTTTTGGGATGGTGATGGACGTAGGTGAAATTTTGGAGTACTCGTAGGATATTCTCGTAGGTACATGATATTCGTTTGCAGACGACAGCAAATTCATCGCGGACATGAACGAGGACTTCGCCTGTGCCATCCTCGTAGAGCTCGTTCGCGCCTTTCAAATGCAGAAGAGCACCCGCAGCATGGATTGTTTTTCCCTCGCGATTCAAGTTTGTATTCCGCCTCTCGAGATCGCCGTTCCCGCGGTCTTCCAAGATCGACACTTCGATTATCATTGATTCCTTCTCGCAGGAGATTCTCAAGATTTACGAGATATCGCCGAGCGGCAAAAACGGCCAAACTTGGGACAGCCTGCCCTCGACGACGCAGCAAATTATTCTACCGTTCTTGACGTCCCATTACAAAATCACGACGACGAACGACGAGAGCCACTACCCGCACCCGATTTACGGGTAACTCCATTTTGCCAATGACGTTCATGGCCGAAGTATACGAAAAATGTGCAATAATTACCGTCGCTTTGTTTCGAGCTAAAAACAAAACGCGGCGTAATTTCGTTTTCTTTTTTCAGATCCGAGGCTGGCTCGACGTTTCAAAAGTGGGCGTACAATTGGGTTTGTTCCATGTCGAAGTGTCTCAGAGATTCCGTTCTTCGTGGAATGCTCAACGCGTGCCATCCAGCGTTCAAGCACGATACCAAAACTATGATCTTCTGCATTCCACATATCGTCCGTGAGTGGATACTCGGTTCGGAATCAATTTGACCGATAGGGTCCAAACAGCCAATGAACGAACGGAGAATTTTCGGATCTTGCCGAAAATACGACGAAGTTACACGATCGAACACGAAAAAATCGTTTTTTTTTTCGTTCTATTAAGGGGTTAGGTTGCTCTGACGACCCGAAAAACAGGATCATTAAAAAAAAACATTCGAGGAACAAGTAGGATGATTGAAAACTCGTTTGGATATTCATTCATTCAACTTATTCATTCAATTCATTCAACTTAACAAAGTTCTGTACGAAATTTCGTAAAAAAATATTGATAATCAAAGAAGTTGTAAACAATCTCGTCAAGGACCTGAACTTGATTTTGACCACGCGGTCGACCTGAAACGAAAAAATTTTTTTCTTGAAGTAGATAATATTGGCTAAACCTTGACCGAGCTCTCTTTCTGTCGTTTTTCAATCATCAATAAAACATTTTTGATTCTTTTTTCTCGACTTCCCGAGGAGATATTACACGATTATTGTTAATAACTAATGGAAAACAAATGTTAAGATAAACGTTGGTCAAGACTAAACTATTACACTGAACAAGTGTACCAATTTTCGAGTCAATCCATCCATTAGATATCGAGATATCGTGTAGGGCGTTTTGAAAAACGTAGTTTCGGGAAAAACGCGTTTAACCCTTCCTTGACACACTGGGTCATTTTGACCCGGACTAATGTACAATAAAATACTGACTTCTCTAAAATTGAAATTTTTCTATAATTTTTTACAACGATTTTGTACTTTCCGAATTTCAATTATGCAGACATATTAAGAACCAATATGTATACCGCAATTTTTCCAACAAAAACCGACCGAAGTGTTGTTAAGGGGCACCGCTATCGTGAGTACCCAAAAAGGTGATTTTCGGGAATTTATTGAAAGAAAAGCATTGCGTCGTTTGTTTTGAAATTTCGAGGATATAGTTGTGGATAAATTATGTACAACAGTAATCTTTTTGTATGAAAATATTAAATTTTCAGCGGCTTACGCGCCGTCTCCCGGGTCTCGAAAAAAAAAGTTTTCTCACTGCTGCGGTGATTGCGGCCTTCAGAGTGTCAGAAATAATAAACATTTTTATGTCCGTTGAATTAGAAGGCATTGCCTGTACGATGACGCCGGATTGAGAAGAAAAAAAAATGAAATCCAACAAAATGTCGTAGTTTTGAAAAAAGTTCCAAATTACGCTTAAAAATCTGGTGGTTTTTTGCATGGCAAATTGACATTTTTCATCCAATCGAAAAACTGGACGGGCATTGTACGAAGAAATAAATAAGAAATACGCTAAAGTAAGATTCAAGTCGATCGGATGGTTTGTATTCGAGTTAGAACTGCAGCAAATTTGGACAATGTCGTTTTGAGAAAGACACGTTCAAAGATAAAAAGGGCAGCTGCGCCTTCTAAAGACCAGCCGTTCGCTAGAAGGCTGCGGTTCAAAAACTATTTGAGATCCGCACTTGAAATTTTAGTATGATATTCTTGAAAGTACAGACTATCGAAAAATGCAACAGAAAAAATCGATTTTTCAAAAGTGTCACACTAGTGGTGCCCTTTAAGGGTAGGTGGACGAAGTTCTCTCTGGGTCAAATTGACCCAGTGTGTCAAAGCCGTGTCTAAATATAAGTCAAGGAAGGGTTAAGCTTGCGCAGCAGCCTAACCCCTTAATAGAATCAAACGTCCGGTCCTATATCCCATGAGATTTTTTTTCTGGCACAATTAACTGTAGAAAATCGACTCAGCATTCCATTCAAAGTACATCAATCAGAATCAATGACTTACGATGACGTTTTGTTTTTTTTTCACGTATAATTACTTTTACGATTCTTTTTTGGTCTCGCAGTGTACATAGTCGCGAACGGCGAAGAGACCGAGAGAGAAAAGTTGATAAATGAGATACTGGCGGTGATAAAGGAAGGCGAGTCCTCGAAATTGGATCCGGAATTGTTGCGCCGTCGGCCACTTCGGCACGTGTACGACGAGCGACCGACCGAAACGAGGGTATCTGACGAAGCGCGTCGCGTCCGTTGTTCGCAGGTACATCCAGTGTTTGCATTTTTTCAAATCATCGATAAACTATTGTTATCAGCCGACGCGCAACTCCTGCGGCAACCTTGCCACAGCTCCGCCATCTTGGTGATAAATGGATGAAAAGAAAAGAAAAATTGTCTACTTAAGGGATACTCTAGCGCTAGAAAATAAGCCTTAAATTTAACAATTTATTTTGGCAGTATGAAAAAGGGAATAGGATTTCTTTTGAGAGGGTTTATTTAACACATATTTAAAGTAGTAAAGTAGTAAAGTATTAAAAAAAATGTTTATTATAATTTTCGTGCAAAATGGCGGCGACAGAGCCCATCTTGAAAAACGTGCCTTTTACAAACAGCTTCACGGGAGGACGGTTTTCTCGTAAAGTATAAGACCTGGAGTAAAAACCAAAAAAAAATTATAATCTATATATTATTAGCTATGGGACTACGTAGGGATTTTTTAGTAAATTTTGAAAAAATTGCGGACTTTGAAAGTTTGAATTTAAACAAAAAACGGCTACGCACTCCCATAGAGAATGTAATTGTGAAGCCACTACCAAAATTTAAAATCGATCCATGCAAAGGTGTTCGAGTAATCCGTCCCCCAGTTTGAAAAAAGTCTTGCCGCAGCGATCCGAGGCGCTGCAGCAAGGTCGATAGTTGAGTCTTTAAAAAAAATAATCGCACCAGGATTAACTGCATATTGTTTTTTGACCCCAAAGTATTCTTTAAGCAATAAAAACGATTTTTTCAAAACCCTAGAGTGTTATCCCTTAAATATATTGTTAAAGTATACCTACAGTTTGATAAGTGTAGAATAATTATTTCTCAGTTTAAAAACTCCCTCAAAACGGCTTAATGTTTTCACATCTAAACGTATATCCCACCTTGAACGTAAACGATTGACAATGAAATCCGAGCGGATTGCCCGGAGGAATAAAAGCAATCATAATAGCAAATTCGACCTACGTTCAGGTAATATTCTCGACGCTGGACCATCTGCAACGATGGCTGCGGGAGAAGCGTTTGGAGCGTGACACGAAGTATCGGCAGGTTGACGCGTTCTTCGAGAAGTTGGACAGTCTCGTGTTGGCCCAGGGCTGCTATCAGTCCCACGAGTATCATCGGGCTCTCATGTACCTCGAGCGTCATATGGGCTTCATGAACAAGGGACTCTCGGATTTGACGGAGGGTGGACTGTTGGCGAAGATATACACTCAATTGGAGGAGCCCGACGGAGTTTCGGGTATATTAGCGACCCAGGAACAATCGCCGACCCTTCAACAGTTGGTGCTCGCTCACGAGGTCAGCGGCCAACTCCAAGATGCTGCGACTTGTTACGAGAGACTGGCTCAGAGAGTACTCACACCCAAGTATCTTCAGGGAATGGTTCAGTGCTATCTTGGCTTGGATCAACCCTTCACCGCGATGAATATAACGAAGGGCGTGCTGAACAGCAGGTTTCTCATTACTTTGCTCTGATATTCTTCCGTTCACTCCCCCCGTGCCTATTTCGATTTCTTTCACTTTCCACAAACTTCCTCACTCACGATGCAAGTGACGTCACGAATCGAAGCAGTATGGCGGTTGGCTTTTACGCGCGTAAATTGGAAACGTAAAATGTAAATGCATTTTTGTGGCACTTATCGATTTCATAAAATAGAAATAAAAATTCTAGTAGTTTATTACCACCAACGGATAAAATTGAGACACCTTTCGAAAAAGGGTGTAATAGCCTATTAGTTTTGCATTTCACAGAAAGTCAAGTTAAATAAAAGCTTGTAAAAAGAATCTCTAATGAGTCTTCAATATCCACAAGGCCGGAACTCGAGCCGTTGATGGTGGAGCACGAACCGTTCTGGCGTCTCGCGCATTTCGCGAATCTCGACGAGGAAACGACCCAACGAGGAAACGTCAAGCGCGCCCTGCTGGACGACCTCAAACAACGCCGCATGCCTGATCTACAGCCCATGAAGCGACGCCTGGTGTCACTCCTCGGGGCTGCCTCTCATCCAGGCGCCTATCAGCAGAGCTACTGCTACATCATGAAGCTGCACGTACTCAACGAGTTCGAGAAAGCGGCCGCTCTCATGCTCGAGAATATAGACGCGTTGCCGCGAATCTTCGACGTCTGGGACTCGCGCGGTCAACTCGTGAGAGCCTCCCGAGGCGTCGAATTCGTTCTCGGTATGCGTCGCGCCACCCTCAATCTTGCTGTTCAACTGCACCAGGAAATACACGGCGCCGAAAAACCTGGCAAAACCCAAGAACTCAAAGAAGAAATCGGAATGATCTGGTTGAAGAGCGCCAAAATAGCGAGAAAGTAATACGTTTGGATCGATTTTTTGGGTGCCTTAGACTTGGGCGCTTACGCTTATCAGTAGTGCTGTGGCACGCTTGGGTTGAACTGCGCGGGCTTCGGCTAATTTTTGGATATCTCCCTTAAGGAAGCTTTCCAGTGTGACAGCCCGAAAAATCGCTGTTTTTCGCGATTTTTTTTTTTAAAGAAAAAATAATCTAATCGGTCTGGTTTTTTTTTTTGTATATTAATTGGGTATTGAAGAATACAAAACAATTTTTTAAAGATCGATTTATTTATTAATTAATATCTATAAAAATGATGAAACAATTGTTGCAGAAAATGCACTTGGATGTGGTGTCCACGTTGAGGGTCACAATTTTGATCTGAAACAAAAAACACAAAAAGATTATTGATCGGTATATAATTGGCTTTCGTGCTATGGAGGCTTTTTTTTTTTTTTTTTTTGCAAAAACGGCGCCGGTTTGAACAAAAAGTATCGATTTTAGCATTTTTTTTGGCAGTTTTTTTTACAAAAAAATAGGAAGATGTCAAAAAAAAAGCTTCCATAGCACGATAAACAATGACGTTAAGAATATTGTGTAAAAAATTCAACTCGATAGCTTTAAAACTCTGCCCTCCAAGTTGGACACCGTTTTGAAAAATGCTGTTTCGAGAAAAACGCGTTCAAAGTTTCGCTGTAGCTGTAGCGCTCCGTTGCCTTCTTCCAAGAAATGCTGTACAGTAACCGAAATAATCTGAATTTCGGCATGAAAATTTCAGGGAATATTCGGAAGAGTGTATACTATTCGATAAAGCAAAAAAAAAAAAATCGATTTTTTGAAAATTTCACACTGGAAAGCTCCCTTAAAAGAAATCCCCTAACTCGCATCCCGATTTATGTTGAAACAGTTATTTTGTTAGAAATAGGGTCCCGCAAATTAACTGAAAACAGTTTGCGTGAAGCCGTTGGCGCCATTTTTGATAAATTCTCACAAAGGGCTGGTAACCGAGGTAGCAATTCTCAAAAAGCCGTTCACAAGTCAAAGTGTGTCATATATCAAATGTCCGCGCGGAGGACCCCCCGATTTGACCATCCAAAAAGATAGCTGTCATGTGTTGAACACGTGATAACTTATAGGTGACTTCCAAACGGACATTTGGTACCCATTTAGACAATGTATGGATAACTGTTTGGGAAATTGGTTCCTGGGAAACCGTCGTGTTCGTTGTTCTCACGGGACGTTCGTGCCGAAAATAAGCGCTTGAGGTCGCGGTCACATGGCGAGCTATTAACTAGTAGCCAGTAGCTATTCAATAGGTCAAGAAAAGCTAACCTGCAATTTGATTTACGAGGTTAGAGGGAAATGGCTGAATAATTCACCAGTTCTGATTCACATTGTGAAATACTGAAATTGCAGCTCAGCTGATTCGACTAGTGTAGTGTCTACTCGCCCGCAGATTGACGTCTATATATATAACTTGGAGACCAGTAAACCGGCGTTACTCGCTATTATCCGACAGTTCAACATTCCACCTCCACAGTGTTCACTGTTTATAGCTCAGCGTTGATAATTCTAGGTGTGTCCCCCAATCGCTAGATACCAGTTTTCTAGCTCACTGTCTTCTAGTTAGTAGCTCAGCAATGAGTATGACGGCCATTCGCTGGTAGTTTACTAGCACACTATCAACCAGTTGATAGGTCGTCGATGGAACTGCGCTCTAAAGCTGACGCTTCTGCTGCCCCACCTTGCCGCGAAGAAGCGTTCGTGAGCACAATGACATCATAAATGCTTCTGCGAGCATGCACAGCGCCAAGTCGAACGCCGTGAGCGACGCTCGTAAATGCTGAAAACGCGTGAGCGCCCAAGTCGAACGTACCTTTTTATGTTTAAAAAATTGATCTTTCATTACCCGACGTCTAGACGCTACCGCACTTCTTTGTACATGTACATCAGGATAAAGCGAAAAAAACATCCCTATAGCATAATTCCGTTACGGTTGCAGAGCCGGACTTTATCAGCAGGCTTACATGCACATTCTCTCGGCGAGCGACTACTGTCCCCATCAGCAACTGTACATCGAGCAGGCACAGCTTTACTGGCAAAAGAATTGCCAGGAGGACGCGTTCACGACCCTGAAGCGCTGTTTCTCAAATTGTTTTCGGCCGTCCGGGGACTACAAGGACATGCCGCTCGACGTGTGCGAGGACGAGCGAAGACAGTGCGCCAAGGTGAGAAAACATCATCGGTGAATCATCGTCGCAACGGACCCGATGAGGAAATCTGTCTTTGTTGTTTGTGGTGATTAAAATAAAATGTAACGTCAACAGGCAAAATTGTTGTTCGCGAAGTACAACGACGAGACTCTGAACGTCGACACGGATGTGAATATCTCGAACTACAAAGAGGCGATACTCGTGTGGTGCGCTTGGGAAAAGAGTTTGCTCGCCTGTGCCCAATATTACGAGTCGATAGTCAACAGAATGAACGAGGACGAGAGGGACACGAAAGGAAGGCAAGTAACGTGAACTGGAATAGGCCGATTTTTTAAAGATAATTGTTCCACATTAAGGAGCTAGCTACGTCTACCTAGAGGCCAGAAAAAAATGGCCACATTCCGAATTATTTTCTGCGAAATGGTTGGTGAACATGAAACGCTTTTTTTTTAACACAAGGGACACGTATTGAGATACCCAAACGAACGTAGTTATTTTTTAAATATGAAATATGAATTTTAAATCTTGAGGTCTTTTTTCAGTAATTTGAAAGTAGTATTAAGTAATTTGAAACTAATATTTCGTATTTTGAAAACATCTACGTTTATGTACCTTCTAAGTACTCGTACTTATGATGAGTGACTAAAGAAGGAACTTTTTTGTAGTTATACTTTTTTGATTTTCAATTTCACTGAACATTATTTTTTACTTTTTATTTGTTTTTAAAAGTTGTTTTTAAAAGTAGCTTTATGTTTGTTTATTATATACTTTTTCGTATTAGGATTTGGTATTAGGATTAGGATGGTTGAAAAAGAGAGAATGTCTCGAACTGCGTTCAATTTTCAGGGAGCTGCAAGTTCACATGATAAATTATTACGGGAAGTCGTTGCGGCACGGATGCAAGTACATTCATCAATCGATGCCGAGGATGTTGACGATATGGCTCGACTTTGCGTCGCGCGTTCAGAACAACCGATCGACGGCGAAAATCGGCATCGAAACGATGATAAAAATGACGAAAATCATAGGTGAGGACAATCCACTTTCCTCCGTAATATCGTCATACCTTTTTAACAATCTATTTTCAATACTTCGCTTCTCACGCGATTGCAGATATTTATCTCGACAGGTTGCCGATCTTCATGTGGCTCACGGCGTTCAGTCAGCTCGTCTCGAGGATCTGTCATCCTTCGAGGGAAGTACAAAACACGCTCTGCACGATACTCGTCAAATTGATACTCGCCTATCCGCAGCACTGCCTGTGGATGATGGCGTCCGTTTTCAATGTACGTTTTCTCCCTTTGCGGGTGATATAGGATAAGCTTAATGTCGGTACGGTTGTACAATTTTTAAGGGATCATCACAGTGTAAGAGGTCAATAGCAGATTTTCGCGATTTTTTTTATCGTTACAATACGCTAACCAGCCTGGTTATTTATGTTGAATTGAAAGAACTCATGAAGAACAGAAAGTAATTTTTTAAACGTTTATTTTTATTTTGTTAACATTTCCTTAACGGTTGAAAATACCTTCGAAAAAAAGTATCAAATTTAGACTTTTTTCGACAGTTTTTCGTTTAAAAATATGAAGATTAAAAAAGAACTTCCATAGCGAGATAAAAAATGTCGTCAAGAATGTTGTGTGAAAATTTGAGACGGTTAGCTTCAAAACTCTTCGTTTGAGAGTGTACACCGTTTTGAAAAACGACATTTCGAGAAAAACGCGTTTAAATTTTCGAGTGCGGAATGTTTATATAAATTGTCTACTTACGTTTATGTAAGTATGCGAACAGCATGCTTATAACCGTCCATACTATCGTATAATGCAAGAAAAAAGTCGATTTTTTCGAAAAAAATTTACTGCGATGATCCCTTAAGCACCTTAAAAACGGCGGATTTGAAAATTTTGAAACTGCAAGCCTAGTACACACGTTCAGGCATGCTTGCACGAGCCTGGCCTGCTCGAGCATGCAGATGGGAATTCGATCAACCTTCAAGCCGCGGTTCTATCATTATGCTTGCTTAAGGAGGTACGATCACTTCCCCACGGGGTCAAAAAAGAGTCTAAATTTATTTTACCCACAGCTGCTCTGATTGATGTTTACGTATGTTGATTATTCGTATTATCGATTATAGTGTGCCAAATGTTGTGGTAAATGATGAATTTATTGCACGCGAACAAATAAAAACTGAAAAATTAGATTATCAACGACTCGGTAATAATCGTCGTAACAATAATATGAACATATCCACCATAAAAAGGACTAAAGGGACAAAAAAATCAGCCGGAAACTTATTAAAATAGGCTCGAATGACCTCAGTGGAATTAACACGATAGGCAGAATATAATTATACATATTATTGATACGTGATAAATGACAAAACTCCACAAATTGTTGTTTGTATATTTTGTGGCGGCTTCTATTCAAATGAATTTCAAAACAAAGCTGGGTTATGTTCGCCAAACGCATCAGCTGTTACTCGCGACGTTGCTTAGTCTGTGTGTGCTATTTCGTCGTTCTGACCATTTTCAACCGGAAATTGAAACTTTCTTGTAACGTAGTGCTTCAACTCCACGGTGAAGATTGATTTTCTTATTTTTTACAATATCTATTATATCTAATCTATCGAATTTCAGTTTTCCAACGGGTTTAGTTGGATACGTGAGCAGAAAAACCACGATCACCGCACTTCCGGTTGACCGTCTCCATAAAACGACGTGCTTCGGTAACTCAAAGTGCTCGAATTTGCAGTTTTATTGCGAAAAAAACTAAACGGTCAAAATATCTCAATTTTTGGCAATAGGCGCATAAAGTATTCGTTAAAATCATATAAAAATTTCAAATCCGTAAGTTGGATTCGTAGCAATGATCGTACTTCCTTAAGGCAGGATTCTACTTTGAAACCATGAAAAAAACGCTATATTCGTGAATTTTTTCTGAGAATACTATTAAAGATATCGATATGGGGTTTAAGCTGTTCAATAAATACACTCTTTAAGTACATAAAAAAAAATTTTTAAATGTATTTTAGTCATTTTTTGTACACGTAAAATATGTTTAAAGCCAACGCCTCGAAAAGCAGGTACCGTTGCCGTGGTCGTGAAATCTTCCCGACGGATGGTCTGAAACAAAAAAATCAAATAGTTTCATGTTCAGTATGTCTTCAGGAACCGACCTAACTAGAATATTTTATATACGTGCAAAATTAACAAAATGGCGGCTAAAATACGAAAAAAAAAATGCGTTTTTTTGGGTCTTTTTTTGCAATAAAAAAATAGTTCTAATCAAAATTTTAAGTTGATTGTAGTTAGGTCGGTTGGTACACACATATAGAATATGTGTTCCAAATTTCATAAGGATCGGTTCAGTACTTTTTGAGTTATCACGACCACGGTACTTGAAAATGTCGTTTCGAGAAAAACGCGTTTAAAGTTTTGGTGAGTGATAAATCGTAGAAAAAATTATCTTACCCTCAATCAGCGATGCCTGGGCCATATAATATGCCTTCGACGTGTTCCAGGTGGGTGTTTTCATCCAATTTAGCCTTTCAAAGTTTCAAAGTAGAATCCTGCCTTAAAAAACATCACCTAGACGCTCAAGCTGCTTGCACAAAAAGATCGTGCTTGCATGCCACAAAATGTATAATAATTATACCCATAAAAGAACCATTCTTCAAACCTACTCTCATTTTCTACACATCATCTACACTCGCACGGAAACTTACCCTCATTCGAAGCCCGCCCGAATTTTTCTCTCTTTATTGTCATTAAAAATCGTAATTATCGCGAGTTTCGTCGATGCTTCCAGTCCTCGTATCCGGCGCGTCAGAAACGATGCCAGGAGATACTGAACAATCCGCGGCTGGAAACGTCGCAAATGAGAAAATTGATAAAGGACTTCAACCGAGTGTGGGAGAGGCTGATCGAGCTGTCGAACAAAGCTATACCCGATGGACTGTTGAACACGAATGTGAAATCGTTGTCGTCCGGTTTGCCGAGATTGTTGGCCTCGGCGGATTTCGGGCCGATTATGATGCCGACGACGAAATTTCGCCAGCTTCATTTGCCGCCCAAGGGCGACTCCGTTTCGTCGCACAATCCATTTCCCGCGTGAGTTAAGAATATCAATTTTGCGAACGTGGGCGATCCGGAAGTGACGATTGCGAAACGATGGCCCGGATTTCGTTGCAGCGAGTGGGTTCACATTACGGGTATCAATGACGAGGTGATGGTGATGACGTCGTTGCAGCGACCTCGACGAATATCGCTACGGGGTTCGGACGGCGCCGCCTACCTGTTCATGTGCAAGCCCAAGGATGATCTTAGACGAGACTTCCGGCTCATGGAATTCAACGGTATCGTCAACAAGTATCTCCAGAAGGACCCTGAGTCCCGACAACGCAGACTCTACATCAGAACTTACGTGAGATTTGCAATTACCATTTCGTATCTTTTCTTTTCATTTTTTTATATTTGTCTATATTTTATTCTACATTTTTATATTCTATTCATTTTGTCTAATTCCTAAACTTTCGATCTCTTGGCTGGCTGCCTTTACGTTTTCTAGCCTATTAGGACGTGGAATAAGTTCTCGCTGCTTTCCACAGATCGCGTTACCACAACTGCGTGCGTGTAGTGACGCATCTATAAAGAAGTACCACAAGCAAGCTTGACGTTCAGTGTATGCCGAAGTGTAAACAACTTTTTCTTTTCACAGTGTCAGACATGTCAAATTTTGTGCGAAAAAGGAATATTTTTAGTGGAATTTCACTGCACTGCTTTGTTTGGAAAAAATCTGCAGCTACAGCAAACAAAATTTATATTGAGGAGTACAGCGACCATGCTCTGACGAAAACAACATACAGAGATTGGTTAAGGCCATGTGTCACATCGACCGAGCGGCCACGAGTGCGAGAGAGATAGCTGATTTACAGATTCCCACCGTTCTCCTAAACGGTTGATTTTTTCGCAAAAAGAAAAGAAACATCTCCCACTCTGTTGAACGACGAACACCGTCTTTCCCTTCGTTTGCCCGAAATGTGGTCCGTCTGAGAGATAACTTGGCCGTAGGATTCTTACCGACTGGACGTGTGAGCCATGTCCTTAAGACCAGGCGTTGGCAAGTATTTTATAGCGGAGCCTGGATACGTTCGAATTTTTTAAAATCGAGGTTCAGAGAAACAGAAACTGCAAATATCAATTACAGCAAGCAGGTTATTATTGGGACTCAAAAAAAATGTCGCTTATAAAAACACATATTATGGGTTTTGTTTTTATTTTTCTCTCAAAAATAATATAACCTTCCGTAGGTTCTCAATGTTAGAAATTACACCTCCGATGGTGAGATAGTTTTTTTAACTTTGGCTCTCGCGAGGAATAACATATGCCAAGAGTATCTTCAAGATGGACGCCCGTTATGCTTGAACGATATTTATTTTTCTAAAAATTCATTTTTGAGAAAGATGCTTAAAATCTATATGTCGAGCTAAGCATGGTTGCCAGGTTGAGGCGCAGTTTTTTTGCAATTTGCATACTTTTTTGAAACATGTTCACCCCAAAATTGTTAAGTTGGTGCAGATTTGTACAAAAGTACAAACAACTGCTAGATTTAGAATTGAGTAGGATAGATTTTTTACTCGATAAATTATTTTTTATTATCTCACTAAAATTACAACGAAAGTTAATTCTTTTTCATTTATAAAAATTCTTTATGGCTGATTCATCATTCAAACCGTTTTACGTATTTTTGTTTCAGATTTACGGCCTCAAGTTGAAAAAAAAGATTTTGAGTAATAATAAAAATGAAGAAATAAGAAGAAAAAAATCGTCACGTTCCAACGATGCAAACTTCAATGTCATTACAGAAATAGGGTCTATTTTCGAACTCTTATCTTTTTCAACTTTAGCTCGGTTTCCAATTTAACTTGACGTCTTTAGAGTCACACACAGAATGAGTTGATTAAAGTTTCAAAAGATTTTTTGGCGGTCCAGTTTTCTTCCCTTCGACCAGCGGCCTGTCGCCGACCCTATAGACTCTTAAGGGCTAACCATATAGGGTATAAGGATAACTAAGGGTCACCATATTGTATAATTTTATAATATACATTTATTTTATTCAGTTGAAGATATGACAATAACATCCTTGAATATTATTATCCACTTACTTCCCCACGCACAAAAAAAACGCGAGAAATCACTTAATTTTAGACGTTTACAGTGGCGAAAGCTTTTAAAGAATAAAGATTGTGATGTGTTGAGTTGGAGGCATTGTTACATTACTAGCTGAACTTCCAGAATCATTAACCCCTTCGTTGGCAGAGAGAATTCGACAAAAAGTGCCCAGAATGGCAGGAAGTTTTTTTTATCCTGAAATCTTGCACTCTGGGGTTTTTGAGGGTACTCGGTACTCAAGCTTCATATATTTCCACCTATTTATTGCATTATGCTCCGTGTAATTGAATACACGATGAAAAATTCCTTCATTTCGAGTTCAGCATCATACTCAGCGTCCCCGAAAATCTCCGAGTACCAAGATTTATCCAAATCGAGCTGTTTTTTTGCACTTTCGTTCGCCGTTAAAAATTTTTGAATTTTGTGCTCAGATTCGTAATAAGCGACCTCGAAAATCCCAGAGTACCAACTTTTATCTAAATCGAGTAAAATTTTCAATTTCGGTCCGCCATTCTAGCGCCGCCATTTTGAATTTACAAATTTAAAGTTCAGATTCGTAATAAACGACCTCAAAAATCCCGGTGTACTAATTTTTATCTGAATCGAGTAAAGTTTTTCATTTTGTCCGTCATATTGGCGCCGCCATTTTGAATTTACAAATTTAAAGTTCAGATTCGTAATAAACGACCTCAAAAATCCCGGAGTACTAATTTTCATCTAAATCGAGTAAAGTTTTTCATTTTTGTCCGTCACATTGGCGCCGCCATTTTGAATTTACAAATTTAAAGTTCAGATTCGTAATAAGCGACCTCAAAAATCCCGGACTACTAATTTTCATCTAAATCGAGTAAAGTTTTTCATTTTTGTCGGTCATATTGGCGCCGCCATTTTGAATTTCCAAATTTTGACTTCAAATTCGGATTCGGCGAGCCCACAAACCCCCGAGTACCAAGATTTATCCAAATCGAACTGTTTTTTGCACTTCCGTCCGTCGTTAAAAATTTTTGAATTTTGTGCTCAGATTCGTAATAAGCGACCTCGAAAATCCCAGAGTACCAACTTTTATCTAAATCGAGTAAAATTTTCAATTTCGGTTCGCCATTCTAGCGCCGCCATTTTGAATTTACAAATTTAAAGTTCAGATTCGTAATAAACGACCTCAAAAATCCCGGTGTACTAATTTTCATCTGAATCGAGTAAAGTTTTTCATTTTGTCCGTCATATTGGCGCCGCCATTTTGAATTTTCAAATTTAAAGTTCAGATTCGCAATAAGCGACCTCAAAAATCCCGGAGTACTAATTTTCATCTAAATCGAGTAAAGTTTTTCATTTTTGTCGGTCATATTGGCGCCGCCATTTTGAATTTCCAAATTTTGACTTCAAATTCGGATTCGGCGAGCCCGAAAACCCCCGAGTGAGGTTCCGATTTCAAATCAGAGCAAGTTTAATAGGAAAATAAAGGTTGACGCACTATTGCGTCAATGCCACACAGGGCACGGAATTATTTGACGCACTATTGGATCAATGCCAACGAAGGGGTTAAGAGTTGATCACACAACAGCTTCGAAACGTTTCAAAGCACAAGAAATGATTTTTAAAAACAAAGCAATAATTTTCACAAACAAACAACGTTAACTTATTCAACGTCCCGATATAATTCGAGTATTTCTCTTTATGCGGTAAGAAAAAAAAAGAGCAAAGATTTTTTGATCCACAAGTACTAGAAAAATAATTTGGAAAACTTGCATACTGCTTTCTCACTATGTTACCGCGCTCGCGAAGTTTCGCCGACGAGCAAGCACAATTTTGCCAATGGTGGTGACGTTTCACAGAGCGTGGTACCGTTGAACGAAGAGTGCGGCCTGATCGAGTGGGTGCCGAATTTGGTCGGCTTTCGTCCGGTAGTCATGGGACTGTACAGGGAGCGCGGCATTGCGCTGTCGACGCGGGAATTGAAGTCAATGATTTGCGCCCTCAAGGATCCGATCGAGAAGAAACGCGAAGTTTTCCTGAAGAAATTGCTGCCGAAGCATCCGCCGGTACTCGGGGATTGGTTTCGCTTGACGTTTCCCGATCCTTACGGATGGTTCGTTCTCTCTTTTGGCTTTCTGTGTCTTTGTGGAGGTTTCCTTTTTTCCCCATAATCCGGATAAAAGCCGCTCCCAAAATTGAACTTATTAGTTATATGCCAGTGAGTCAGCTAGGAACTTATATTCATAGTATTGATAATAATGGTAATTATTATTACATGAATAGCGAATGCGTTAAGGAGGTTGGAGCCGTAGCCACAACCCAAGATTAAAAAAAAGAATATATATATATTACTGACGCAGTATTTTCATACTAATCTTCGATAATGTTATACCCTTTCAAGTCGATAGTAACACTAAAGTTTTTCTTATCAGTGTAATAAAAATATTAAAATGCATAATTTTGCTCTTTGGTTATATGTTTTGGGAAAAATTAGCATCTACAGAATAAAAATAAACTTCCTATGCATTGTTTGAGGTCTATTGAAAAAAAAACTTCATAAACCGTCATTTGACTCAACTGGACCGCTGCAACCTCCTTAATTGCCATTAAGGCGGTTAAAGCGGATTAAAATTGAATCGAAACCGTTAAAGTAGCATCAAAAATGTTTTAATGTCGTGAATATAAAGCTAGTAATAAATAAATGGGGCTTTTTCGATTTTCGTTTCCCTAGGTACGAGGCTCGCACAGCCTACATCAGAACGACAGCGGTAATGTCGATGGTCGGTTACATCCTCGGGCTGGGTGATCGTCACGGCGAAAATATATTGTTCGACGCGAAGTGCGGTGACTGCGTTCACGTCGACTTCAATTGTCTCTTCAACCGGGTAAATTTTCCATTTTCCTTTTCTATCCCGAGATAACAAGATATTTCGAGTCGCGAACAGACTCGATAATCTCTCGATAAAAGAGACTCGATAAAAAAAATAAACCCAAACAAAGTCGACAAACAGACTCGATAAAAAAATAAACCCAAAGAAAGTCTACGCAACGCGACAAGTTCCGGAGAGGAGCATCGCAGCGAGGCCCAAAATTCATGATTTGTCTTTGAACAGGGCGAGCTTTTCGACTGGCCGGAGCAAGTGCCTTTTCGCCTGACGCAGAATATGCTCGACGCAATGGGGCCCCTGAAGTACGAGGGACCCTTCAGACGCTCTTGTCAAACAACGATGCGCGTTCTTCGTGAACAGGCGAGCATTCTCATAAGCGTCCTCACACCCTTCGTTTACGATCCGCTGGTGACTTGGACGCGTCTTCAGCCGGGCGAAGCAGCCGAGAAGACGAACGAGAAGGTATAAGACGCACACAGAGAGAAAAGGGAGAGAGGGAGAGAGACAAAGAGATTCAGTGATGTATTTATGTTGCTCAGGAATTTTCCACAGAGCAAGAGAAAGTCATAGAGGCAGATGGAACGAAAGAAACGTCTTTGATTATTCTTTTTTGTATACCTCAAGCTACTGTTCCTTTGCTTTCTCTTCGCAGGCGGTCGAGCACGTGAAAAACATCGAGCAAAGACTGAAGGGTTTGATAAAGCCCCAGGGGAAGAAGATCGGCAACATAGAATTGAATCTTAGCGTCGAGGGACAAACGAATCACCTGATTCTGGACGCGACCAACGTTGACAATTTGTGCCAGATGTATTTCGGCTGGGGTCCTTACCTGTGACACCGACGCACTCTGTCACGTGCGCTCTTCCGTTTCGTTCTTTTTTATACCGTATTTCGCAAGTCCGTTCTTATCCCGTTGCAGTTGCGAATTTGCAGTCTCTTTGTATCCCAGTGAGCTCTCCGAGCTCTGTCAAAAAAACTCACCAGTATGTTCGATACTTTCAAGCTAGGGGCGAATATACTGTCAGGTGCCATGACTTAGTGTGTAAGGTGAAAGCCACATCACAATGTTCCGTTTGATCCGAAATGTCGAAGGTGAAGTGTTGGAGGTATGGTTATAGAATTGTTCAATTACGAGAGCATGTTTAATTAAAGCATTTCAAGTACTTTATTTTATATAATTGGTTATTTTTTGCTCATAGGCTATTGAGCGCTGCCTCGTTCGCTGTGACGCTTTCTGATGTTTCTCGTCACTTTGCGCTTCGGTAATCTCATTTTTACGATTTTTGTTGCGTTTTCGTTAAGATTCTTGTGATTTTCCTACGATTTTTCGGGCCTTGAGCGTTGGAAATCGAAGCGACGCATGCGTAGCTGTCCAGCGAGTCTACTGCGCATGCGTAGCTGTCGAGCGAGTCTACTGCGCACGCGTAGCTCTCCAGCGTGTGTACCGCGCATGCGTTGCTGTCGAGTGGGTGGATTGCGCACGCGTCGGTGCCTTGCGCGAGCAACCGCGCTCGCGTCTCGGCGACGCGACCGGCCGCACGATTGGCTTGAGCGCGTGGTGGGGAGCAAGTGGGCGTCGACGTTTCCCCTACCGCGCGTCCAGCGAGTTTCAGTAGTGGGGGACGATCCGGTATAAAGCGCAGCAGAGGCAATCAACGTTCGACTACACAGCGAAGCGTTAACGAGTAACGAGCGTGATTTATTGATCGCATAGAATAAAATCTATGTTCTTCCGATCAGTCGGATCGAACGCTCCGCAGAAGCATAAAATACGACAAGGAAGTGTTCAGTATCTGGAAAAAGAAGAAAAAAAGTCGCGAGAAAAATGGTATTGGGCGTGCCGCAGAAAAAAAGAGAGGTGAAAGAATTACCGTGGCGAAGCTTTCCATGCACATCTTGTAGAACTTGCCCGCCGTCAGACAGTTTGGTCTCTGACTACGTAAAATAATCAACTGAACGGCCGTCTTCACGTGATTCGGAGCGTTGTACCAGTTTACCGAGAACGCCCCATTCCCGATCATCAAACTCTTGCCACGAAACAAAGAAAAACACGCGCATGACGAATCCACTCGTGATTTTTATCCGGGAAAAGAAACGAAGGGAATATTATTAGTCGATTGAAATAGCGATAGACTGGAGATTAAGAAATTGCAGTACATGGCATATGACTTTGTCACCGGGCCAGCAGAATAGCAGTATTTGAAACAGGGCCATCAGGAGGTAGGAAAAATATTCCACGAGCCTGTAGCTTTTCGACGTCGTCTTTAAACAAAAATTCAACTTTGTTAACGACAACCGGATATTTATTTATCAAAAAGGAACAGCAACAAGACAAAATGCGCATGAGGGTCTTTCTCTACCTTTTCTAGTAACTTTCTACTAACTATCTAGTACCTTGTCTTTTGTGACCGCTTATTTTTTTAAAATTTAACTATGATACTTATCGAAGTAATATCAATTGTGATTGAATTTTCAAAAATCATTAAGGACTATGAAATTATACAAATAAAATAACTTATGGTATCATAAATAATATCGAAAAACAAAAATGTTTCGGTAAATACGAATAATGAAAAAATTTGAATATTATCAAGAATATTTCGGAATTTTAAAATAATTTTTCGTTACTTTATGCGAAATAAAAATACCGTGAAATTCTTATTCGTGACGATGAAGCTTTACATACATTTCGCGTAAAATCCACTTTTAGCCAAATATACGAATTTTACCAGGTGTAAAAGTATGAAACCGAAATTTCCCTATAGATGGTGCTAGCCATCAGTTTAGGGACCGTAAGACCGCTTCTCCAGCGCCATCAACTCCCTCTAAAGGTGCGACCCCACGCAGACGCTCGACGCTGGTTTGTGGCGTCATATCGGGTCACGTGACAAGTAGCGACAAAGCTGAAACTATTTGAGCTTTGTCGCTGCGACAGGAGAGCGTCCAAATTTACAAACAATAAGTGACAAGTGATATTTCGAGTGCAATTTTTGGAAAAAAATTTTGTTTAGACTATGGAGTCTCACGAAGTAAGCATCTCAAATTATTTAATTAATTAGTCAATAATAACAATATAGATTTGAAACGATATTTTTTTCATTTGTATCATACAGAGTGTATCTTTGAAACACCCTAACCTCATTTAGTTAGGTTAGGAAATCGATTTTCTGTAAGCAGCCATCTTGACGCTGCCGTTCGATGCGGCGACTTGTCGCTACAGTTTGGGGCCGCGGGGGAAATTCGAAATAGGGTCACGTGACCCGATATGACGCCACAAACCAGCGTCGAGCGTCTGCGTGGGGTCGCACCATAACAGCTGACGAAGGTTTTCAACACACGACAACCCAAGTTCCCTACACCGGTATATTTTTCTATAACCTTAAGGCAGTAGTCTGGTCCAGAAATCCATCGTCTAGAAGACCATTTCTACGAAAGGAAAAAAGGAGCAATCTATGGACCCGGGTTGGCAGATTAAGGGAGCTTTCCAGTGTGAAATTTTCAAAAAATCGATTTTTTTTTTTTTTGCTTTATCGAATAGTATACACTCTTCCGAATATTCCCTGAAATTTTCATGCCGAAATTTAGATTATTTCGGTTACTGTACAGCATTTCTTGGAGGAAGGCAACGGAGCGCTACAGCTACAGCGAAACTTTGAACGCGTTTTTCTCGAAACAGCATTTTTCAAAACGGTGTCCAACTTGGAGGGCAGAGTTTTAAAGCTATCGAGTTGAATTTTTTACACAATATTCTTAACGTCATTGTTTATCGTGCTATGGAAGCTTTTTTTTATTTTTGACATCTTCCTATTTTTTTGTAAAAAAAACTGCCAAAAAAAATGCTAAAATCGATACTTTTTGTTCAAACCGGCGCCATTTTTGCAAAAAAAAAAAAAGCCTCCATAGCACGAAAGCCAATTATATACCGATCAATAATCTTTTTGTGTTTTTTGTTTCAGATCAAAATTGTGACCCCCAACGTGGACACCACATCCAAGTGCATTTTCTGCAACAATTGTTTCATCATTTTTATAGATATTAATTAATAAATAAATCGATCTTTAAAAAATTGTTTTGTATTCTTCGATACCCAATTAATATACAAAAAAAAAAACCAGACCGATTAGATTATTTTTTCTCTAAAAAAAAAAATCGCGAAAAACAGCGATTTTTCGGGCTGTCACACTGGAAAGCTTCCTTAACTAGTAAGCATCGATAATTCAATTTAAACCTCACCCAACGGTATCAAAACTTTGAACGCGTTTATCTCAGAACTATGTTTTTCAAATCGGCGCCGACAATATCTCGATAACTAATTGACCGATCGAGCTCAAATTTTGCACATACCTTCGGTAGCCTCTCTCCGAGGACTGGTAGCAAAATTGAGTCGAACAATAATTTTGCCCACATTTCATGACTCGTCGAATTCCCGAAAATTTATGAAATATCGTTAATCAAAGTTTAACAGACCGCCGTTGTGTAACAAAATTTTTTTCAGTACTAATTCTGCTACCAGTGCTCAGAATACTCATACAGATTGAGAATATATTTTTTTTCAGATGCATACATCACCCAGTGGGCGCCGATTGAGGCGGTTTTCGGCGGACCATGTAAAAAAATAAAAAACTACGTGAAAATATTTAAAATATATATATTTTTTAATGTAGATCCATTCTCAAAGGAACAATAAATACATATGCAAAATTTCGCCAAGACAACTTCAACGGTTCAAAAGTTATTTCAACCCAAAAATGACGTCGAAAATCTCCCTCTAGACAAGACTACTGCCCTAAACATGTGGAGTTTTGTGCCTACGAACTACGATTTGCGGACAGCATTGGTTTTCTGTTATCATTTGAAGAAAAGAGCTGCGGAATCGCATCGAATGCTTACGGTGAACATGCCCTTGGTAAAACACAGTGTTTCGAGTGGTTCAAAAATTCAAAAGTCGTCACGAATTGCAAGCCTGATTGGATGAAGATGATACTCAAAGTCAACAAGAACTCGCGATCAATTGAATGTGACGCAGAAAGCCGTCTTCATTCGTTTTTATCATTTTCAAACAACAGACGTGTAATTTTTGTTTAATTATTTTTTAATTAATTTTTATTTAATTCTACACCTGGTATGGTACGGCATTGTTATTTATGCAACTCGAAGCTTGTCAGGCGAGGATGAAATTTTTGTGTGTGGAAATGAAGAGACAAATTCAAGAGATATACGCACCACGAATAGCTGGAAGCCAACGAGACATATTAATAAGGAGCTGGCTGAGACTTGCAGGAACAATATGAAGTTGAATGCCTTTTCCATAGAGTCGGAAAACCTGTGACGTTTTTGACGTTTCAAGCCGTTGCATTATTTTTTCTCTTTCGATTCGATCGTGTACAATTGAAATAAGGGGCCGGGTTGAAATTCCGAACTGTGAATGACCAGAACGCCCAAAACTCTGAAATAATACTACCCCGAAAGATCAAAACTCCGAAAGAACTTTACACGAAAGACCAAAACTCCGAAAATCTGAACACCGTCGAAATAATTCGGCTATGGAAGTTTCAAAAGTTTCAAAATTTTCAATAAATCGACGAATTATTCCGAGCATTTTTATTTTTTAAGAAGCGATGTTACGTCAATTTTGAAATTTGTTCAGACAATGCTATACGCTCTACATCATAGTTGACTGTAAATTATGTAGAACGTATGACATTGTCTGGACAAATTTCAATATTGACGTAAAATGAAGTTTTGATTTAAAAAAATTCTTGAAACAATTCGTCAACTTATTGAACATTTTGAAACCTTTGAAACTTCAATAGCCGAATTATTTTGACGGGGTTTATATTTTCGGAGTTTTGGTCTTTCGGGCAAAATTCTTTCGGAGTTTTGAGCATTCTGATCACTCAAAGTTCGGAATTTCAACCCGGCCCCGTCTTGAATTTCGGAACATCGAAATTCGAAATATTAAACCGTCGGAGCACTCAAAGTTCGGAAGTACAACCAGGCCCCATTGCCAGGAGTCGAACCGAATCGGATAGAACATTTTTACGTTCTTCCGTTACCGTATGATCAGCTGATGGTGGTGCACGAGGGTGGCGGTTCGTTCGTTGAGATTTCGCCACACGGCGGGCGAAGATTTCGTCGCGTTTTCAAATTTATTTTTCGCCGTCCATTGCACCTTGACGAACGAAAAAACAGTCGAAGATCCCATAAAAATCAACGAATTTATATTTCTGACGAAAAAAAAAAACAATTGGCATCGTTTCAATAAATAAGATATAATGGTATTACAAATTTAGTGAAAATAGACAATCGCAATCTGATCGCGCAAAAATCCATCATACGAACAATCGAATATTAAGGAGGTACGATCATTACTAGAAATCCAGGTTTCGGATTTGAAATTTTTATATGATTTTGACGAATACTTCATGCGCCTATTGCCAAAATTTGAGCTATTTTGGCCGTTTAGTTTTTTCGCAATAAAACTGCAAAGTCGAGCACTTTGAGTTACCGAAGCACGTCGTCTTATGGAGACGGTCAATCGTAGAGATGGTGATCGTGGTTTTTCTGCTCACGTATCCAACTAAAACCGTTGGAAAACTGAAATTCGATAGATTAGATATAATAGATATTGCAAAAAATAAGAAAAATAGTAAAAATAGAAAGAAATAGCACCCACGGACTTCGCAACGTCGTGAGTGACAGCTGATGCGTTTGGCGTACGTAACCCAGCTTTGTTTTGAAATTAATTTGAATAGAAGCTGCCACAAAATACGCAAACAACAATTGATGGAGTTTTATCATTTATCACGTATCAATAATATGTATAATTATATTCTGCCTATCGTGTTAATTCCGCTGAGGTAATTCAAGCCTATTTTAATAGGCTTGAGTTTTATTGCGTTAATATTATTACGAAGATTACCACCGAATCGTTGACAATCTAATTTTTCAGTTTTTATTTGTTCACGTGCAATAAATGCATCATTTACCACAACATTTGGCACACTATAATCGATAATACGAATAATCAACGTAAGTAAACATCAATCAGAGCAGCTATGGGTAAAATAAATTTAGACTCTTTTTTGACCCTTTGGAACCGATCGTACCTCCTTAAATCGCAATTGAACCAAACAAATATATAGCAGCTTTCATACGGATTAGTAATCTTTTTACACATTTTGTTTCACCGTGAGGACTCCTTTCTTCGAAAACATTTTCAACTGTTGAAAAAATGTAAAAAAAAATAAAAGTAAACGTTTGACAGTTTATTTTCTGTTCTTCACGAGTGTTTTGATTTGACATTAAAAAATCAGCCTAATCAGCGTATTTTAACGGTCGAAAAAAAATCGCGAAAATCGTCTTCGACCCGTCACACTGTGATGGTCACTCAAATAGAATCGTGTAAAAATAATATCGACGGGCAGAACAATTTTTATCGCTCACCCCCTCGATGTACGTGTTCAGGCTCGAGAGATTGTCGTGAAGGATCCGTAGGTGTCCGCAATTGTGGAACAGAGCTGTCGCGATTAGCGTGTCCATGGCGAGGACCAAAAGGCCGCAGTAACCCGTGGCCAACGTTTGAGAACCGTAAGTTATCTGTGCGTATGTGCGTTCGGGTACGATGAAACAACCGATCATTTTTTATTCGACACGCGGCGCCTCGGGGCAAGCGCGGAATCACTATCTACCTCGTAATACGGTGATTCGTAACAAAATTTCGGATAAATTGCCGGAAATGGAAAATGTTTCGTCACGTCGAGGCTTTCGTTCCCGCGGTGGTGGTCGCCTCGTATTTTCTTGATCACGGTGTTCAAAGGTTGGAGAGTGAAAAATACGAGCAAGGCGTTGACGATCAGGAAAGAGTAGCCTCGAGTTACATTTCTCCCTGTTCTATAATTGTCTGGTTACTGGATAATTCGTTGGGGAATATTTATATATACGAACACACGAAAGTATACACATATACATGTGGTAAATTATTTGTTTTGCTGTCCGTAAATATGAATAAATAAATGTAATTGTGCAAATCAATAAATATGAACAGGTAGATGAAAAAAAGTAAATATATAAATCGTGAAATAACGATAAAGTACAAAGTCAAATAACACAACATTTGATTAAGACGGGATACCACTGTGACGGGTAAGAAAAATGGATTTTTTTGCATTTCTTCGAGGTATACATATTCAAGAATGTGTGAGAAAAATTGACCAAGTTACAGACGTTTCAGTGAGAGCAGGTAGCGCAACGATTTACGTATACTAAAACTTTCAATTGTCATTTTCTCTAAATTACTTTTCTCGGCCTGGTCGGAATCATAATTCTAGCTAGACTTGTCCGATTTTCGATTTTGGAAAAAAAATTCCGTGATTGCAGTAGTTGTCGTTGTACGTAGCCGTTTATTTTTAATTTAGTATTTTTTAAGCTCCCGAATATAAGTAAAAATTTCGCCAAAACTACGCCTGAATAACGTTGTTGATTGATTTTATTTTCTTAAACGAAAATTTACACGAAATAAGTTCAGTGTATGCTCAATAGCGTACTTTTTGTTTCGAAATACTAATTCAAAATTGCAGGAGACAAAAAAAACCGGAAAAACGACCTCCGGCCCGTCACAGTGTTGTGTCCTCCCTAAAGATTCTTAAATCCGGTTAAAGATTCTTAAAAATCATCAATCATGATCGCATTATTTTCACTGAAATTACAGCTCTTTAAACAACAATAAAAAATAAAGCTTTTTTTCGGAGCTACGATTTGTGTAAAAAATGATCTCGAGATTGAAAAGAAAAGCCTTTTTGCACCTTTTTCCAACGTCGATAGCTTAAAAAATGAATAAATTGCCAATTTCAACCAATATCTAGAATAATTACGATAAAATGTAACAGTTCGAAGAAAAATACGAGTGATCAAATTTCGCCGGGGATATTGGATTGTACTTGGCGTATCCTCGCATACGATCGTTGGTGTCGATCGTCTTGGTGATCCGCCAATAATCGCGGAGCAAAAAATCGCTGAGCCTCGTAGCCTCGCCGTTCCTCAGCCAAACGAATGACTTCGCTATTGTGAGCAATATCGTCAATAAAACCGAGCTGCGCCATGTAAAAGAGAAAACGCGAAAGATGACAAAAAATAGCCTTGTTTTATGTCAATAAATAAAATAAACCAAAAATAAAATAAATAATGTAACTAAAATAAATCAAATAAAAATAAAAGAAAGAAAGTAACTAAAATAAATAAAATAAAAATAAAAGAAAGAAAGTAACTAAAATAAATAAAATAAATCAACTAGAATAAAATCGCTCAGTTTTATGAATAAAATTAATAAAATCATCGTAAAACGAAGAATCTTCGTAGTTCTTTTTCGTTACGTCGCGATATCGCCGAATGAGAAATCGAACGAATTCGGGTAGCTAACAATCGAGGACAAGTTTGAAAAAGTCTTACCTCGTTTCCAACAGGACGGAGACGTCATTTCGGCTCAAGTAGATGAGACTAATTTGCGGCACGACGATTAAAAAAATGGACGATATGCAGGCGAAATAACGCAACAAATTGATCGGATAAAGACCCACGAGTTTCAATATATTCTTGTTGAATATCACGTACTCGTCGATACTCATATTTGAAAACTCAAATCACGAGAAGAGAAACGTAGATTGGCAATTTTGAAAAAATAAAAAAAAAAAACAACACAGTAGACAAAGATATTTGATCGCGCGATGATTGTGCCGATAGTGTGGCAAGGCTATCGGCTCTGCAGCTGATATGGCAGTCGAACTATATCCGTCAAGATCGGCCGGCAATTTTCAAGCCGCATATCCATTCCAATGTATCACTTTCCTTCTGACTATCCCCCACCCCCTCTCAACTCGAGCAAAATTGACAGAGAAAATTGCTCCTATAATTGAGCGAAATAAGCGATGCGCTGAAATTATTGATACGCAAAATGCGAGAAAATTCTTTCTTCTCTTAGCATCCCTTATCGCTCTCGTCTGCGATCATTATTGTTTCAGTGTAAACGCGCGGGTGAATTAGCACCGAGCCGGGGAAAAACGGGGCAACGAGAGAAAAAAGGCCGCTCAACCCGCTGCATTCTTTATAACCTAATCGACGTTTTTCAAAGAACGCGTTCGGTATTCGATTGAAAAAAAGATCGATATACCCTCAAATTATCCTCGTCCGCCGCAGGCCTCATTATCGTTTTTCCACCTGCTTGTACTCATGAATATCCTCGATAAATGCGTTTCTTTCCGATTACTCGTTTATTTACAATGGATCAGTCGAAACGTTCTCGAATGGAAATACCAGCTCACTATCGAAAGTGCCTCGCCAGTGAGACTTTATACAAGCAGGCAGGAGGCGGACTGCGAATTTTGTGACATTTTCGATCTTTTGTAAAGCGAGGACACCATTAGGACAGGTCGATAAAGGGTTGTTTTTCCGATTTTTTTTGTCTACTAAATTATTTATTTGGTATTGTGCAAAAAGGTATGTTATTGGGTATACATTGAACTAAGTTCGTATGAATTGTTGTTTGAAATAATTGAAGATTAACAATTTTATTGAGGTGTGAAAAATGTGGTCCAAAGCTGGATCGATATAAATGTAGTTCGCGTTGTCCGGTATTCAAAAAAGTGAAATTTTTGCGAAATTTTGACTTTTTTCGAGGGCTTAAAAAATACGAAATAAAAATAAACGGCTACGTGCGACGATAGCTACTGTAGCTACGAAATTTTCGGTTTTTCTTAATTGAATATCGGGGAATTATAGATACTGTTGTGATGCCGGCCAGGTCGAGAAAAACGCGATTGAAAGTTTTAGTATACTTTAATTTTTGCGCTGCCTGCTCTCACTAAATCGTTTGTAATTTGGTTATTTTTCCATACGTTAATTTGACATTTTTTCACGTATCTTTGGATATCTATATTTTGAAATTAATGCAAGATTTTTTTTTACCCGTCACAATAGTGTCCTGCCTTAAATGTGGTATTTTCTTGCTCGCCTTTTACGAATTTTATCATTATTATTACTGTGACTATTAATACTGTTGCTGTTCTATTTTTAATCAACATAGAAGTGTGGTTCACATATTCTCAAGGATTTTATTTATATTGGGTATCATGATTATTATTATCGGTATTTTTACTAGAATTATTACTTAAATTACTAGACGTACCAACTATCATTATTAGAATAATTATTATTCAAAGACAATATTTATTACGGATTCATTGACATAATTTCGATTCAAATAATAAGAAATGTTCTTCTCTCAATGCAAACGGATGAAGTAGTCGAAGGAAGACCACTATATTAATGGTCATGATACAAAGAATAAGCAAAAAAAAATTAGTAAAGTACAATGGTAAAAAGATATTACAGCTGGGAAAAACAGTAACACGAAAATTAAACAGTAAGAAGAAAAATAATAATATATTCATTCTATTTTCCTACGTAAGAGAAAAATAATAATAACATATTGCTTTTCCTTTTTTAAGCACTTTTTTTAAAGCAATACCATAATATTTTTATTTGCATTTCCAAGGGGGTAGTGATAATATTGCATAGTCTTTCTTTTAATTTCTCTTTATGAGGCAAAATGAACTATTTTTTTCGCTTCATTTCTCTTCATGAGCTGAAAATAATAGTACATAATTTTTTTCTCCTTCCTCCAGGAAAAATTTATTATAACCATTTCTTCTCGCCGAGTGGAAGTCCTATTATTCGATCGAGAATTTTCCTCGCGATATGGAACACGATCATAATCATAAAATAATCGTGTTAATTAATGGGGGAGATACTTTCAGGCGAGGAAAAAGTTTTCTTATTTTTATAACTTTTTTTCTAAGGAAAGACTTCTTTACAATTGCTGAGACTAAGGGTATGTTTTATTACTCCTTTTGGCTGTTACATGGAATTAAAGAAAGTATTAATCTTTAATAATGCAAGAGGTATGGCACGTTCTTCTAAACTGCTTTTCCAAAACTGGCGTGACGTACAGCTAAAGAACTAATCGCCCGATTCTGATGAATTTCGGTATAAATCTAACCTTATTGTTTGAAACATGATCCTAAATGTTTTTGAAAATGGAAAAAAAGTATTTTTTTATTGCAAGATGTAGCCATTTTTTCGAAAAGTTTAATCTTTTTGTTTCAAAGTGTACCATTTCATCGATTTTCAACATTTTTCACTTTCTCTAGGTTCGTATTCTGCGTATGAGTATTAACGAAAGAACATTTTGGTCGGTTTTCTCTCAGATCGATCCCGCCGACGCTACGTGCCACGCCGTCTGCAATAGTTGCACGATATCGTTGGAATGCAACGAATTTTTTTTTCTTTCTACTTGCACATTTTTTCTCCCAGATCAACGCTACGGTAATATTTTTTAAAGATCCTTACTGAAGACCGACAACCAAACTCTATCGAAAAATATTTTGCATACCAATCAAAATGAAAAGAAATAAAATTAAAAAAATGTCCGTTGCATTCCAAGGATGAAAACTTTCATACAATAGCATGTATAGGATGTCTCAAAATGACCTGAAATTTATTCATTAATTAATAAAAAGTATTATTTATTCAAAAAGTACGAATAAATTAATTTTAATGAAAGTCACAAACATGGAGGTCATATGTGGAACACAATATCCGATAAATGGCCGCATCGTCCCTGTTGGCAAACGTTCTATTTCTTGAAAACAAATAGCAAAGTTTGCTATTTGCTAATAGAATTGCAGTTACTTCAGTTTCCATAAGGCTGAGTGTAGTTTGTGAATTCTAATTTCTCAGTAGCCAGCTCCCTAATCCTCGTGAAATTTTTACATAACCTTTCAAATGTTTTGCATACTGACCAATCAAATTAAAAAAAAATTATTACCATTTTCAATTTTGGACACACATCCTTAAAAAATGAATTTTCAGTGAAAAATTTCGTCATAACTGCTCTATTCTAATTTCTCTTTTCCAATTTCTCTATTCGAATTTCTCAGTAGCCAGCTCCCTAATCGTCGTGAAATTTTTACATAACCTTTCAAATGTTGTGCATACTGACCTATCAAATAAAAAAAAATGTATCACCATTTTCAATTTTGGACACACATCCTTAAAAAATGAATTTTCAGTAAAAAAATTCGTAATAACTGCTCATAAACTGCTCGTAAAACGAAAAGTTTTCGATTAATCAGAAATTCCGTACGTGCTTCTCTGCGAAATGCAATTATTAGGAACATAACTTTTAAATTTGAAGTAAAACGAGTGAAAATTGTTGAAATTATTTGTCATACGCCAAATCGAAAAAGCTGTTTCGAGAAGTTTCGAGTAGTCGGCCATTATGTACATCGAAAAAAAAAGATATTTTTTCTAACAGCTTGATATTCGTACTACATAGATTTGTAATTAATTTTACGAGTGAATCACTTTTTCATACGAAAAAAAAAATTGTTAAATTCGCACATGATTTAATACCCGTTACCGTGGCCTGAGGCCTCAACGGGGAAAACGGGCTACGGGAGGACTCGAGCGGTCGTGCGATTGTCGCGTGGATTTTCGGGGTCGAGGATGCGAGGCGTCTGCGCAACTTATTGTCAGGGGGTTGAAATCGGGTATATCCGTGAGAGGGTGGCAGTCAGGGGAGGGATGAGGTTTGCGGTGGTGGATTCAAAGTCGGGGAACACGATCGGCGAGGACTTTCCTCGGGAGAACTGCGACACTTGTCGCGCGTCTACCGAACGCGCGTGTCAGTATCGGAACCTCCGCGTTTTTCTCGCGTCTGTCAAACTTTTTCGTCGTGTCTCTCGCCGCCACGTGCTCTCTCTCTCTCTCTCTCTCTCTCTCTCTCTCTCTCTCTCTCTCTCGCTCCCGCCCCCCCCTCTCTCTCTCTCTCTCTCTCTTTCTCTCTACATATATGTAGATATATTTTTTGTGCGTGTGTGCCAACAAAACGATTTATTGAGTTCGAGCCGATTTCCGATCGGTTTTCTACCTCCTGTCATGACGCTTCGATCGCGTACCCGCGCCTTTTTTTTCAACGACAATTTCTGAAGCGGCCCTCGTTGTTGCGCTGACGTGGATTTTATCGGGCTGCTATGTCCAGAAGAAAGCAGGCCAAGCCACGATCCCTAAAGAGTGAGTCATTTAGTTGTGTACGTCGACGAGATGCGGCATGGCAATTGAAGTTACGCTACGAAATATCGCCGAAAAGTTACAAAATTTCGGTCACCTGGGAACGATAGATTTTTTTTCCGCCTTCTTTAGGAGAAAAGTTTATCGGTCATGGAATTTTTTATAAGGATTTTTTTTATGTAGGAGTGGTATAATTCGAGAATTCATTATTTGAGGATGTTGTGCAAGAATGTTCGTTTCGAGAATTTGGCATTTGTCGATTTCCATAACACGAGAAGCTTGTATTCGATACTCTTTTATAGGAGAATTTTCATTTTAGAATTTTCTATTCGAGAATTATCATTTAGCAAGATATATATTTACATCTTGCTAAATATCATTTAGATATATCCTATATACATCCTGTATACATCCTCTTATCAATGGATAATCCTGCAACTGTCAATAGGTCAGATCATGAGAGGCTATATGTTGAGATTTCACTTTAGTAAAAGTCCCACGGTTTTCGAGATTTTGGGCTTTATGTTATTTTTTAAAAAATCATCTGCTTTTCATTTTTACACGCCATTTCTACTAATGACATTAACCGACAATAACTGAGCAAGTTTTTCAAGTAATTGGTATGGTATGAGTAGTACATTTTTTTTACACCGCAGGCTATCAAAGTCAGATGTTCGAATCAGTTTGTATGCGAATTCTGCATAAGATCTTTTTTCATAAACTTTCCTTAACACTTATGCTTAAAAAGAAGAGTTTTCGAGATAAAACAAATCACCAACAGTATTTTTTTAACCGGGCAAAGAAGTGCAATCATATGTAGAACTAGCATGCGAAAAACCAAAAGTAGATGATTTTTACCTTGAAAACCATGGGCCTTTTACTAAACTGAATTCCAGTATATAGTAGGACATGATCTGACCTATCGCCAGTCGCAGGATTATCCATTCATAACAGGACACCCTGCATACACGCACACACATACACACACACACATATATATATATATACATATACACACGCAACAATATTAGTTAATGCCATATTGACCCTTTTCGCTCGGATAGAAAGACGTGAATGGGAGTCACCTCTCGAGTCCGAAGGGTTAGTGCTATTGTTTCAAAATATTTTCACTGTGGAGAAAATAAAAATTCTCACGATGAAAAAAAATGTACGGGCACATCAATATTTTTGAACTCCACCGTTAATCACGTATTTTCCAATAGGCCCAACACTCTTGGACGTACTAGTTAGTAATTAGTTAATTTGTTAAATCTATATATATATGTATATATATATATATATATACATATATAGTTATTAACGTTATCAATGGTAGAGCTTAAAATGATTGATAAGCCCGTAAATGTTTTTTATTCGTCGTCAACATGTTTATATATTTAAAATTCTTAAATATATATTTATATTTGTTTTTTATAACGTTTTTATACCTATTTTTAATGTATATATATATATATATATATTAAAAATACGCATAAAAACGTTATAAAAAACACATATAAATATATATTTAAGAATTTTAAATATATAAATATGTTTTATATATAAACTAGTACTTGCACATACTAGTACATACTTATATATAAACTAGTAAGCTAGTTTTGAAAGCAATACCTATTCAAGTGTGAATATATCTATGAGTTTCAAAATAAATAAGTAAATATATATACGTGCGCCTGCCTGTATGTAAATGTGTATATATGTGTGTGTGTGTGTGCGTGTACATATATAAATATATATAAATAGATTACAGCTGGGAAAACACAAAGGACAACAACACAAAGCAAATTGAACAACGAAACGAAAAACAATAATATATTCATTCTATTATCCTTTGCAAGAGAAAAATCATACCATAATAATTTTGCTTTCATTTTTAAGGGGAAAGTAATAATATCCCTTTGTGTTTCCCCCTACTTCTTCATTATTATAATCATGATCATAATGTTGTATATTGTTATATATTGTGAGATAGATAAGGATAATACAGTTACGGATAGAAACGACGATAGACAAGAAGTATGCGGGAAGCAAAACATGTGTGTGTGTGCGCGCGCGCGTGTGTGTGTGTGTGTGTGGATATATGAGTATAGTTCGCATACAGCGTGTCCTGGCGAGGAACGGCGAGCGCCGGAGGGACATGGAACGGAGTCAGTAGTCAGCCAGGACGGAATTAGGTAGAAGCCCTGGGGAGCAGCGCGGCCTCTCTCACGGGATATTCCACCGGTCTCTGTAATCACCAGTTCTCCTATCCTATCCAATTCTGGTTGTACACTTCTCTATATATGCTCCTGGCTCTGTGTGTGCTCGCACCATAGCCTCTTCATCCTCGCTTCCTCTCCCGCTCTCTCCCGGTCCCTCGTTGTCCTCGTCCCCGTGTATCTCCCTCTGAATCCTTCCCGTTCAGCCCTCCCTTGACGCCCGCCCTTCGTGCCCTCACGAGTACTAACGTATAAGTATACACGTGGAAACGTTGAAGCAAACGGGTGAATAGTAGCAGACAAAAACATCCGGCAGGACGTATGCTCACGAGATTACGCGTGTACACGTTACTTCCGTCTCGAGGCGTCCCAAGGACGAGCAAAGGGTGCGAAGGGACGAAGGTACGGAGGGGCAGGGCGGAGGGTAGATGGCAGTGAAATCCAGACGGGATGAGGAATTCTTCGTCTTGCAGGACGTCGAGTTTCACGGGCACTTCCGGTCGGGAAAAAGTTTGCACGTGGAGTGACCGCGACTCGTCACCGCTGACAGATTCCAATCTACCCTCAATTTCCAACCCCCTGCACATGAGCGGTCGATCGGAGCTGGATCGATGTCTGTGCTCGCCGCGCGAAACCGCAGTGCATTCAATTAACGCAGTTATACCGATATAATGCTTGGGGTCGATCGAGCGGTATGCGAATCGGAAACCACATTGGCCGATCCACACGTGCTTCATCTCGGCCATGCGGAAGCCACCTCACCGGATGTCTCATCGATCCCGCAAGACCACGCACGATCCTCTCATCGGAAAATTGCCACTCCACCACCCACCCACGTGTCGCCTCTTGAGGGGGGAGATATACCTGTGAGCGAGGAAAACATTGCTGATTTTCAGGACTTTTTTTTTTGAGGAAGTACTTCTTCGAGGCTTTTGGGACTTAAGGCCTTAGGCTACAGTAACGGGTATATAATTATGTGCGAATTTAACAATTTTTTTTTTCGTATGAAAAAGTGACTCACTCGTGAAATTAATTACACATCTATTCAGTATGAATATCAAGCTGTTAGAAAAAATATATTTTTCTTTCTATTTACAAAATGGCCGACTATTAATACTTTCTTTTCTCTAGAACAAAAAACAAAAATTCTCGTCAATCTACATTAGAATACCTAGAGAAGTACGTAAGGAATTTAAAAAATATTGTTTTCTTCAAAAGCTGTAGGTATTTGAACTTAAGAAATGAATTTTCGGTGTAAAATTTCGTTATAACTGCTGATAAACTGCTCATAAAATGAAAAGTTTTCGATTAATTAGAAATTACGTACGTACTTCTCTGCGAAATGCAATTAGGAACATAACTTTTGAACTTGACGTAAATCGAGTGAAAATTGTTGAAGTTATTTGTCACCCCAATTGGAAAAAAGCTGTTTCAAGAAGTTTCGAGTAGTCGGCCATTTTGGTACATCGAAAAAAATATATATATATTTTCTAATAGCTTGATATTCATACTAAATAGATGTGTAATTAATTTTATGAGTGAATCAATTTCTTATACGAAAAAGCATTGTTAAATTCGCACTTGATTTTATACCCGTTACTGTGACCTAAGGTATGTTTTATTACTACTTTTGGCTGATACGCGGTATTTTTTGTTGGTATTTATCTTTTGAAAATGGCGGAGGTATGGCACGGTTTAGGAAAACGGATTGCAGCGGATGGTGTCAGACTGCGTGACATGTAGCGTCGGCGGGATTGATCGGAAAAAAAGCTAATGAAGATTTTTCTTTCATTGATACTCATACGCGGAATATGAACCAAGAAAAAGTGAAAAGTGGTGAAAATCGATTAAACGGTAGGCTTTGAAACGAAGAGATTGAATTTCCCGAAATAAATTGCTACATTATGCAATAAAAAAGGCTTCCTTTTTTATTTTAAACATTATTTAGGTTCATGTTTTGGATAATAAGGTTAGAACGGTTTATACCGGATTTGATAAGAATCGGTCGATTAGTTTTTTAGCTATACGTCAGGCCAGTTTTGAAAATGCAGTTTAGAAGACCGTGCCATACCTTCGCCATCTTCAAAGATTAATCAAATAGCAATACCATGTAACAGGCAAAAGTAGTAATAAAACATATCCCAAGTTTCAAAAATGGCGAAGAAATGTTTCCTTTTTTAAAAAATCATGAAAATGAGCACATTTTTTCTCGCCTCAAAGTAGTTCCCCCTTAAGACGTTTCGAGATAATTGGTCAGCTGGTCCGTATGATTTAAATTCATACAGTAAAAGTTCCTTACATACAGTTCCTTCAAATTTTGAATCGACAGTGTCGTTTCTATAAAATGTACTATTGTATAACACTTTTTAATAGTTAGTTTAATAGTTACACTTACAAGGTTGCGAGAATGGATAAAAATAGGCAACACGTATTTTTTTATATCTGCGGAACCTGAAATTTAAGGGTTGAAACGCATCCTCGAAAATTGGGGTGTTTTTCGTTTTTCGTCGATGATGTTAAAACGGAACGAGATATGAAAAAAATTCAAATTACAACAATGTTTATTTTTTCGTGTACTCTACATTGGAGATGAGAACGATATCGTTATTGACGAAAAATGATACCCCTATTTTCGAGGGTGCGTTTCGTCCCTTTAAAATCGGGTTCCACAGATATAAAGAAAAACGTGTCGCTTTTTTTTACCCATTCTACGAGCATGCCAAATTTAATCTAAATCGGAGAGATCGACCTCGCAACCTTTCCTTGTTGGAAAAAGTGTATAAAAATGTTTGAAATGTGATGAAAAACGTTCAAATCACCAGTACATTATATGACACCTTCGTCATCAGTGCCATAATGTTAAATACCCTATGTTAAAATACGTTTTTTTTTGCTGTAATTTTTGTAGAAACGGTGTAGACGATCGATTTAAAATTTGGAGGGTACATTCAGTATATGACGAACTATTTACTTATAAATTTGTGGTGAAAGTGGTGTTATCAAAGTAAAAGTTAACGAGCTTGCAATAAATATATACAGGGTGATTCACAACTATTAGAGTTTCTTTGGGTTTGCTGGGGTAAGTTTGGGTTTTAAAAAAGATATTATTATTATTTTCTTTTTTTAATTTCGTGCGATCGTAGTTGGTCAGACATTCACGTTCAAAAACGAGTGAACAATAGCACCGTAGTTGCTCACGCGTGAATTTTCCTTCTCTTCGATTATTAATCTGTTGGAATTTTTGAAAATATCGATTTTTGGTTTCCGACGGATTCCTAAAATGTAACATATCACAAATATTCTACGAAAATTTCAAGTCGATCCATTCAAAATCGAAGGCGATATGGGCGTTTATAGATAGGTTTCTCGAATTGGCGACCTTTAAACACGTTTTTCTTCAAAATAACTTTCTCAACATTGGTGAGCACGATATCTCAAAAATCATTGCACCGATCAACTTCAAATTTCACAAGCTTCTTTTACATATCAAAAAGCAGTGCTTGAACGAACGAACTTTTTTTTCGATGCATAGTTTTTTTTTATCGAAATTTGATTTCGATAAAAATTGATTTAACGAAAATTGATACCTTCCCTTTAAACTACAATTATTTTTTTCAAAAATCGATATTTTACCAAATCCTTCATCCAAGCACTTTGATTTTTTAATTTTGGACGTTTTGTTTCCGAGCAGCAGTGGTCACCAAGAAGGACGTTTTCCAAAGAGCGGTCTACACAAGCCATTGCGTCTATCACATTTATGAATATTTTTCCATGCGAAAATTGTAAATATATTCAAAACCTAACTCTTTAATATGAAAAAGAAAAAAATTGAAAACCTGCACACGTTTTCCCGGAAAAAAATTGGCGAAAATTTATCTTTCTTCCAGCCACGAGCTAGGTGAAAATTGTTAAACATTATAGGAATATTGTTGAATTAGATTATCGATTTTTAAGGCTAGTCTCTGTGTTCAGTATTTACTACCTGAAAAAAAAATTAAAGAAAGAAAAGCACTCGAACCCGCGCTCGCACGTTCCTCGTGCGAGCAACCACTCTGCCACCGTTGACTGCTTAAGGAGGTACGATCATTACTACGAATCCAACATTCGGATTTGAAATTTTTATATGATTTTGACGAATACTTTATGCGCCTATTACCAAAATTTGAGCTATTGTGACCGTTTAGTTTTTTCGCAATAAAACTGCAAAGTCGAGCACTTTGTGTTACCGAAGCACGTCGTCTTATGGAGACGGTCAACCGGAAGTGCGGTGATCGTAGTTTTTTTGCTCACGTATCCAACTAAACCCGTTGGAAAACTGAAAATCGATAGATTAGATATAAAGATATTGTAAAAAATAAGAAAATCAATCTTCACCGTGTAGTTAAAGTACGACATTACAAGAAAGTTTCAATTTCCGGTTGAAAATGGTCAGAACGACGAAATAGCACCCACAGACTTAGCAACGTCGCGAGTAACAGCTTATGCGTTTGGCGAACATAACCCAGCTTTGTTTTGAAATTAATTTGAATAGAAGCCGCCACAAAATATGCAAACAACAATTTATGGAGTTTTATCATTTATCACGTATCAATAATATGTGTAATTATGTTCTTCCTATCGTGTTAATTCCGCTGACGTAATTCAAGCCTATTTTAACAGGTTTCCGGCTGATTTTTTTTGTCGTTTTAGTCCGTTTTTATGGTGGATATGTTCATATGATTATTACGACGATTACTACCGAGTCGTTGACAATCTAATTTTTCAGTTTTTGTTTGTCACGTGCAATAAATTCATCATTTACCACAACATTTGGCACACTATCGTCGATAATACGAATAATCAACATAAGTAAACACGAATCAGAGCAGCTGCGAGTAAAATAAATGTAGACTCTTTTTTGACCCCGTGGATGTGATCGTACCTCCTTAAACTTACGATTAGAACGCGAATATTTCGGCCAATTTTTGTCGCTCGACATTTAAAAAAGAAACGCGTTTTGCTCGCAATAACACACCTTATATGCTTACAAAGTGAGCCCCAATAGCTGTGAATCACCTTGCATAAACGGGCTAGCTGATTGCACTTCAGAAATTTACGATTGTCACAAACCTCTCCCCTTTTTACCACGCCCAAATGTCAAAGTCGAGATTTCGTCTCAGGCGTGTCTAATGGATCTTTCTAATGAGTATTTCTCATAAATTTCAAGCTTCTAGATTCTTAACCCTTTCTGAAAAAGACCAAAATGTCAACACTCCACCTAATAGGGCATTCGTCAAATTGCGAAAAATGCCTTTTCAATCAATGGATGTTTGTATCTAAGGGAGAGGCCTTTTCCAAAATGTAACTTTGCCAGGTCCAGGAATGTGGGTTGAGCGTTGATTATCGCTATGTCAATGACTTAGATGATTAGATTAGGTTACAATAATTTATATATATATATATATATATATATATATATATATATATACGGGGTGCTAGAAAGGCCGATGCAAAGGCTTAAGGGGGTGGTACGTCACCTCGTTAGGAACATACCTAACCTAGGTTACCTTAGTCCAAAGTCTAAGGATTTCGAGTTATCATGATGAGTATGATTTTTCCCAAGATTTCGTATTTTCAACATTTCCCAAGATTTCGTAAGTGAGTTAGTACCTAGTTTTGTGAAATTTCCCAAAAATCATACTTACCACGATAACTCGAAATCCTCAATTTGTTTTTATTTCAATTTTATTCAAAAATTTTATTTTTCGACAAGTTTTCAATTATTCAACACGTTAATTATTTTTAATTATTGAACCATTTGGTTAGTTGCGTGGATACAGATGGCTGTGTTGGTGTTTGTCGATTCAATACACATCAAGCTGAGACGCAAATAAGTCTTTAGTTACCAATTATTGTCTGTTTGAACATTATGAACGAGTTTGTGGTACTTAATTTTGGGAAGTTTTCCAAAAATCATCCTCATCATGACAACTCGAAATTCTTAGCCTAAGGTAACCTAGGTTGGATATGCTCCTAACGAAGTGACCTATCACCCCCTTGAAGCTTTGCATCGACCTTCCTACATACTGCGTGTGTGTGTGTGTGTGTGTGTGTGTGTGTGTGTGTGTGTGTGTGTGTGTGTGTGTGTGTGTGTGTGTGTGTGTGTGTGCGTATGCGTGTGTGCGTGTGCGTGTGCGTGTGCGTGTGTGCAATACCAAATATTCTGTTCGTGCAATATGGAAACGAAAGTGATTGTTCGCCAACTGCCATAACCACCCTTCCGTTATGTGTGTGTGTGTGTGTGTGTGTGTGCGTGCGTGTGTGTGTGTAGATATATATATACTATGCGAAGACTATGTGGTGCGCGTATAAGCGTAAGGCCCGTTGTTGCTGTAATTAACGCGCGCTAATGAACTGCTACCACTGCTGCTGTTGCTGCTGATGCTGACTTCCAGTCGCAGCGATAGCCGCTGTGTGCAGCTACGCGTTAATAGATTCAAATCATAATTGCTGAAGTGTTGCAAACGACCACTCGACAATTCACTATCTAACATTATCGTTACTACTGGTACAATTATTAGTATTACGATTTTTTATTATCGTTATGGTTGTTACAATCGACACTATAGTTACTATTATTTTTGTCATTGGTATCACTGTTTTTCTTACTTTTGTTAGCATTTTTTTTCAGCAACATTACGGTTATCATATCATGAATACTGTTATTATTTTTTTTGTCGTTGGTATTCGTTGTTCTTACTCGTATCTTTGTGTTATTTTAACGGGTTATGTTGTAACGGCCTAGTTGTAACGACCGAAAATTGTTCATTTTTGGGATTCTTTTTTTTTAGGAAATCATGATGATAAATGTTTACACAAAATAGGTATTTGAAAATGTATCGTGTGAAGAACATTGTGTAACTTTTTTTTTAACTATGATCGATTTACAGTCGTTTTTCGGGAAGCACCTCTCGAAATTGTCTTTTGCAGTGCGAAATGACCTTCTGAAACCTAGTGTAAAGAAAAAACGAACAGACTTCGTTAGTATATCAGTTTATCCTAAGTTTGAAAGATGGCGCATGTTCTAATTGAGAGTCTTGATTATTGCGAACAAAGTGGCACTTTTCGTTCATATAAAAAATAATTTTTCCATAGAATCCTATATTCTTACACCTAAAAAAAGTCCTACTAATTTCAGAAGATCGACGCTGTAGTTTTCGAGATAAAACTCATTCGAGATAAAGCTCGAATTAGGATTCGAGCTCCATGTCGATAAAACTCGAAGTATGATTATTCGATAACAAAATTCATTCGAAATAAATCTCACCGACTTTGGAAACCTACTTTTGAGAAAAAAGCGTTTTAAGGGGTCTTCTCACTTTAGACGCTGAAAAATGTTGATACCTTTTTCTGATAGGTTTAAATTATATATATTGATATAAAAATTGTTACACTTAATGAACACACTTTAGAAATACGCATATTTTAGAATACGCGCATATTCTTTACAACTATAGTTATAGCGCATATCAAGATTTTTTTTAAATTTTGATATTTACTATTTTTTTTGCCAAAAACGGTGAAAAAACACGTTTTTTGTTGTTTTTTTTTCGAAAAATGTCCGCCGTTTTGTTATTTTTGCATATATCAAAAATCGTATGATATGCACTATAGCCATTAACATACTGAATCTAAAACCGGTTGATTTTTTTTTTCGGATGGTCCATCTCCGAGATTTTATCAACAGCGCAGAACTACAATTTTTTTTGACATGTTTTTACTACCATTTTTGTATATAAATAGTGACTTCAAAAAATAATTAAAAAAAAATGTATTTCGAAAGTGTATTTATTGTGCAACAACTTTAAATCAAATCTATAATATAAACCTATAAAAAAGCACGAAAATTGGCTTTTTTCGCGTCTAAAGTGAGGAGACCCCTCAAGTTTCACACAACGCTCCGAGCGTTCCAACGGGCGTCAACGTAGCCGCCTATAGATCTGTCAATTTTGATCCGATCATCTCGAAATTTTTAGGGAACATTTATAAGATGACATCCTGTCAAAATAAATAGGCTTTTCGTAAAAGTGCCATCAGAACTAGCTACAACCTCTTAAATGTAGCTGTTATTCCCAGTATTCTCGTTAATACCACTGTTATTATTATTTTTATCGTTATCGTTTTACTGACCTTTGCTTCACTTCTGTTCTTTTTGTTATTGATATTTACACTAGAATTATTTATGTTATTTTTGTAGGTAATAATGCGATTTCTATTATTATTGTTGTTATTATTATTTGGTTTTTAAGTTTCTCGGGCTTGTTTGGGTTTGCGATCCTTCGAGTGCGCTTCGAATGAGGATGAAGTGCGCACGGTTGTTCGGGACTCGTCGTCGTCAAGAGTTGATAAACAGATCGCATTGCTATGCGGCAGATCACAAATGTAGGGGGGCTCGACTTGCCCCTGGAAATGCAAGTACATATGTCTATACATATATAAAAGATTACTTATACAGGGTGTCCCAAAATTCACGCAAGAAGTAATTTTGATAGAAAACACAGGTTTTTAATTGAAAATTGTTAATGTTTTATTGATTCATAAAGTATACAGTATAGGGTTATGTATGAAATGGCATATCGGGTAAATGGTCTCCACGGCCATGATTTGCATGAAGATGCAAATTTTTCGTGAGAACACGTTGTAAAGAGCTTCTCGAAAAGTGCAATTCTTGTCCACGGTGCCGAATTGATGTGCCTGGACTCCCAGCAACACTCTGACGAACTGCTTCGATGTTTTGTGTTGAACGACTTGTTGAAGGATGGCCAGAGTGTATGAGATCTCTAATAGATCCAGACTCCCTGAATTTTTAAATAAATCTCTTCACAGTTTACGACCGACCATATTTTGTACGAAAATGGCGAACTGTTCATGGTGTTTAAAACATCGGCCTTCATGGTGTTTAAAACATCGCTCAACAACGAAAAATCCAAATCTTGCGTGAATTTCGGGCCACCCTTTATATGTACGTATACGTCTACATGTATAAGTAATCTTCCATATACGTAGCTGGTTCAGATATGGAACTAAAGCATATAGAACGCAATGAACCGAATCACCGCGCATTATCCGAGACACCGTATGTGTTTCCCCGTGATTGTAATTTGTGCGTCGGGGGCATACATGCATAATTATTGCCGGTGGAATTAATTTACGTCCACAGCAATTATTAACGACCGCATAGTGCGCGGCTATCGCGCGGCCGCGGCCTCCACTGCGCGCGTTGTCCGACGAAACGACGACTGTTTCTCCTTCTTCGCATGTACGCGTCCGCGCCCTGTGTCCCTTTTCGTAGCTTCGCTCTACTCCAACATTCGACGAGCTCGATTCTTTTTCTTCCGTTTGGGTTTGTTCGGGCTTATAGGCTTTGCAAGATTCCCATTGATTTTTCGTTGTTGTTCGTTAGGTTTGTCATGTTGAAAGTAATATATTTGCAGGGTGATGCATAACTATCACGGTCCTCTCTTGAGCATACAGGACGTGCCATAGCGAGCAAAGAACTTTTTTTCTTAAATGTTGTCCAATAAAAATTGATTTGCGTGTGGGCAAGTACTGTGCAATCACTCGCAAGGAACGTCAGTTATGGCACGCCGTCCGCCTATGATTTTGTTGAAATTCATATATATGTTACAAAGCATTGAAAAATATTTGACATTTTTTATTGGCGAAAAAACAGTTTTAATCATAAAATCGAAACTAACCTTCCACTACATTCGATCATTACCGCCTTTCCATGTCCCCAGTTCTTCCCCCTTTATACACAGCCAAAGCCGAATGGAATTTGAGGGCAAATTTAAGCCCGCACGTGTCAAGCTCGCGAGTCGTCGTCGCTTTTGCGGTGATGGAAACCGAGCCTCTGATCTGCTCTGCATTGTTTAACATCTAATCCTTATAATATTCCCCTGCCGCACGATTGGATTATGCATGTACACTGTCGTCCATTTGCGCACTCGCATTTGATCGTTAATAATAACTGCGACCTGAGACGACAAGTAGAAACAAAAAGCATGTCAAAGCTGTTATTGTAACACATGGTTTATATATATATATATATATATATATATATATATATATATATATTTAATTATAAAATATATAAATATAATATATAAATAAAATTATAAATATAATATGTATTGAATTATAAAAATATAATTTTATGTATATGTGTGTGTGTACATATATACATATATATATATATATGTATACTATATATGCAGGATAACAAATGTAAGGTGGCCATATTTTTTAAGGATTTGGCGCGGCACTTTTGCGACCGGGAGAAATATGATATTTAATGGGGTTTTGAGTCCTCTTCGCGAAAAAATATAGTCTATTTTTTATGACTACTATTTGATCGAAAAAATTGGGCATTCCGGAAAAAAAATCAAGATTGCATTTTGAGCTAAGCAGAATAACAACAATTGAATCTCGCAAATATGAAATGCTCCTAGAAAGCTTTTTCCAAAGTTAACTACATATTATTTGTCCTCTGCAGAATGCATCTTTGATCATTTTTTTCTCTGTAACGCGATGCACAAAAAAGTTTTTCACGAGTGTTTCGTATTTGGAATTTAAATATATATATTCTGCTGTTGATAAAATGGAATTTTGTTTTGTTCCAAATTGCTCATTTTTTTCTGGCCAATACTATTTGATAAAAGTACGCTATATCATTTTTTTGAAAAAGGACTCGAAACACGGTTAAAAATCATATTTTTCTCGGTCGCAAATTGTCTTCGCGACACCCTTAAAATGCGCATGGCCATCTTATAATTGTCACCCTCTGTGTGTGCGTGTGTATATATATATATATATATATATATATATATATATATATATATGCACTCTGAGCTAGAAAGGAGAGAGAAAGAAAGCCAAGAAGATATATGTTGCTTTGTTTTTTCCCCTTTTTTCATTATATATATATATGAACGATGAAGGTTGAAGGAAACTGCGACAGAATCGCAAGGGTGGATGATCCCTGGAGAGTCTGAGTCCGTGTCAGAGCTACTACCCTGCGTTTCGTCTCCGCGGGGACCTCATCGCCTCTGAATCGGGTGTGTGTGTGTGTATATATATATATATATATATATATAAATCCATAGGGGAATAACGCTCACAAGTGCAAAAGCACCCGCGCTCGCGGTAATACGTACGGACACTGCCCGCGCGATGTGCGGATACTTCCACCACACGTGCACTATATAGGAGCATATCTGCTCCTGCTTGCGATCTCCGCGCGGCAGTCACTTTCGAGGTTGAATAACGACATATAGGTAGCGTTCGAGTGGCACCGCACACATCAAGTCGGTCTCACGAAAGCTGTCTTTCTGTCCGTAGATCGCGCCCGGCTGATTACCGGTTTCCGGATGATATTACGATTTGATGATCCATTCGAATGAGCTCTGATCGGATCTGATAGGGTTTGGGTAGACGAGAATCTTCGATGATCATCTTTTCACCAAAGATGGCCCATCTCGATGACCTTAAATATGGTTCGATTGGGTTTAGGTAGACGAGAATCTTTGATGATCATGCGGCCACCAAAAATGATCCATCTCGATGAGTTTTGATGTGGAGTTTGATTGGGTGCAGGTAGACGAGAATCTTTTCGTGATCGCCTTTTCACCAGAGATGAACTTGATGAGGTTTATTCGGGTTTGGTTGGGTCTGGACAGGCGGGAATCTTTGATGATCGTCTTTTTGGCGGAGATGAACTATCTTGATGGGCTTTATCTGGGTATGATTGGGTTCAGGTAGACGAGATTCTTCGATAGTCATGCCTCCACCAAAGATGATGCAACTTCATGAGCATTGAACGAGTTTAATTGGGTCGGGTAGACGAGAATCTTTGATGATCGTCTTTTTACCGGAGTTGAACTATCTCGATGAGCTTTGTTAGGGTTTGATTGAGTTCGGGCAGACGGCAATCTTTCATTATCATTCTTCTACCAAAGATGATCCATCTCGATGAGTTTTGATGGAGTTCGATTGGGTCCAGGTAGACGGAAATCTTTGATAATCATGCTTCGACCAACGATGATCCATCTCGATGAGCTTTGACGGGGTTTGACTGGGTTCAGGTAGACGAACATACGTGACGATCATCCTTTCACCAAAGATGATCCATCTTGATGAGATATGCTCGAGTTTGATTGGGTTCAGGTAGATCACACCAAAGACGATCCATCTCTATGACCTTTGTTCTGGTTTTCCACGTCCACGAGAATCTTTTGCGCAGTTTAGTTCCTCGCTGGACCTCACGCGCAGGTAGTATTATTCCATATTACTTTGCAGCCTCGTACAAAGTATCCACGAAAATTGGCCACACCGTCGGCACATTCGTGCGGGGATTACGGGCGACCAAACTCCGGAAATCCTGCGGGAGGAGAAGAGCAAGAGGGCCGGGAGGGGGTTGAGCGGTTTCGCGAGCCAGGAGCAACATTACGTGGCCGGGCAGTCGCGATGAAAAGCCAATCTCCTTACCTTTACGATTATTACAGGGGCCAAGCGGATGCCTCCACGGCATACGTATGACCGGAAGATCAGACGTTTACCCTGCTCTGCCTTTCCCAGAGCCAGATCCTCACCACCCCCACCAGATCACTCTCAAATTGTTATGCTTGTATTTACGGCAGATTGAATTTTCACCCGGTACGCCTCGTCGTAGTATTTTCCAAAAGAGCAAAAAGCCGAGCGAAAAAGGCAACATTGCGATTCAGAGATCAGACGAGGTCGTCTCGGATACGGCAGCTCCCCGACGCCTTATTTCGATCGGCATTACGCTAACGCGCTTCTAGCTCCTCTTGTTTTTGGTTTTAGGAGACGAAGAATGGGTGGATGGGATGGAGCACGGGGCGCCGGAAAGTTTCGAAGAGGGCTCCGACCTCGAGACGATCAAACGTACGTATTGAACTCAGTGTACGTTCATCCGTGTAGAAAGCTAAGCCGGCTCATCAATTTGTTATATACACCGAGTGACTTGACGCGTGGACTCGGTTGTTCATGTCCTTTTTTCGTTGCTTCAGCGGAGAACGACGACGAAGAGGACGAGGACGATGACGAGGAGGAAATTCGGAGGGCCTTCAGTCTTCATTCGGAAGGTTAGTCTTTTTTCATTGATTCCTAATGATTCCCGTGTAATGGAAATATGGAAAACCTTTGAACTCGTCACGTTTTTACAATGGTGGCTGTCAGCACCGCCGGCTGTTTTGAGGACGGCCCTTTTACATTTATTTCAACGAGTCGCGCCGTGAAGTGACTTTTATCCGAATAGCTTACGATGAGCTGAAGGCGAAGTCGAAGATATTGGGGTTTACGTGATATCGAGTTTGGGTACATAGCCATCAGGAGAGCCGTCCACGATGTCACGTGTCTTCTGAATAATCTTTTCGCATTCATAAAGCGTGTCTCAAAATGACCTGACAATGTATTATTCATTTGAAAAGGACGAATATATTTATTTTGATATATGTTATTGACAAATGGTTAATCCAATCGAAAAATGCAATTGTGAACCGAAAATAGCTACTGTTTGAACGCTACACAGAGAGAAATGTATGGTAACTTCAACCATATTTCAACCATATTTTATATTACCCGGAGGAGACAATAATATTTTATAGTCATGGTTACTGCCGAAAATATAGTACTGCTTATGATATTTTAGCAGTTGTGTTAACTATGCTCACATGTTAACCGCAACCAACAATCTTTCAAGCATACGTTGATTCTCAATGCTATATAATATAGTAGGTTTTCAGAAAATGGATATTTCCTTACACTATAAAAAAGTGGTTTTTAGCATATTGAATGGTACGTGTACTAAATGTATATAAAATCTCATAAATTAAAAAATTCAAAAATGTTCAATTGAGAGTACTACCTGCATGTATGATTGTTTATCATGATTTGTTATTCCCTGACTATTCCCTACCGAAGAACATATTTCACCTACATGGAGATTCGAACCTACGACCTACCTATCTATATTTACTTATGATAGTGAGTACTTATGATATATGACTATATAATAGGGTACTTATGTTATTTCGATCGTAGGTTTGGCATAACGCACAAAAGTAATTCCAGCTGCAATTCCGAATAGCTGTTACCTCTGATATAGGTGGAATTTTGCACAGATGGCCTTTTTGATAATATATGTCACTACTGAAATGGATTTTTGCGCAGCCCAATAGTTTTCGAAATATCGAATTCAAAAACTGATAAATGAATGCGCTAATATATCTATGTCGATCGAAGCCTGCCACTGCTGTCTCTACTTTATCGACACGTTCCAAAAATGATTCACGTCTTCACTATAAGATTACCATAATGTTGTTCGTATAGTCACTTTTCGTAAGATCGTGTAACAGTTTAAACTCGACAAGTGTTAATGTCACCCATATAAATAGTACAAACTTGCACTGAGAGAAATGTCCATAGTATTTATAAAAAAACGCCCACGGTAAAAGTGGGCATAGTAAAATTTATATAGTTTATTGCTACCGCAATCATAATATGGTAAACAGAACTATAAGTGTCGATCTAATCATGCTGTTTTGGTAGTGTGTTTTTTTATCTAGTATCCCTGAAATAACTATTAACTACTGTGAAAGACTTTACAATATCGATATAGTTAATCCAGTTAATATTTTTACAATAGTTAGTATTTTTTTCGGGAATAATAGATAGTCACACCCACCACCAAAGTCGCATGTTTACGTATACTTTTCGCTTATAGTTGTGTTCACCATATTATGATTGCGGTGATAATAAACTATAGGGAATTCGACTATACGCTCTTTTACCATGCGCGTTTTTTTGTAAATACTATGCACTTTTCTCTCAGTGTAACTGTGCAAATTCAAGTCAGTAGCGTGAAAGTTGGTCAAGATAACAATCCCGCTGTGTCAAGATGTGTAGTTTCAAGATAATCGTGTTTAAACTCGACGGATCACGGTACACCCAACGCACCCTGTTCCACTAAAATAGGTGTAGCTTCGTCAATTTTTACAATTTTAGGGTCCGGTTAGTCTTAAGGATGTTGAGTCCCTATGAAACATGTTAATGTTAATTGTTCAATAAATAGCTTCTTAATCGTCATGAAATTTTTACACGACCTCCTGAATACTTCATGTACAAACATACCAAATTTTCAGAATTCTATCATCATTACTTCACCCTCCTTGAGGGTTAAAATAAAAAATGATAAAAAAATTCTGAAAATTTGGTATGTTTTTGTATGAAGTATTTAAGAGGTTGCGTTAAAATTTCACGACGATTAGGAAGCTCGTTAATCAAAAATTAACATTTTGTTAAGAACAATTTTTAAAAGAAATAAAAAAAAATTTATCAATAAACTTCGTTTTGTTTCCGTTGCTTTCAGTATATTGTAGATATTATAAAATTGAGAGGTCAAAAAAAAACTTATTTCAAAGTTACATCAGTTTCCATAAAACAACATTCAATTTGTGAATGTTAATTGTTCAATAACGAGCTTCCTAATTGTCGTGAAATTTTTACACGACCTCTGAAATACTTCATACAAAAACATACCAAATTTTCAGAATTTTATCATCATTTGCGATTTGGGACTCAACATCCTTAAAATATTCTTGAAAGTTCACACTATAACAAAATGAAAAAAAAACACGATTTTTTGCAGTTTCCAGAGAGGGATATCCCCTTAATGAAATTTTGCGTGCAAGCAGGGCAGCTGAATAAACGTAGCGCGCTTCGTCCTCACCGATCTTTACGCCGAGCGTAAGAACGAGCCACCCCCTCGCGTTCTTGCCCCAAATACGCACGGAGAGAATTAAAAAGTAATTTTTGTGGTGAATTTCACGGTAAAAATTACCGTGATATATTTCAATGTGGTGACAACTGAGAAAAACATAATAATTCGTATGCGTCAAGTTTTTTTTAACTCACGTTACAGAAAATTTCAAATACGTAGTTCAAATTTTACTATACAAGAAGGGTAAAAATTGGAGACAGTAAAATTTAGCATGTATGTTCGAAAATTTACCTACTGTCGGTTAAAAATTACCAACCGCGCCGTACGTTATTTTTACTGTGCTGCACAGTAAAATTTACCTGCGTCAACCTCGGAAGAAAAATTCCCTATAAGTGAGTCAGAGATGTGTGCGGCCGTGTAGATGACAAGATAGCTTTGAGGATTCGGCTTCGATCCGGCCAGTGAAGGTTATTCCAAAGTCAACAGTGGAATTAGAAGATGTTTACGTTTCGGCCCTCTGGTTCGGGTCCTCTTCAGAAATTTTATTTTTCTGTATATAATATGTTACACATTTTGTCATAATAATGTTTGTTTTGTCATAATAATGTAAAAACATTATTATAACAAAATGTGTATCATATTATATACAGAAAAATAAAATTCCTGAAGAGGACCCGAACCAGAGGGCCGAAACGTAAACATCTTCTAATTCCACTGTTGACTTTGGAATAACCTTCACTGGCCGGATCGAAGCCGAATCCTCAAAAACAATTCCCTATAAGGCTGGTAAAATTTAAATTCTTCGATTGAAGAAATCCTTAGTAAAATGTATTTTTTCTTCAAAAACTGGTGCTATAATTATCATAATAATAACCGAAATAACAATAACCATAATAATAATAATGAATATTATTTACTATTGAAAAATTGGTACAAATTAATGCTGTTTGTTTTTTGTTGGGAACATTTTTTTCTTCCATATAAATTGGTATAGTCAACAAACGGATAAGGAGACAAATTTAATCATTAGAATTTATTTTTCGTTTAATACTAACATTTATTTATAATACATTTTGTACCATCGTAGGCTCGAGTGATGTGACGAATTTGCACACATATTACTTCGTCATCATTTAACACGATCGCTACGTTTGACTTTCTCGCAACGAGACACTGCATGCGACTGAGGCTTCAGACTAAACTGAACCGGCGATGTACGCAGTTTAGACGAAATTTTTTTGGGAAGTCCCATCGTGCCATAAAGAAATCGCGCTCCCCTACTTACCCCCACCACCATACCATTCTGAAGTGAAAGGAATGAAGAGGAATTTTTACAATGCAGTGCCTCAAAATTCCCGTACCGTACCGCACGATAATTTTAACCAAGCGCGCACGATAATTTTTACCGAGAGCACAATACATTTTCCTATAACATTCATTAAATTTTATAATAAATCTTAAAATAACTTTTATAAAGACGATACTTTTTTATAGACATTTCTGAAAGGCATAAAATACTAAAATGCACAGTAAAATTTCGCTGATATTATATATTTTTCAAATTTAAGTTTTGCGTATTTTGTTACACATCGAAATTTACTAGAAAATCTGGTAAAATTTTCTATCTGAAGAAGAAATTTTATTTTATTTTCGTGAAAATCTGTGTTCTACCCAACAATAATGAGCGAAGTTTCAGGGTTGTCATCTGGTTACCGTTACTGCACGGTAATTTTTAACATTTAATTCTCTCCGTGCGCTGCGATCCATTACCGCGTACCATTCTTTCTCTCTTCACCCCCCTATGCAACAATGCTTCCATTTTTACTTCCATTTTTACGTCTATTTTTATTATCGCGACTTCTTAAATTCTTTTTTTTTTCGCCGGTGCATTACTCCGCCACGACTCACTTCAGGGAGCCGGCGATTTTCGTGGCGATGCAAAGCTCGGTCCACCCGCGCGACGATACCGGCCCCGCTCCCCATTGTAAACGAGAGTGTCCCCGGGAAAACAAAAACGTGTAACGCCAGCATAGATCACGACAATGCTGTCCTCCCGCGAGGCCGCCTCATCGTTTCGCACACGATTCCAACTATGAATCGAAATGCGCGGTTCCCATTTTGGATCGTGGCCGCGACCCTTCCATTTTCTAAGTGCTCCGCGGATCCGTTGTCTCCGATCCATTTGGCAAATCGAGCAACGGATTTGCCGTTGCACCTGCACTCGTTACTCTCCCTCTTACGATCCACTTCGGTTGTTGCATTTTTTTCAATCACTATTTTTTCCTGACATTTTTAACCATATTTTGTTCAATCGCTATTTCTTCTTACAATTTTTGAAGATTGTTTTTTCAATCGCTAGTGCCGTGCACGATTTTTAAAGATATTTTTTTCAATCGTTATTGGTTTTTCTTCATTTTAACGATATTATTTTTCAATTGCTATTTCTTCTCATGATTTTCGAAGGTATTTCTTTTAATCGGTATTTCTTATGACTTTCAACGATATTTCTTTTGATCGCTATTCCTTCTCAGGATTTTTAAAAACATTTTTTGTCAATCGCTACTTCTTTTTACGATTTTTAAAGATATTTTTTTTTCAATCGCTATTGGTTCTCGTTATTTTTTAAGACTTTTTTTCAATTGATATTTCTTCTCACGGTTTTTAAAGATACGTCTTTCAATTGGTCTGTCTTACGATATTCAACGATATTTCGTCTGATCGCTATTTCTTCTCCGGATTTTGAAATATATATTTTTTCAATAGTTTTTTGTTCTCGCTATTTTTAACGATTCTTTTAAATCGCTATTTCTTCTCACGATTATTGAAGATATTATTTTCAATCGCTTTTTGATCTTGCGCTTTTTAACGATATTTTTTTCTAATTGCTATTCATTCTCACGATTTTTAACAATATCGCTTTCAATCCCAATGTCTTCTCACGATTTTCGAAGAATTTTTTTTATCGCTATTTATTCTTACGATTGTTAACGATAATTTTCTCCAATTACCGTTTCTCTTCACAGTTTTCAACGATATTTTTTTTCAATCGCTCTCTCTTCTCACGATTTTTAAAGATATTTTCTTCAATCGCTATTTGCTCTCGCTATTTTGTACAATATTTTTTCCACTAGCAGTTTTCTACTCAGGATTTTGAACCATATTTTTTTTCCAGTTACTATATCTCCTTACGATTTTCCACGATATTTTTTTCAATCGCAATTTTTCACGATATTTTTTTTAATCGCTTTTTCTTCTCACGATTATGAATATATTTTTCAATCGCTATTCCTGCTCATAATGTTTAACGTTATTCCGGAGCACCGAGTACGTGTTCCTAAACCAATACAAGCCCGAGCGTCCCCCTCCTCCCAAAGTAGCGAAAATGAAGTCTCTTCGAAGCAAGAGAAACGCAAGTAACCCCGAACGAACCGAAAGCTAGCGAGGAAAAAAAAACTGCTTTTTCATCCCTCTACCAATGTCCTAAAAAAATGTCCCCGTTATATAACGAGTAAGTTGTTCGATCGTTTCGGGTCCCTCACTCTCCATGCGAAATTCCTCCAGTCCAAGTATGGATGGTGTTACGACGAAAAGGAAAGGCAGAGGGTGGACAAGGGGTGAGCAAGGGGTGGTCAAGGGGTATAGTAGAACGTTTATTATCGCAACCCTTTTCGCGACGTATATTTGCCGCGAAGCTTCAAAATACGCGGAAGCGAGGGCCAAGTGGAACTTGCATTGCTGGCGTTGGAGAGAGAGACAGAGAGAGAGAGAGAGAGGGAGAGAGAGAGTGAGAGAGAGAACGAGAGAGAGAGGAGCGCAGGTTTGTTGTCGAGGTGAAAAAAGCGTGGGTTTTGGCCTTGTTATGTGTGTGTGTGTATATATATATATATATATATATATATATATATATATATACATTCCGAGGAAGGTTGATCTGGTCCAGGTCGCGCGAGAATTCACACCGCGCTGCATTTCTCGCACCTTCGCGTATGTGCTCCTTATTCTCCTCCTTCATCCTGGTGATCGATCACATTGCAATAATTCACCGTTCTTCGTTGGGGAAACGTTCTAAGTGACGGAGTATACGAAGAAGGGCAGAAAAAGGATTGAAAGGATGTTTTGTATTCCGCGGACTCCATGCTTTCCCACAAAAGAAGAGGGAAGAAAAGTAGAAGGCAGAAGGAAAAAAGAGATGCTCCTCTTGTTTTGGAGAGAGGACAAGGGAGGAAGGGCGAATTTTTAGAGGAATTCTTCAAGGCAAGGAGAAAGAGAAGAAATGAGAGGAGACGAATCGCTTCTAAGGGATGAATTATTCGAATGAGGAAGAAAAAAGAGCAGGAAGAAACAGGGAGAAAGATCTTCCGTCTTCTCGTCTTGAGGAGGCGAGAGTATCAGACTCTCTTCTTGCCCTCTGTACCTTTTCACCTCCCTGCTCGAATCCTTCACCCTTCCAGGAGATTTGTCTTCCTCCCTTTTCGTTCCTCTTTCTCCACCTCTTCTCCCCCATCCTCCGGAGAATCCTTTCGGAGATTCGTCTTCAGCCCCTTCTGCCTCGTCTCTCAATGAGATAAGAAAGGATGAGGACTCCCTCATCCTTCCCCTCAACTCCCTCGAAAGGATGAGAATCCCTCTCGCCCTCTTGTTTCCTCTTCATTCAAAGAGGGCAACAAGAGGCGGAGTTCCCACGATGAAAACATTCCGGTGAATTCCGCGTGGACGTAACAACAGCCGGATATTCATCGAATCCCGGGGACTCGATTCTACGACTCGATTTCTCGTTCTCCTCTACGGAAGGACGAGGATCCTGAAGCTGAAAGCACCTGTACACCGGGCATTGATGACGGCGTCTGTGTAGCCGTGCGATGGTGCGCTTTGCGGCACGCACATTGATACGTTACGTAGGACAAGACGATGAAGAGGGAAACCGACGGGAAAACGCGAAGATGGAGGGACAGATAGAAGAAGAGAAAAGGAAAGAAGGAAGAGCGCGAGGGAATAGAGCTAGTACATTATGGGGAACGCCGGGGTAAATTCTCTTGGGACCGTGAGCGGGAAGCCCATTGCGCATGCGCCGAGCTGATTAGTTCTCCCATCCCCCTCAGCTCTCGCGTTCCCGAGTGCTGGCAGCGCCAGAGGAGAGCGCCAAGTCCCTCGGGATCTGGCCCTACCTCCTCCTCATCCTCCTTCCCTCGACGAAGCCCATCTGCCACCCAACCCCAGTTGCCCCCTCTCCCTCCCACACCCTCCCCGTCTATCCGACGCAGATCCTCTTCTGCCCTCTACTTCGCATCCTCATCCTCCTCCCCCCTCCTCCTCCTCCTCCTCTCCGCTCTTCCTCCACCGATCGCACTCCCCTTTCTACTTGTGCCATCCAGCCCGCTCGGCTGCCACCCTCTCGTTGCTCGCCTTATTCCCAGTACAGCACCCACTAATATAGCCTTTCCGCGCGCGCGACCCGACCTATACACCCGCTTTCCCTTTACGATATATCCTCCTAGCCCCATTGTACATTGGATCACTGTAAAACTAGCTCTATTATTGATCCCGGAGCTTTTCACGGCGCTCTCCACCTACCACCGAATCATCGTCGCCAACGCTTCCCATTGAGGCTCGATGATGCTTCGCCGCTGATCGCCCACTTTACCCTTTTTTTCTTCGGGGATCGACCGCCAATGCTGGAATCCTCGTGGTTCCACCCGTTCGTCCGTTTGGCCTGGCAGACTGCATCGATCATTAAAGCTTTAGGCTGCAACTAAATATAAGCTTACTTAGGATACATGAGCCATGCTGTACTCGAATACTAAATATCCGTATCAAACAGACGTTTTCCTACTAGATGCAATAATACACGAAGCGATGGTTTTATTACTGACAAGGAACATCCCTCAGGTGACACCCTTCGATTTTGTTGAAATTTGGATATGTTATAAAGCACCGAAAAGTAAGCGATACGTATTTTTTTTATCGGCGGAAAAACGGTTTTAAGGGGTGAAACGCGCCCTCGAAAATAGGGGTTTTTTTCGTTTTTCGTCGATAATGGTATCGTTCTCATCTCCAATGTATAGTACATGAAAAAATAAACATTGTTGCAATTTGAATTTTTTTTATATCTCATACCGTTAAAACGTTATCGACGAAAAACGAAAAAACATCCCCATTTTCGAGGGTGCGTTTCACCCCTCAAAACCGTTTTTCCGCCGATAAAAAAAAATACGTGTCTCAAAATTTTTGATGCTCTATCACATATATGAGTTTCAAAAAAATCGGAGGCGGACACCTGAGGGATGTTCCTTGTGAGTATGTAATACTTAGTTAATAGTGCCAAGTAAATAGTTACGAAACCGAAGTCTATGCTTGTGACAAATGTCTATACAAAATATAAATTAATCCATAATAAAATGTATAGTAAATAGTCACGAGACTAAAGTCTATGCTTGCGACAAATATCCATACAACATATATAAATTTACTTAGGAATCGTAGGGAGCAATGCTATACTCGATTACTGAATATCTGTAACGAATACACAATTTCTTACTCAATATGGCAATATCACAGACAACAATATCATATTCGTTTTCTGAATATTTATGCCAAGTATATATTCACTTGACTAAATACGGCAATATTATCTATGCTCGTGACGAATATCCATGGAAAATATTAACGTACTGAGAAAACTATATAAGGACTGCTATACCCAATTACTAAATATCCGAAGCAAATACACATTTCCCTTCTAAGTGTAGTAATACCACACGTAGTAATATTATACTTTCTTACTGAATATGTAGGCTAAGTATATAGTTAAGAAATTGAATAGAGCAATATTACCTATACTGATGACGAATACCCATACACAATATAAATGTACTCAGACAACTATATGAGCACTGCTATACTCAATTACTAAATATCCGTACCAAGAACACATCTCCTCACTAAACATAGTAATATTACCCGTAACTATAATATATTCTTTTTTTTTCAAATATTCATGCTAAGTATATATTTACTTAACTTAGTACAGCAATATTATCCATTCTTATGACCAATATCCATGCAAGATATAAATTCACTTAGGAAACGTAGTAAGCAATTATATATTCAATTACCAAATATCTCTACTAAATACACATTTGCATACTAAATATCGTAAGACTACACGTAGTAATATTATGTTTTCTTTCTAAACATTTATGCTAAGTATATATTTACTTAATGAAATATAACATTTATACAAAGATTACATTTACTTGGGAAACGTATACGAAAAGACCTGTACCAAATACACATTTCCCTACTAAACATAGTGATACTACACGTAGTAATATTATATTTTCTTACTCAATATGTATGTTAAGTATACGAAACTGAGTGCAGCAATATTATCTATACTTATTACGAATATTTATATAAAGTATGCATTTACTTAGAAAACGTAGTGATCAATGCTATACTCAATCACTAAATATCCGTACTGAATACACAGTTCCTTGCTAAATGTCGTAATGCTACACATAGTTATATCTTCTTTACTTTATCAATACTCATGCTGAGTATATATTTACTTGACTAAATACGACAATATTATCCACACTTATGACGAATATGCATATAAAGCATAAATTTACTTAGAACACGTAGTGACCAATGCTGTACTCAATCACTAAAGATCCGTACTACATACAGATTTCTATACCGGACATAGCATTACTAAATGTAGAGATATTGTATTTTTTGTCGAATATTTGTGATATATATGCGATATTGTGATATTGTGATACTGTGATATTGTGATATTGTGATACTTGTGATATGTATTTGGTTATTAAATGCAGTTGCTATTTAAAGTCACATTGAATATAGTAATACTGTGTACAGTAAAACGAAATCATCATCTTTCTAAAATGCTCTCTTTCTCTCTCTCCAGCTCTCCTTCTTAATCCCTTGACCTGCAGCACAGTCCTGAGACCGTCTATGCATCCATGCCCTGAACCAGTTGGGGCTCTGGCTCGCATTGTCGAATCCTCGGACTCGGTAGAATCATGAGCCACACTTAATTCCTCTACTGATTTCTGTACACTATTTCTCTCTCTCCCTCCCTCCTTCTTCGTACGTACACATACCTATAAAAGAGAAAGCCTCGCGACATATTCTCCGCCGGCGTGTAGCCTTCGAAAACGTTTTCTCGGTGCGACTGTACTTGGCGATATAAGGGTGTCCCAGGTGACGAGCTGCCTCGGGCCGTGGCACGGCGCGCGCTACGTTTCCCTTGGGACCGACTCTCCGGCTTGCCTGCCCCAACCGAAGCCCAACCATCTCCCCTGGCCCCCACGCCACCCCCAACCACCCCTTCCGTTTCTTCCCTCGCACCCTCGAGCTCGTTCGGTTGCTCCGCAGTACTTCCCTTAACGTCACACCCATACTTATATGGGGTGTGTAGACAGCCACACAAACTACCCTGCACACCAGCCCAGCTCGGTGGGGCTTTATATCCAGAGCTCCAGTACCCCCCCCCCCCCCCGCCGCCTTCCGCACCCCTGTCCGCCGAGCCCCTGGTGCGGCGCCTCGAATAACCCGCGCGGCACATACAAACGTGGAAAACGCTATGGCTATACAGGTATCGCGGACTTCGTGTATAGTTCACGGAAAAGTGCCTGTATCCCTTCTGGCTTTGGGCAAAAGTCTCGATGTAGCGATATCATTTAGACACTATGGTTTTTCGTCTTTGGATACATATATATATATATATATATATATATATATATATATATATATATATATATATATATGTACTACTATACTATGAATAGGACGAGGTAGATTCGAGTCTCAGTAAATATAAAGGACCTTTCGAATCTGTTGTATCTATGTGATGTTGACTATCACCGCGTCTGGCTCTTTTGAGGACAGTCGTCCAATTTCGCATTACGGGACGTTGATTTTGGGCACAATATAATTCTGAAAATGATTTTGGTATAAATACGCTCACGTTCAGTTAAAGGTATACATATCGTTAAGTTTTCCGGGCATAATGAGTTATCGGAAGGACGGTCATCGAAATGGATCGACCTCTTTTCCCCATGTGATTCACTCCAAGACACCTATAAATATAGATTCTAGATAAGAAAGTCAGTGACAAAATTCGTATGGTCAATGTCTACATTTAGGTAGCCTTAGATTTGTTCATGTAGAGGTATCAACCAGATTTCGAAGTCACTTTTTTAAAAATGGATAACCCTTTTTTATTGACCACAAATGTAGAGTAAAAAACAACAAAATCAATTACCTATTATATCAACCCCTTGGGATGATGTTGGAATACCACGAAATTTTCAAAACGGCAATTAAAACAAGGCAAGCTAAAAATACGTTGGTTTCAGATGTAAACGATGTTGTTATTGCATGAGATGTAAAAAAATTTGTCCATTAACCGAGATACATTTTACGATAGAATTTCTGAATAATGCATATTTTTGCAATTTTTTTTGGATATTTGCCATGGTGACGATATTGAAGGTTATTGGTTTTGTTTTGTCGTGCTCTATATTATTGGCCAAAAAAAGGAGTTTCCTTTTAACAAAAAGTGGGGGTGATATTGAAATCAGGTTGGTGCGTCGATTTTAAAAAAATCCGAGGCTACCAACATGTAAATGTTGTCAAACCATTCAAATTTTTTCTCCGTCTTTTTCGTCTAAAATAAATATTTGAAGGTATTTTGCAGCGACTAATTATTAGTAAATCTCCCTGTATATATATATATATATATAAATCGGAAGTCGAGCATCTTGCTGAAGCAACGATAAGTGTGCGATGCAACTTCCGTTCACATGTATCATATATTTCCGTAAAATCTTTTAGTTCTTTTCGTTTTCCGATATTTTGCTTTTGATGAGATTTTTCTTTGCTTCCCGGATTCACTCCGGCGCCTCAGGAAATTGGTCGTTGAAATGCGTGGACGATGGAAAAAAGCCGCGAGGAAAGAATGTAAAAGGCAGAATTAAGGGGTCTCGAAGGTGCGTCGGCGTTTTCGAGGTGGGCGCGATGATGTACGGGAGGGATATGAATATATATATAGCTCCAGTATACTCGCTAGAGTGCGTACGACACTCTATGTCACCATTCTCCGTCAGGTGTGCGTTTGCCAAAGCTCTATACTCTTTGGAAGACGCGCGGCTGGCCAGAGGCGAGAGGGAGCGGGTGGCCGATGGAAGGGACGAGGATGGTAACCGTTACAGCGGAAGCTTTCCAACCCCTGAGGCTCCAGCCTATTGCTATTGTTTGCGAGGCTCCCTGGAGAATCCGCGGAGAGGACCAGTCCGAACGTATATGGCGGTATGTGCCGATGACGCTCCGCACCGGATATTCGACGCGAACTTTATTGGCGACTCCTTTCCCTCCTCCTAACTACGATATCCCCACCCCTGCCCGCGGCCCCTCATTGAGAGCTACCACCGCCGTTGCGAGAATTAGCGACTCGTTCAAATGTTCACTGACAATGCGAGCCGAATATTTGCTTCTTCCTTTCCTTTTCCTGTGCGCTGGGAAACCTAAATGGCAAATATATTTTTGAAAGGCCGACGAAAAATGAATAGAGAAGGCAAATCAGGGACTCATTGTAGAGGATCATCGTGGGGCCAACTGAAAAGGGAGGAGAAGAGAGAAAGAGTGAGAGTAAGGGAGGGAGAGAGAGAGAGAGAGATAGAGAGGGAGTGAATATTGTAGAATTACTTTTCGATATGAAAAGTAATACTTTTGGAGACTCTGACTTGGAAGGACGAGCAGGAAGGGAAAGAGGGCAGGAGGAGGTGGGAAGGGAGATAATCGGGTGGAGAACGAAAAGAAAGGGAAAAAGGAAGAGGATACCAATGATAGGAAGGTGAAAGAAAAAGAGCACAGGAAGAAGAGGAGGAGCAGAGAAGGAAGAGGAGGAGGTGGAGAACAAGAAGAAAGGTAAGGAGGAAGAGGGTACCAATGATGAAAGAATGGAAGAAAAAAACCCGAGGCGACCAAGAGAGGGGGAGGAGAAGAAAAAACACAGTAAGGAGATAAGGAGGAGTAGAGGAGAAGGAGGAGGAGCTGGAGAACAAGAAAAAAGGTAAGGAGGAAGAGGAACAGGATACCGATGATGAAAAATGGAAGAAAAGGAGCACGAGGAGACCAGGAGAGTTGGAGGAAAAAGATAAGTACTTCAAGAAGAGATGAAGTTGCAGCGAGGAAGAGGAGGTGGAGAACAAGAAGAAAGGTAGGGAGGAAGAGGAAGAGGGTACCAATGATGAAAGAATGGAAGAAAAAAACCCGAGGAGACCAAGAGAGGGGGAGGAGAAGAAAAACACAGGAAGGCGATAAGGAGGAGTAGAGGAGGAAGAGGAGGAGCTGGAGAACACGAAAAAAGGTAAGGAGAAAGAGGAACAGGATACCGATGATGAAAAATGGAAGAAAAAGAGCACGAGGAGACCAAGAGAGGGGGAGAAGAAGAAACAAGTACAGGAAGAAGAGAAGAAGATGCAGAGGAGGAAGAGGAGGTGGAGAACAATAAGAAAGGTAAGGAGGAAGAGGAAGAGGGTACCAATGATGGAAAATCGGAAGAAAAAGAGAGCGAGGAGACGACGAGAAGCGGGAGCCGAATAAAGCCGAGAAAAACAAGAAAGGAATAGAAGAACTCGACGAACAAGAAAGCGGCACGAAACAAAGCGGATTGAAACAAGAGATGAGAGGAGGGCAGCGGGCCTGGAGAGTGATACAAAAAAGAGGCGGCAGGGAAAGTTGAGGCGAGAGCACAAGTGGCGGGGGAAGAGAAAGCGGAACAGGAAAACAAGAAATAAAAGTCGAACAAAGCTCAGGCAATGAGAAAGCGGAGCAGAAGAGCAGAAGAAAAAGGAAGCCAATGAAAAGTTAAACAACGATAGTAAAGAAGAAAAAGAAGAGGAGGAGGAAGCGAAAAAGCATACAGTGCAGAATAACCAAAAGGGCATCAAGAGCGGTGCTCGCGGGGGGGGGGGGGGGGGTGGCTTGTCCCAGGCTGTCGAATTCCCGAAGAAAATATAGACGCGACGGTTATGCGGCGGGGGCGGTGGCCAGGAGTGTAAAATCTAATTTGTAGAAAATGAGAACCACCGTGCGCACCACTGTGCTGATGTCCCGTGGGACTACTGGGAGCAGTGGGAAGCCTCTGTGCCCATACTTCGGGGCTATATCGCGTATACCCGTTGGTGTACGTACGCGCGCACCCGCGTGCCCGCGCGTCCGGCGGAGAGGTACATTCCCCAAGGAGGTAATTACCCTCTTCTCCCTCTCCCTCCCCCATCTATACCCCCTCTCGCCCCTCCCTAGCTGCGACTTTCTCTCACTCTCTCTTTGTCTCTCTCTCTCGCTCTATCTATCTACGTCTCTCTCAGTCACTCGTTCGGTATTCCCGTCTCATTCCTCTTGCCGCCCAACCACCCACAACCCATCGTAACTTCGACTCCTGCAGGAGTTACATGCTAATACAAAACCAAACTGGTTCCCTGCGGTATGTCGCGCCGCTGTGACGACGAACGGTCGGGAATGCAAAGTCGGCTGAATAATTTTTGAAAAACAAATTTATACATATATGCATATACATATTTATATTTACATGTATATAGGCGCGTGTTTGCGCGTGACCGTATACATATATGAATGTGCGAGGGCGTTTGTTGGTAATTTTTATGTAAAAAGAAATTTTATGTAAGAAGACATTTTTATGTAAAAAAGAAAGAAAGAAGGCAATACTTATTGCAACGACTGGCAGCGATCTTGCGTAAAGACAATTTTTATTTTGGGACCATCTGTACCGCGTGTGTGTGTGTGCGTGTATGTGTGTGTGTGTGTGTGGACACGGTATGTATACCGGTTTGTATGTAACTTTTTTCGGACACTTCAAATAATTGCAAAACTTTCGATCACTGGATAATTGTTTAATTATGTTAAAATGATATAATTCATTTCAGTGTTATTATTTTACGATGATGCTATATAGCTCTATACAATGAATTATACGATTTTAATAGAGTTTTGCAATTATCGGAAGTGACCGAAAACTTTTGACCGGTAGTGTATATACAGGGTGTGCTCTTATGAATGGATAATCCTGCTACTTTTGATAGCTCAGATCATTCCCTACTTATATGCTGGAATTTCAGTTCAGTAAACGTCCCACGGTTTTTGAGATAAAAATAATCTGCTTTTGGTTTTTCGCATGCCATTTCTACAAGTGATAACTTTTTTTGACCCGGTTAAGAAAGAAATACTCTTGGTTCTTTGTTTTGCCTAGAAAATGAAACTTTACGAAAAGAGATCTTATGCAGAATTTCCATACAAACCAATTCGAACATCTGACTTTGATAGCCTGCGGTGTAAAGAAAATGTACTACGCATATCGTGCAAATGACTTTGAAAAGGTGCTTAGTTATTGACGATAATTATATCGTTTGTAGAAATGGCATGCGAAAAACCAAAGCAGATGATTTTTATTCTAAAAATGACAGAAAGCTCAAAATTTCGAAAAGCGTGGGACTTTTACTAAACTGAAATTTCAGCATATAGTAGGACATGATCTGACCTATCGACAGTTGCAGGATTATCCATACATAACAGGACACTCTGGACTTTGGATCATTGCAAACTTATATTAGAATGATACAATTGATTTTTATTTTATGATGTTAAATTGTGCATCGTTGGAACGCAACAAAAAATCTTTTTTTATACTTATCTTTTCTTACTTTTATCTTTATACCAAATGTTATTGTGCAACCTTCGAATGCAGGTTTCCAAAGCATCTCAAAAAACAATTAATGGATTTTCGTAGCTAAGATCTGTTGAAAAAATTTTTTGGGAAGTGAAACAAAGATTCTTTTTCATTGCACTTGAACTTCAATCCCATTTTATTTCTTGCTGTACGAAGATGCTATATGCTATATAGTTCTATAAAATGAATTGTATTATTCTAATATAATTTTGCAATTATCCAAAGTGACCGACAACTTTTGCCCAGTACTGTATATATATATATATATATATTTAGTGTTAAGACGCTGCCGCGTCTCTTGACACGACTGTCCTGACTTACAACGCATACCCTTCCGCGTTTTTACGTATTACCCGTTCCCAATTAAACCCGCATCGGTAAAGACGGCCCCATATTCTTCTCCATCGCTCACCCACGTACGCCGACTCGTAGGGCGCACCTGATTGGCCGGCCTTTAAAAATTAATAATAATTCAGGGGTTGGTCTGAGACCCACACATGCTTATACCAATCGACTCAGAATTTCACCCCCCTCCCCCCGTTTCAGGGAACACGTTCAGTTCTGGGACACCCTGTATACGTATAGGTCAACAATTCTGAATAAGGCACCAGAAATTGGACACTCCGGGTTTCCATTTTGTTGAAGTGGAATTGATCTTGGAGTCAGATTCGCATCTCCACAAATAAATTGGGCTGACCAAACTGTAGGTTCTAATATCACCTCCAAACTTGGTGTCTGTTTTTTTTCTTCTGAAATGGACATTTGTAGATGTTTTCGTGATAGAGTTCTTCTAAATATTTTCAGATTATCTTCGGGATGAAGGGCCACGATCAGTGCAGGATCCGGATCTGGAAAATCAGAACAGCCTAGATAGCGGTAAGTTGTATTTCGTATGAGTAACACACACACACATATATATATATATGTGTGTGTGTGTGTGTGTGTGTGTATATATACATATTTATGAATTACCTGCACTATTTTCCTCGGACCGAAAACGGATAAGGACTTTGATATTGTTTTTGAATGGTTGCAAAACCACCGATAATTTTGTTTTTCTCATGTATAAGAAATAATGAATATAAATATTAAAAAATCGTTCTTGCACCTAGATCTTTACGTATCTTCATGTATTTGTTATCTGGTTACATTTTTTTCAACGTGTATACATACATATTCATATGTATATGTATACGTGTTAAAAAGAATCTATACATACGATAAAAAATGCTTTAGTTGAAATATGTAACTTGATTTACTTACATATAAAAAATCATAACTATAAATATCAAAAAGTCGTTCCAGAGTATTCTAGACCGTCGATCGCTATGTATCGCATCGTGTAGTTGCCTAGTTACATATTCTTTTATTGTGTACACACACACATATATATACGGGAATTCCAAGCCATTTCACCTAGCCCGTGACCCCGACCATTGTCAGTTTTCCTGATTTTTGTTTGTAAAATTGTACCCCATGAAAAAAGTATCTGCACCAAGTTTTAGACTTTCATCGCTTCTTTTTCAGGAGATATAATTCTCCAAATAATTATATTTCGGAAGTTTTGGAAACGTTTGAACGCTGATAACTCTGGAGCTAATTGAGATATCGACGAGTGTCGATAAATTGTTTTACTTTCTAGCATACTTTTGTTAAAAAATGTGAACAAATGATCAATTATCAATTTGAACGTTTTTTTGTTTCTAAAGTGAAAACTATTTTTTACAAAGATGATTACTATTTACTATTTTTTTCAAAAAAATTCGCTAAAATAGAATGACCTATTCTATGATTTTAAAGACTAGTCTCGTCGTGGGCCTATTTTCCCTTCTATTTTTTTTTCCAAATAATCATCTTTTTAAGAAGATTTTTATCATTTTAATATCCAACAATACTATTAATGATTTTGTAATCTCAAGTTCGGCTTCGACAAGCCTGATATGGTTTATTTTCAATTTGTGCTGAATTTAACGAAAAAATTTATATTTTGTATAAACAAATTTTTTTTACAGATAACAATCTAAAAGTTGGTGTGGCGTGACCCATATACATACATATACATATACATACGTATATATATATATATACGATAAAAAACGCGTAAGTTGAAATATGTAATTTGATTTATTACGTGTGAGAAACCATAAATATAAATATTACAAAGTTGTTCTAGAGTATTCTACACCGTAGTTCTTTATGTATCGCATCGTGCAGTTCCCTAGTTACATATTCTTTTATTGTGTGTACACACACACACAGACACACACAGGATCAAAAGTATGTCACTCAATAACGACATGATGCAATGCATGAACAGATAGAGACTAGAACGATTTTGAAACATTTAAATAAATATGAATAAAAATATAAATATAATATTAAGTAAATATAAATATTATCCATAAGACATTATGAATATAAATATTATATAATCACTCTAGCTCCCAGATCTTTCTGCATTGGGTTAATTCACATATAAACATATTTAAATGTTTATATTCATAGAAAGAAAGAAACATCAATAAACATATACATCGTTCGAGCACCTCGTTCTTTACGTATTGGGTTTATTCACCCAAAGAACTAAGGTCAAGAAGGTTTTTTAAATATTTATATTTATCATCTCTCATACATAGTATTCATAATACAGAATTATCGGTAATTAAGGATGTTTAGTCCCTATGAAACATGTTAATGTCAATTGTTCAATAAATAGCTTCTTAATCGTCATGAAATTTTTACACGACCTCCTGAATACTTCATGTAAAAACATACCAAATTTTCAGAATTCTATCATCATTACTTCAACCTCCTTAAGGGTTGAAATAAAAAATGGTAAGAAAATTCTGAAAATTTGGTATGTTTTTGTATGAAGTATTTAAGAGGTCGTGTTAAAATTTCACGACGATTAGGAAGCTCGTTATTAAAAAATTAACATTTTGTTAAGAACCATTTTTAAAAGAAATAAAAAAAAATGTATCAATAAACTTCGTTTTGTTTCCGTTGCTTTCAGTATATTCTAGATATTATAAAATTGAGAGGTCAAAAAAAAAACTTATTGCAAAGTTACATCAGTTTTCATAAAACAACACTTAATTTGTGAATATTAATTGTTCAATAACGAGCTTCCTAATTGTCGTGAAATTTTTACACGACCTCTGAAATACTTCATACAAGAACGTACCAAATTTTCAGAATTTTATCATCATTTGCGATTTGGGACTCAACATCCTTAAAAAAATTGAAAACAATGTAAAACATGTTAACTGTGTCGGTCCGAGGAAAATAGTGCAGGGAATAGCGCTATAGCATAGGAAATGCTCCGGTTGACGTTCCGAAAATACAAGAGCGCGTGTTTATAATTCCGAGGGAGCTCAAGCGAACGCAAATACTACGTAATTCCGTGGCTCTTGAAGGGTTAATTAAGGGTTGGCAGTCTCGACGTTGACCGCGGTGCGACTACCCGGGAAACATCGGAACGACGAGACGCAGACACGTCTCGCAGTACCACCCTACAATGTTTCAGAATCCTCGAGACCCTAAATCTCATCGCTACGTGGCTACGAGCTCTCGAGATCCTTCCCAGGATCCGAGAATTATATATGGACCTTCGAAAAGGCGTCTCGTTCTATTCGTTGCCAGATGAAAATTCGGCCCCACTTCCGGTATCGGTGGGGCTCGTCACCGATTTTAATCCGACCGAGACTCACTCGCGAATTACATCGCAATCAAATGACAATGATTGATGCGGGGGTGGTTTCCGTAGTGGCGCTATATACCAGTGCCCCGCGCTTTCTCGGATCTTGGGAGCAGTCGTTTGGAATTCTTTTTTCGGGAAACACGTTTTTCGAACTTTAGGGAAACAAGCCGGCCCCAAGGGTTTTTTTCTCCCATGAACGTTGAGATTATTTTGGACAATTAAGGGGCTATACCAGTGTGAACGCTGAAAATTTGGGTGATTTTCGGGAATTTTTTTAAAGAAAAGTACTCAATTAAATGTTTCGGAAAATGAAGAATATATTTGGCTATATTTGACCTATATTACATAATTTTTTCATAGAAAAATATTGAGATCCAAGCGACTTATGCGCTGCCTTCGGAGGCGCAAAAAAAGTTCCACTGCTGACATGATTCCGGCTGATTGAGTAGCCGAAACCGAAAAAAGAAAAGAATGTCGTTAAACTGGAGGGTATTTCCTGTACAATGACGCAGAGTTTTCGAGGAATATCAAAATCTAACAAAATGGCGTAGTTATAAAAAAAGTCTGTTTTATTGCCTATAAAATGGTCGTTTTTTTCGATGCCAAGTCGTCAGTTTTCATCCAATCAAAAATATCCTACGTCATTGTAGAGTAAATATATTCAAGAGTACTCAGTTCAAATTTCAAGTCAAACGGATAATTGCTCTTGGAGTTACAATGGCAGCAAATTTGAAAAATCTCATCTCGAGAAAAACGCGTTTAAATATTTAACTGGGGCATTTTATATCTACGAGGGGTTGCTCTTTAGAAGGCTGCCATTCGGGGAGTATTAGAGATACAGTCTTGACATTTTTACAGGATATTCTTGAAAGTATAAACTGTCGAAAAAGGCAACAAAAATCGATTTTTTAAATGTGTCACACTGGTATTGCCCCTTAAGGCGAGATAGACATTTAGACGCAAAAAAATCAAGCAATATTGAGGCATTTTTCGAACAGAAATAGTTATTCTACATTTATCAAGCTATAGGTATACTTTGATAGTATATTTAACGGGTATCCCTCGCTGGAAGCCCAATTTTAAGGGCCAGAATGATGAATTGTTTTCTAGCAACACATTGGGTGGAATAAATTAATTTTATCCCAGCATGTTGTACACATGTTTGTGGTTACCATGTAATTTTTTCGGAAGAAAATCTTTGAAAGTGCTCGTGGTGCTGCAGTTGGCGTTGCAGTCCTCCAGCGGCAAGGCCTGAAACGGCGGAATCCCTACGAGTCTGAAATGTAAACTGAAACGAATACAAAAAAAATTTCTTCAAATATATCCAACTGGCTATGGGTTCACGATCCACTTTTCGAAATTTCGAAAAATACGAAAAATAACAGCTTCTCCAAAGAAAACCTCATTTTTCTCTGGAAAAACAGCATGCTGAAGTCATTGTTATTAACAAATGGTTCATCCAATTAAAAAATGCGATCGTGAACCGAAAATGACTACTGTTTGAACGCTAACTGTGCAAATTCAAGTCAATAGTGTGAACGATACTCAAGATATCCATCCCGCCGTGTCAAGATATGTAGTTTCGAGATAATCGCGTTCAAACTCGACGGATTGCGGTAAACCCGACGCACACTGTTCCCCTTAAACAGGTGTAACTTCGTCAATTTTTAAAACTGCAGGGTCTGGGTGGTCTCCAAATATTTTTGAAAGTTCACACTATAACAACATACAAAAAAAAATTTAAGTTTCCAGAGAGAGACAGCCCCTTAAGTATACAACACATTTTTTAAAATTCATTTATCGTCGAAATGGCGGAGCTGTGGTTGAGTGTTAGAGCATGGTAGCCGCGGGATTGCGAATCGGTGTGCAGTCTAGCCCCTCGTAGACTTTGAGTTGCAAAAAACGTGCATAGTTCTTATTTGACAGTAATTCAAATCAAGAAAATGCAATTTTAAGAGAATGGCACTCATTTCAAAAATAAAATTCAACATTTCACACAAAATTTCTGTAAAATTTGCATGAAAAAAGTCGTTTTCTTTCTAGTTTTTCGAAAACAATCCTTGTCAAGTAGAAGGAAGCAACATCATCAATAATTCTACCAAGTTACAACTCAATCGGCTCAATAGTTTTTGAGTAATCTTGAACGCCGTTTGAAAATGCACTTTTGAGAAAAACGTGTTTGAAGTTTACCCCCAATCCGAATCCGAACGGTGAGCGTCTGGAGTTTTTCGAATTTCGCTTTGAAACCTTGGGAAAATATTCTACATTTATATATATATATATATATATATATCTATCGTTCGAAGAAAAAAAAGAACGATTTTTTAATCGTTGTAAATGCATATCCCGCCTCCCCTCAAGCCAGAAGGCCGTTCCCAGTGGTTGAAAATGATTTCTTCTACTATCTTAGAAAAGCCTTCATTTATGAGAAATACGAAAAAAAAGGATTTCCGAATTTTTAGGGATTTTTCGGGTGGAGGACATTTTTTTTTTTTCAATTTGTTTTTCATCGATCGAGTTTTCGAATATTTCGGTCACCGTGTGCCACGAGCGGCGTGGTCGTATGACGCGATTGACGAGTCATTAAAATACGTCGGCAAAATGCGTTTATTATCGTCCGGCGAATATCGAGCGGCGGAATTGACCGATAGCGCGCGCGAAGAATCGACTCGGAGCGTAAAAAAATAGGCGCAGGGGAGGGGGGGGGCACGGGGATCGTTTCTAATTTATAACGTCCGTTCGAAACAATGACACTCGAGATTTTTTTTTGGCCGCGGTAAGCGTATACACGTCGTCCGCGGTATAATTAAGGTAGACGGACGTGGACACGAGCCAGCACTTAAAACGTCGGACTTGGCACATCAGACCGCGAAATGCTCCAGCCGAACTCGCTTATTATTTAATAAACCTCGCCCGCCAAGTTCTATGCCCGCGTCCTCATACGTCGTTCCCGATTTAGTTATCGGCTTTTCACTCGAGCTCGATTCCTCGTCGGGTGACCGCTGCGAGCACTTGCAAAAATTATTCGTTCCGTCTATTTTCTTCACCTGCGATTTTTTCTATCGACCCACAGTGGAAGAACGTGCGGCACGTGTGCACGGGGAGTTTTGAAAAAATATTTCCCTTTCGGTGAAGAATTTTTAAAATTATACCGTCTAGTTTTGCATTTGTTGCATTTTCATATTCATCAAAATGATCTAATGATCCTTATTTGTTGTTTAATGTTTTATTTATTTTTTCATTCATTTTTATTTGAGCGAAATTTTTTACTTAACTAATGCCCTGCAAGAATTAGCGAGATTTGTTTTTCGGTATTTTACAATCAATATTCTTTCTCGTGTCACGAAGAGCGAAATCGATTTTTTTAATAATTATTAATTTATACTTTATTATCATGTGCTTTTGTCAGAATTAACTCGCAACTGTAATTCGCAATTTCAATGTTTGAAAAAACATCGTGTTTTTTATATTGTTATTTGAAAAAATTGCGTGTTGATGAGTTTTTTCATGACTTCATTTTTTTTTTAATGTTAGTGTATATTTTTTATTTAAGCGATTTTTTTAATGCCCTGACAGAATTCGAAACATTTCTTTCTAAGTATTTGAGAGTCAATACTTGTTCCCGAGTCACGAAGAGCGAAATCGATTTTTTTACATTTACACATTGAAGTTTTAGTCTTGCGTGTTTTTTTGTGACTATTAATTTGGAACTGTAATTCTTGGTTTGAGTGTTTAAAAAAAATAGTCATTCCGAAATCACTTTTTTGATATTTCTAATGGCTTATCTACAAGTTAAATGATTCAAAACCTGATAATGAGTTTCATTTCATCAATGCCTAGAATTTTTTCATCTATTACTTATTTAAAAAAATGAATTATCATTTATTGATTACTCAATCGGAATGTTGCTCTCTAAAAAATGCCCTGTACGAACTAGCGAGGCCTTTATTTTTTTTACGTATTTTACAATTAATATTTTTTCGGGTCACCTAAAGTGAATGTGATTTTTCTAATGATTATAAATTGGAAATTTTATTTCCCCGTGTTTTGTGTTACAATTAATTTGGAACTGTCATTTTCGATTTTAATTCTTAAACATAATAGAATTTTTAGAATGACTATTGAAAAAAAACATTAATATGCTTACTGATAAGTTCTATTGCCAGCTTGATAATGAGTTTGATATTATCAATACATATACAGAATAAATATCAACAAGCATAAGTAGTATTTAAATTTTATAACTTATATAATTTTATAACTGATATAATAAGTTTAAATTAATAATCCTGTCTTTGCGATTTGCAAATATGGTTCTTATCCGAATAGTTGCGGTTCTTCGACCATTAGGTTAAAAAAAGACCGGTTTTGAAAAATCGAGATGACGGTAAACGCGCGTAACTATTTTCTGTACGACCGACCGAAGCTACGTCGCGGGCCAGCATTATCGCCGCGGCAAGGCTCTGATGACTCGCGCCATCGCTCATGAACTATTCGAGTCTCCTCTGAACATCCTTCTCTTACTCGATACCTTCAACTCGTTCCTCGTGAGCTCCCATTTTATACGATTTTAATTAATTGTATGCGATGAATACACGATTAGAGGTTGGTTTGCTTGTTTTTTGAAATGAGACCCGGAATACCCTAGGAATAAAAATTCAGATAAAACTTAATTATTGAGAAATTACTCGTAAAAATAATTAGTTCCTTTAATTTTATTGTAATACAATATTTTTAATTTAATAATATCTTCAATACATTATAATAATAATTATAATGATATTATAAAGCATTACAATAATGTTTTTCTAACATTTTTTAAATTACGAGAATGTCATGTTGTATAAAAAATTCGATTACCGACCAAAAAAAAACTTAATCATTTGTGATTAACAAATGGATAAACATATCAAACAATGGGCCATCTATTTGGTAGAAAATTTTACAAATCGTCTTAACACGGTCAATTTTTGGAATTTTTACAAAATCTTCGTTGCAAATCAAATTTAAGGGGTTAGACTACTACAACGACCCAAACATCGAGGTTATTTAGAAAAATTAATTTCGAAAAAATAAGTACGATGATCAAATAATCGTTTGGTCCTTTATTTGTATGTATATTAAAAAGGTTGTGAACCAAATTCCATTATCAAGCTTTAATAATTGAAGAAGTTATATACAATCTCGTGAAGGACCTTTGAACGTGAGGGGCTCAACGATGTACTTCACTTCGGCTACGCAGTTCATCTGAAACAACAAGAAACGCGTCTCGTCTTTTTTTAATCGTTTTTCAATCATTAAATTTTGATTTGAAAAACCGAGCTTTGTTTTTTTAACCGTGTTTCAATCATTAAAAAAAAATTATTTTCTTTTCGATTTCTTTCGATTTATCAAGAAGCTAGGCTACAAAACTATGAACAAAAAATCTTTATTTTTGAAAGCGTAAAACTTATACTAATGTTAGGATAAAAAACATGTTCTCTATATTTTTAAAGTACTAGTTTAAACATAGTTATATAAATCCCTTTTTTTCTATGGGTCATCACGTACTTATAAGAACATCAGCAGAAAAGAATGTTGTTTTATGTATTTAACATTGAGTATTTACTGAGGAGCTCTTTTTATAAATGCTTACGAGTAGGCGCGCCCCAGTCCTTTCAAAAGGAAAATCCAATTGTCTCCGGTACTACTCGACGAATCCACAAAATAATGCAGCCAAATCCTCGAAGCTCTGATCTTCACATACCAAAGGTTCAGGAAAAAAGCTCCCGTCGTTCTTCCGCCAATCAAGCAGACTCCTAAAATTTCAAAAATGTTTACCTATCTTCCCAGCCTCGTATTCCACTATCTTAAATTCCGCCTGAAAAAAAAACGAATAACCAGACTATTTACAACTTTTTAATAATTTTTTCAGATTTCCTCCGAGTGAAAAGCTCCGTTCACGATCCACCGGAAGTTTACAGCCGGTTGTAAAATTTCAAATTCAAGTAGCATAAATATTGCACCACAAACAAGTTCCTCCCTTCCCCCCTTCTGCTTTTTTTTCTTTTCTTTCGCTATTTTTTTTTCACTTCTGTTAACCGAAGAAAATCTGAAAGTACGAAGTAGCTCGAAAAGTAAAGCTGTTATATCTTTCGCCTAGGGATTGTTTATGTCGTTTTTTTTTCTCGTTTTTTCTTCTTTGCTCGGTGGATATCGTGTCTAGTACTGTGTAAACTTGATACGGTATGTATACAGGGACCGAAAGAAGAGAATGCTCGTGTAGTTGGTGCTGTGCGGACGTTTCGCGCATAGCCGGAGCGCCGAGCTCTCGCATTCACGTGAGAGAAAACTCCCTAGAGAAATAACCGGGTTGTACGTAATGTACGGGGTGGGCAAAGTATTGTAAGGGGTGTAAGAGGCGTTGGGCCGGGAAAGAGGCGCCCAGTGAGGTTATATTGCCGCAGGAGGGAACCCGACAAACGCCGTGCGAAATTCGCATATCCTCTCGAATATATATACATATATATATATCCTCCCTAAAACAGGTGCGAAACACCCCGCGTTTTCCCTTCTGTCCTTCATCGCCAATTATCACGTTGCTCAAGCGCCTCACGCTTTTGCGCCAAAAAATTATCAACGCTCGCCATTTTGTGTTCCGCCGTAGAATCGCCATTTCGTGTTCCGCCGTAGAATCGCCATTTTGTGTTGCGCCGTTGGATCGCCATTTTGCGCTGATTTCACGATGCAACTACAGAATCTCTCGAGCACAATGAACGCGTGTGATTGGTATAATTATATTTTCGAAAAGTTGAAACTTGGGCGACTGCGGTGACCTTCCCGAGGCAAGGAGCGACGGCGCGGACCAATACTCGGATGGGTGACCGCTCAGCTACGCACCGGCTTGTGACTATCCAGTGGACAGTTTTCGTCATGTTTCCGGTTGGGGTTCGGTGGTGAACGGAACGGAAGCTCAGTGGAAATAGTAGTCGCCTGTACTGGCACAGGATTTCTACAGTTACCCTGTGCCCCCTTGCGAATGCAATATCTTCAGTTAGGCAAGAAATATTCCCGTGGAATGGGTGGGATGGGAAGGGGGTAGTTCGGAGGAATTGGAAATAGCGAATTCAGGTGCAGACGAGTGCGGGGTGAATTCTGAAAGGGACATGATTGTAAAAGCCTGCGAGGACGTATACGAAGAAACATCATGGAAATTACAATGAAGTGTTTTCTTGTTATAGGGGAGACCGGGGCAAAATGGTATAGCGGGGCATAATAGGACCGGGGCAAAATGGGACTGGTGCAAAACGGGTTTGTTTGGCGTAACAATTCGATTCGAACAATTTAATTGTTAATGAAATTCTTTAAATAATAATTTTTTATCATTCGGTTAGAATCTTCGCAAGTTTGGTGTAGTCTATTAATGCATTAATGACTGTGTGCCCCATTTTGCCCAATTTGATATTCCACTCCTCTCTGTCCCATTTTGCCCCGATCCCATTATGCCCCAGTACCGTTTTGCCCCGGTACCGTTTTGCCCCGCTATACCATTTTGCCCCGGTATCCCCTACGAAATTAAGTCTGTGTCTAAAATCTTGAAAATTCATGTCAACGATTTTTTGAATGTCCCATATTTCGAAAATTGGGGGATTCAGAACCGAAAGCCGAAAGCTCTCGTCCTCCACTTCCTCCTGGTCGATATTTCGGAAAGTGAGGATTGCGAAAGTGCGATACGTATGTGGTAACTCGGAAAAGTTGGGTAAGAAACTTACCAGGCTCGATGTGACTGGTATTCTATGCCTCAAGACATTTTTGATGGAAATAAACCGGGCAAAAAAAACAGAAGGAAGGCTGACTTTTTGTACGAGAAATCATGGGAGGTACATAGCGGGAGCGAGAGAGGGGGAGAGAGAGGGAGAGAGAGAGAGCGAGGAAGGGAGGAGCGTTACAGGAGGAGTACGGACGAGAGCAAGCAACCGACGTAAGGACTGACTGACTGACGGACATACGCACGTAGAGGAATTCCTCAGTGATAAAATCTGCCGACCTACACCTCGAGCAGGCCTCACTGGAGTTGAATCCTTTCGCGAAGCCGCCGCCGCCACTCGTGAAAATCTCCTCTCTTGCCTCCTGAGCCACGTTCCCCGCGTCACTCGCGACTCCGTCACCCTTATAACTTGCTTTGATTCTTTCGTTTTGCCTGTTCTTTTTCAAACTTTTTTTCGTATGCCAAAAAATGACAGAAAAATTACGAATGCAGCGCAGACATGGTATGCCTATATGTGGACACACACACACACACACACACACACACACACACACACACACACACACACACACACACACACACACACACACACACACACACACACACACACACACACACACACACACACACACACACACACACACACGCGCGCGCACGCACACACACGCACATATATATATATGTACTCCCAGCACCGGAAGGTCGGTGGAAAGCGTGCCCGTTTCGTGGCACCATCGACGATCCGCTCGACATCGACGAAAAAATGGTACCCTGGGGTTACCATTTTTTAGTGGCCATTTTGAATTTACACGCTTCGTCTGCGTGACGCACAGTTCGGTGGACATCGATTGAAAAATGGTACCCTGGAGTTACCACTTTTTTGGGTGTCCATTTTGAATTTACACGATTTGTCTGAACGACGTCCAGTTCGGTCGCCGTCGACGAAAAAATGGCACCCTGTCGCCGGAATACCATTTTTCGTCGGCTATTTTTCATTTGAGTAGCTTGTTTCGCGGACCATTTTTACCATCCGGTCAATCTAGCGATGGGAAAATGGTACCCGAGGTGCCATTTTCCGCATTCAAACGCGGCCAGTTTGGATTTACATGCGCCATATGAACGTGGCCATTGCCACGATCTACTCGATTGTGTCGCGATGGATAAATTCGGGAATAATTATACCGCGATATTTGACGGTCGCGTCAATGCAGCTCAAATATGAGATACGAGCGTGGACGACAACTAGACGACCGTGCGAAGCGTCCTGAATAAATAACGCAAAAAATGGCAGCTTTCGCGAAACTTTTCGCTTTTTTTTCCTTTGCTTTTTCCGCAACTGCGCTGTGCCGGGTTATCGTTACTCTTAATAATTTATATTATTCTTAATAACCTTTTATTCCCCGAATGCGAGAACGATGCAAGGAACTGCGCGGTCACATTGTAACACAGGTACGCGAAATTGCGACAATCATTTATTATTCATGACGGAAGAGTGCGCAGGACGAAATTTTAGGCTGAGAAATCTCAATCCAGTTTGGCAGCCCGTTTTTTTTGTTCCCGGAAATTTGCCCAGAGACCAGGTGACGATATAAATATATATATATATATATATACACAAACACACCCACACACATATACACACGCACGTGGATTTCCAAATCTGCATGTGCCGTATGACTTTCCAGTTCACAAAAAAGACACGATAATAATTGCGTCTGCAGGAGTACGCACGTACCGAATAACGATGGTACTAGTTTCTGTGAAACACTCGACTTTATGCGAAGAGTCTGCAAATATACTCCTACGAAAATTCCAAAAAATTGGCCAATTCATACACGATTCGGCATAAATCCTGAATATATATCTAAGCCCCTGCCCGATGCAATCACACAAATTCTGGGGGCATTCGTTATGTCTTATTGGTGAAATTGGATATAATAATTTTTTGTGAACCGATATTTTTTAATTGTTTGACGTTTATATATATATATATAACCGTCAAACAATTAAAAAATATCAATTAAATATATATATATATATATAATATTGTAATCCCCGAAAAACTCCAAGAGAACCAACCGAAGAAAAATGCGGTGCGCTTCTGGGCCGGGATTCAAACCCTTGATTCTCGGTCGACTGGCCTGACCACTGACCTACACCAGCCCGCTTACCTCACCTTTCTCGGATAGTCTCAATATTCGTTACAACGTTACAATATGTGTGTGTGTGTGTGTGTGTGTGTGTGTGTGTGTGCACGTGACATTTAGGTTTTTGACATTAAAAAAACTTTATTTGTCAACAGACACTAATAACATACTGCTGCACGAACATTTATATGCAACTGCAGAGTATTTGGACATATGATTTTATTAGTTTGCATTGACTAATGGCATTTTTCTAAATGGCAAAAACCTAAAAGCGATATATATAACAAACACTGCTGGATTGCTGTTTAGGGTTCGGCTCCGGTGGTACTTGAAGTTAAACAGCATTTTGCATGGCCGCTACTCGGAGCGGTGACTGCTTAGCCATACACCAATACACTCCTGAGACTTTGGTGTAGATACTTAAGTAAAACGTCCGAGATAGGAGCGATAGGAAAGGGTTCAAGTGGGAAAAGGTAATTTTTTAAAACCTGCAAGCGTATATGATAGAACTCAGGAAAAGATATAAGATATATAAGACGGTATATAAGGTGTACCGAAAAGTTCTGTCCATTATTATATTGAAAGAAAACGCGAAATGTTCAATACATTTATTAATATTTACTGACAAATATAATTATAACGATATACGACAATATTATGATGTCCATTAAATATTAATGAATGCTTTGAAAATGCGGTGAGTTCGTTTTTGTTGTTTCAGGTATATTGATTAAGGGTGCTTACACAGAACTCGACCCCCCCCTTGACTGTTTCTCCTTACAATATTTTCTTATTTTTAAATTCTACTGTTGCTTTACTTCTCGTTTTCACTCGCTTTCCTTTCCTTATTTTAAATTTTTGCAGTCAAGTTCTCAAAGTGCTTGGCACTCACACATAGCTCGGTTACTTTCAACGCCTTTTGTATCTTTCTGTTGATTTGATCTACCTTTTTATCTCCTTTCCATTTATCGAGATTATCTGCTATTTCTTTTTAAATTTTTCCTTGGCTTGCTTGCAATTACATAGATGCATGAAGTTTTCTACTTATTTTCCACAAACTCTGCTATTGTGATTACTATGCCGATATTATTTTCTTTCTACCCCACATATCCACATATTAAGAAAGGTACAGCGTTAGCCACAATTCAGAATATATATTTTTTCCAATCTATGTTAATGTCTCGATTATACTGAGCCTTTACGAATTTTTTAAATTATTTCCACCACAAACCACCAGAGATAAAAAAACAGTTTAACGTGTGTAATTTTACGTTCGGTTAGATGGGCAAGTCATGCACGCTACGGGTGGTGTAATATTTTTTGGCTATTCAGCATCAAGATAAACCATTTCTAACAACGGATCAACGCAAACTAAACCTTTGTAAAATTCAGAAAAAAAAACCCTATCTTGCTCATCGTAAACCACATCTGTTCAATATTGAACCATCAAGGTTTGATGAAAGATTACGAATCTTGGCTGGCGAATGAGGAGCATTGCTGTCAACGCCAATGCCCGCAAAGTTTCCGTGTTTCGGCAACACTTAATATTAATTAATACTAATAATAAATAATCTCGTGACAAATATAAATAGGCATAATTATAAACGAGTCAAAATTTCATTTTGAGTTGTATAAAACATTCGCTAACGCAGTTTCTTCGTAATAATCATCGATAATGTTTCACTTGCTCACTAGTAACTAACCCAAACAAACTCACCAGTAGCACAAAAGTTTTTCTCATTTACCTAATGAAAACATGAAAATGCATAATTTTGCCCTCTAATTATCTACTTCATGCAAAATGAGTATATGCAGAATAAATCTATACGTCTTATGCACTTTTTTAACGTTAATTGAACAAAAACAAATTATAGAAGCCTCCATTTTACGCAACATAGGCCGCTCCAACCTCCTTAATCTCGCGCAAGTTTCCACAATCTCCAAATATGTGTTTTCAAAAACGTCTTATTTTCTATTAATTCAAAAAACGAACGGAACATTCTCGGAACCTAATGTATAAAAAACTGCCGAAGATTCGGACAATATGATTTCAATTATGGACGACGCGCGAGATGATCGCTGACTCTCGTTGTCTCGTTGAAGTACATCTACCTGAGCAAAGTACTCGGGGATGGCAAAAAAAGTATATGCATATATATGCTGAAACCGCAAAGTATCCACGTCGTTAAAAGACAATGAGCTGGGACCCATGGAGTAGCTACGGCTTTTGGTGAAAAAGGAGTACACGCACATACATGCCGTCAAAGAGGCTTCTCGATAACTTACAGGTCTAACCTTCTGTACCTTTGAGGGTGATTCTGAGTGCTCTTCTCGTATTGCTATATTTACGCACACTTGCATATATATATATATATATATGTGTGTGTGTGTGTGTGTGTGTGTGTGTGTTTGTGTGTGTGTGTGTGTAAAACTTGGTACGCTTATGCTTTCCCTCGTACGAGTCTTCTTTGCATATATGTTATTTCCTTGCACTGGCAATAGCCATGCAGTATACTTTGTATCCTGCTCTCGCTACAATGCGCGGCGTTATACGACAATGACGACGAGACGCCCAACTTGTGAGATACGTAAAGCGAATTCAATTAGCCATAAGCGGCGTTTCTGTGGTCGAGGCGTGGGCGAGGTCGATCCTACAAACTTCAGGATGGAATTTCTGCCGTGTATATATATATATATATATATATATATATATATATATATGTATATATATATATATACACACACACACACATACATATTGATGGAAAGTCCATTGTAATGTCATATATGAACACACTTTTTAAATAATTGTATTATTTATGAATATAAAAATGTACTTTTTATCAAGGAAACTAAGTAGCAACTGTTGATGGGTCAGATCATGTCCTACTATATGCTTGCATTTCAGTTCAGTAAAAGTCCCACGGTTTTCGAGATAAACATTATCTGCTTTTGTTTTTTCACATGCCATTTCTACAAATGATAACTTTTTTTGAATCGGTTAAAAAAATACTCTTAGTTATTTGTTTTATCTGGAAAAGTTTTGTTTTTAACCGTAAATGTTAAGAGAACTTTATGAAAAAAGATCCTATTCAGAATTTTCGTACAAACCAATTCGATTATCTGACTTTGATAGCCGGTGGTGTAAAAAAAAAGTACTATGGATATCGTGCCAATTACTTTAAAAAATTGCTTAGTTATTGTCGATTCATATCATTGGTAAAAATGGCATGGGAAAAACCGAAAGCAGATTATTTTTTTTCAAGAAATAACATAAAGAAATCTCGAAAGCCGTGGGACTTTTATTCAACTGAAATTCCAGTATATAGTAGGACATGATTTGACCTATCGACAGTTGCAGGATTATCCATTAATAACAGGACACCCTGTATATATATATATATATATATATATATATATGTGTGTGTGTGTGTGTGTGTGTGTGTGTGGATTATATCGTATACAATATAATTCTAGATAAATTCGTAAAACCTTGTTTTGTCTTGAGAAATCGGCGTAGCATTTTTTGCTCTGGAAAACGCAAAAATAGTAACGATTCCATACGTATTTGTACGTTACGAGCATTGAGCATAGTTTGCGCAGGCACGGCAAATTATTGTCGTTAATGAAGGAAAGGATATATATATATCTCATAAATCTGTGATTCGGTTTCCTCTGTGTCAAAAACAATTTAGTTGAATCCAATAAATGTATCTAATTCAAAAAAATTAAAGTGAATAGAATTTTCGTAGAGACAAACATTTTTCTATTTGATTGAATTAATGGTCCGTCTCGATTGTAATACACACGTCGGAGGGGAGGGGGGTAGAGAGGGGCGGAGAGAGAGAGAAGTCATATATACATATAGGTTATGGTTGAAAAATCTATAGCATGATTTTCGATGAAACTCTCTAATTACCACAAAGATATTAACTAATTGATAGAGTTTATGTGACAACATATAATTATAGGATTATAGGAATGGATGTGATCTCTTATGCCACCAAAATGCTACAAACACTCGGTAGCATAGGGGCAGCGTGCGTAGCTATAGGCAGGTAGGTTCTAGGTTCGATCCCATGTGAATGCAAAAAATTTTCTTCGAAAAAATCCATTCAGAAGGCCAGGCACTGACGGGTTATGATACAAAACCATTGTGGTAGAACTCTAAATATGAAGTATTTCAACTTATTTCGGATTCATGCAATATTCTATTGAATATTCTAAAAAAATATATTTGAAACAAGTAGGATCGTAGTAAAAAACCTATTTGATTTAAATACATCCTATTTAAATTAAATATTTTTTGACGGTGCAATGAAGAATGTGATGAGATGGTGGTGTTCGAAGCAACAGCGAATTTCTCTCTTCGGACTGCATGTCAGGCCTTTACTTTTCACCCTATTCAGGCCTTGATTATTGGCCCTGATCAGGCCTTGATTTTTTACCGCGACCAGACCGAAATCAGAAAAAGTGTCACAAAAATGATCAGGGCTTGATAAAGAAACCTGATCAAGGCATGAAAAAAAATCAGGATGCCTGATTAGGTTTTTTTTGTAGCCGGAGCAGGATTTCTACTCGGGTATATATATATTATATATATATATATATATATATATATATACATAATCGTATACAATATAATTCCTGACAAATTCGTGAATCCTTTTTTTCTCTTGAGAAATCGGCGTAGCGTTTTTTGCTCTCGAAAACGCAAAAATGGTAGCGATTTCATACGTATTCGTACGTTACGAGCATTGAGCATAGTTTACGCAGGCATCGCGAATCATTCTCGTTAATGAAGGAAAGAAGCGAGATGAAAAAGACGAAGAGAAAAAAGGAAAGAAAAGTGTAACGCGCTCCCATAGCGGGGGGGGGGGGGGGGGGGGGTGTTAGCTCGCATATAGGCAATAATGTTTCTTCGGATATTAACATAAACACGACTGCGGGTACCTATAATTATTCGCTCGTAAAGCATATGCGCGAAGCGCCGGTGCATTTTTTTCGTATCTTTTTTTTTCTCCGTTCACTTCGTCTTGCGGTGGTTTTCAACGGGGGCCCCATTATAATTCGCCGTATAATAGAGAAACGCGTATCACTAATGTCCGGATATATATATACGCAATGGCGGAACAAGTCGCGGAAAGCACGTTGAGTGCGCGGCGTTGTTAAAATTCCCGCGGTACGCTCGGCACGTACGAATAAAGTTACAAATAAATTGTAACGCGAGAGGGGCGAGATAGGGAAAGAGAGCAAGAGAGAGAGAGAGAGAGAGAGATCAAGAGAGAAAGAGAGAGAGACAGAAAGAGAGAGAGAGGGGGAGAGAGAGAGGGAGAGCGATCACCATGTTCGACCGGAACTACTTACCTGCGCAATGACCAAACGAGTTGAAAAAATGCGTAAAAAAATAAATAAAATAAGTTTTGTTCCGAGAAAATGAAGAATTCGCGTCTACCGGACCCGAAATAAGTACAGTGGGAGACGAGACGTTCGTGGTCACGTTCGTCTGGACAAAAGTAACGACTCGGAAGTGTTCTTCCACCGAATGTGTGTGTGTGTGCGTGTGTGTGTGTGTGTGTGTGTGTGTGTGTGTGTGTGTGTGCCCGCCCTGCCCGCCAAAAGTTTGGGTACACTAGTCGAAAATTCTTAGCGCACTAAAAGCTAGATAGCGGACTCGAAAACAAAGATAAATGCATTTCCCAAGTAGCGTTTTAAAAAGGACGAATTTGCCTTCATTTTTCTTCATTAGAAAACTCTCTACGATTTTTTTTTCGCGCCGCTACGCACTTTTGAACGGGGACGTTTTTCAGCTATTTTTTGGCCATCGAAAATTAACTGCAAAGCTCACGGAAAAAAATTTCGTCGGGTTTTTCTATGGTAACCTTGAAAAGGATATCAAAACCTTATTTTTTGGCTTTTAGAAAGTCTCGTACGATTTTTTTTCGCCCCAGTATTGCATTTTTACCGAAAAAAGACATGTTTTAGAAACAGAAAGTTTCTAAAACAAAGTTATTTAGAAACAGAGACATCATCGAAGAACTATAGGATTTCAGAGGAAATGTCAAGGGGTAAAAAAGTTGCATGGGTTCACACGCGAGTGGCTAGATTTTTTTAAAATTCTTTTGAACATTTTTTTTCCCTTTTGGTTGGAATTATGGGGTCTAGGACGATATATTAAGAAAGGAAATTTGGTTGCTTTTTCATTTTGAATTAACTACAATTTTTTTTAGATAGAAAACTGTTTTTTTTTCGGTGGAACTCGGAGAATCGTGGTTATGGTACGTGCGAATATTGCCAACAACTACGTGGTCTAACTTTTTTATTTATTTCTGCTTCATAAAATTTTGACGTGCTAAAATGACTAAATATAAAGAAATTGGTATTGAAAAACGAGGCAGCCAAAATAAAATAATTAAACCACATCGACAAATACATTTAAAAAATGAATAATTAAAATAATAATGAGCCCCGTTAATAAAATTTATAAATAACAAAAACGATGAAAATATTGAGCTTACACGTTGTTGAAGATTTGAGAAAATCGATTTTTGGTTTCCAACCGAATCTCAAAATATAACGTTTCAAAAATACTTTCTGAAAATTTCAAGTCGATCCGTTTGAGAATGAGGAAGTTATGGGCGTTCATGAGTAGGTTCCACGGACCGGCGAACTTTGAACGCCTGTTTCTCAAAATGACTTTTTTCAAAATCGGTCACCACGATATCTCAAAAATCACTGCACCGATCAACTTCAAGTCAAAGTTTCTTTGACATATCAAAAAGTAGCGCTTGAACGAAGGAATTTCTTCTTTCGCTGTATAGTTTTCCTTTTATTTAGGAAGATGGAGGGTTTTATACACCGACAATTGATACTTTCACTTCGAACGGCAGCCAGTTCAAAAAATCAATATTTGATTAAATCCTCCGGCCAAGCACCAGGTAATTTCGTGTAGAAACTAAATGCGTTTGATTTTTTAAATTTCAAATGATTTGTTTCCGAGCATCACTGGTCACCGCAAATGGCTTTTTTCAAACAGCAGTCTACACCAACCATTTTATCTACATTTATAAACATTTTTCAATACAAAAATGGTAAAAGATACTAAAAAGCCATACCCTTCAATGTAAAAAAAAACAAAGAATTAAAACCTGCACATGTTCTTCCAGAAAAAAATCACGGATATTCGTCTTTTTTTTCGGCCTCGAGCTAAGTGTAACCCCTGCGATGAAATATAGAAATAATAAAAAAGATAATGAAGCCACATAATAATAATTAAACGCCATAAATGAAAGTATAAAAAATAACAATAATAATCATGAAACCACACCGTCATAATAAGTAAAGTCTCCAATCTTCAACCCTCCGTTAACACACTTGTCCCAAGCCACGATTTCGACACACCGGATCACTTTGACCCGGATGGCAATTCACCCACCTGCTACGAACAACCCTTCGGTAGGTTGGTACTTTTAAAAATCAGGAATACCCTTTCAACACTTTTTCACATATCTGCATAATTCAAATTTGAAAAACATCAAATTAAATTCTTGTTAAAAATTATTGTAAATCCTCAATTTTGGGAAAGTGAACATTTGATTCAAAATTCGTCCTGGTCAAAATGACCTGCAGTGTCAACGGAGGGTTGACACTTTAACGACTCATGGCTACGTTCCTCTCGTTATTTATTATTTGGCCCTCTTCCATATTGCTTCGTCGACGCACGAATTCGCTAATTTGTTTTTCTTCAAATTATCATGCCCCCTCCGTGTCCCCGTTGCAACGAGTTATTCCGTGTGTCGCGAAGGAATATCCGCGTACTTATACATACGCGTGGAATATACCCGCATGGTCTTTGCGACAATACAATCCGGGCCGAGACGGTGGCACGGGACTTGTCCCGTACACAGGTCGTAACAACTATATATATATATATATATATATATATATATATATATATATATATATATATATTTACACGCATATATGTTCGCCAAAGGCAAAAAGCAATAGCATGGGGTGTGAGAGCACACGGCTCTTCTGCCACGGTTATACATATAAAGCATAGGCCGAAACGAGACCTCGGGGTGCCGTGACGAGGACCCATGGGGTCGATCCTGGAAAAACTCAGCTGTTAACTGCTCCTGCAGCGCCGCGCCACTCTCTTGCCTCTTCTCATACGTATTTCTCTATGTTACTTACACACATTTGATAAATATATATATATATATATATATATATATATATATATATATATATATATATATATATATATATATATATATATATATATATATATATATGGGACAGTATGATCACAAACAGCAAAGAACAATGCATGCTATTATATACATTGTTATGGACCATATAAATTTATACACATACGTGTATACATGTGTCTATATATATATATATATGTATATACTATATATAGTTCCTCTTATATTACATACATACTTGTGTAATATTTACCACTTGATACGTCTCTCATAAATATAAACATACATGGGCATACATCAGAAACTAAAAAAACAAGGAATAATCAAACCAATCAATCTATACATTTTACGAGCGGTTGAAAATAAAAGAAATGATTCTTCAAACATTCGTAAAAGCTGACCAAAAAGTTAATAAGAATATATGAATAAATGGAGAAAAATTAATAAAATGATTTTGCGATCGAAAAAAAAGTAATGAAATAAATTTTGGGAATCATTAAAGTGAAGGAATTATTTGTTCTCTGACAGAATGGTGCTTTGTCGTTAGTCATACATTTGTGGACATATATATATCGATGTATGATCGATTTACGAATGTTACAAATCATTAAAAAATAAAGGAATTCTTATGGTCATTTTTGATAATTCATTTTTAATAATTGAATTTATCGAAGATTAAGCTCAATAAATCATGAAAAATAGAAGAAATTCCAAAATAAACAACATTATTTGTTCTCTGAAAGAATAGCCAATGACAGAGCACTATTCTTTTGAGACTAAATGTTTTTAATTTAATAATTTCTTTATTTTGCACCTTTAATGATTTCTTGCTCTTTTAACGGAGTATCCCTCTCTGAAAGCCCAATTTGAAGGGTTCGAATGATTAATATTTTTCCAGTAACACATTGGTGGGAATAGATAATCTTTTTCCCACCATGTTGTACACGTGTTTATGGTTACAATATAATTTTTTGCGGAATAAAATCAAGTGTTCGTAGTGCTACAGTTGGCGTTGCAGTCCTCCAGCGGCGAGGCCCGAAACGGCGGGATCTCTACCGGGCTCAAATGTAATCTGAAACGAAAACAAAACAAAAAATCTTCAAATATATTCAACTGGCTATGGGTTCACGATCCGCGTTTCGAAATTTCGAAAAATACGCAAAATGACAGCTTCTTCAAAGAAAACTTCATTTTTCTCTTGAAAAACAGCATGCTGAAGTCATTGTTATTAACAAATAGTTAATCCAATTAAAAAATGCGATCGTGAGCCGAAAATGACTACTGTCATTTTCTCGAAAGTTCACCCTATAACAATATGCAAAAAGACGATAATTTAAAGTGTCCACAGAGGCATACCCACTCAATCATTTCTTGCACCTGATGAATTAAATGATTAGTGACGAATGATCAACGATGAGCGCAATAATCCCCTCATTTTTCATTGATTCGTAACATTTATCTCGAACAGTTTAATTATGCACCTTTTTTTCACTTTTCACCGCACGTGTCTTCTCTACACGTAAATATACAAAACAACAAAGTAAGCGCGTATCCACAGACAACAAACTTGATTTTTACAAGCATAAAATAACAGAATAACGCGAGATGTACGAGTGTGCGAAAGGAATCGATAAAATCCGCGAACAGCGGATCCAACAAAGTGCGACGAGGAGTAGTATACAGAGCGCCCTGATCTCTCATCGAATCGCCAAGAACTCGTCGATATAACGCCGCGGGTATCGTAAAAATAAAATAAAACGGGAGAAAAGTGAAGGGGTGGTTGGGTGGATGTAGCCAGGCTTGAGGAAGAGGCACATTCTCGTACGTGTGAAACGAGTCCCGCAGGACGAAGGGACGTGAATTTTGCGAGACTTCGCGCGCGAAAGCCCAATGCGAAACTGCCTTTAATTTAAATTGCCTATCGCGCGGGGAGATCCCTCAACTGGCATTATCGCCTGTATGCAATACACCGCTGTACCGAAAATTCTTAATTCGCACGCGTACGAGTCTCAAGAGCCAAATACGAGAGACACCCAAAAAGGGCTGAGGAGGGAGAATGTGTTACATTTGTTTTTGGATTTCGTCGAATTTCAGTGAAAAAAACGATGACGGGAGAAAAACACGAGGTGAGGGTGGGTTCTGGGAGAAGAAGGAGCTTGCAGGGGGTAAGGGAGAGGGAGAGAGACAGGCAAAGGGACTCGAAAGTGCCGTTCGAGGATTCCTATTTCCCACGATCCCTCGGCTGCCATACGAGCTACGGCAATACCGCTGGTCTCGCAACCCCCCCCCCCCCCCCCCCCCACCCCCGCCCACTCCCCCTGATCATCCCTGCTCTTCGCCCTTCGTCCCTTCCAACCGCTTCGCGGCATCCCGGTGAGAGCTTCTCCGCTTACCGTACAGCTTTCTATCCTCAGGTACACTCTATATGTACTGGCCATCTCTCCGACGCCCCCGCTATACCACACAGTAATCATAATTACACCTGCGGGTGCCTTCTTATCGCTCCTTCTAGTCCCGGATCCCTCGGTCCTACTTTGCTCCTGAGAGAATCCTTCTTTTCTCCGCAAACTTACTTTGCCCAAGGCTGAATTATAGTCAAGCTACGGTGTTGGGATACACGCGCGGAGGGCAGACCACCATCGCACGCCGCGCGCCCAGAGAGCACCCGTGATCATCGTTGCGGTACGAAACGTGCCCAAGGTAAACGTTCGGATTGCCTCCACAGCCGAGGATCAGACGTGGCAACGTATGTCTGCTCGGTGGACCGCGCGATGGTCGGTGCGAAGGACGAGAGGGGAGGAATTGTTTTTTTTTGTTTGTTGCTTTTACACCCAAACGTCGTGACAGTAACGATGAGTCAACATCATGGTGATTGAGGCCTCAGGCCACAGTAACGGGTGTAAAATCATGTGCGGATTTATCAATTTTTTTTTCGTATGAAAAAGTGATTCACTCGTAAAATTAATTACACATCTATTTAGTATGAATATCAAGCTGATCGCACTTTTTTTTCACTCATAAAAACGTGATTTACTCATAATATTAATTACACATCTGTTTAGTATGAATATCGAGCTGATAGCATTTTTTTCCACTCATCAAAAAGTGATTCACTCGTGAAATTAATTACACATCTATTTAGTATGAATATCAAGCTGTTAGAAAATATATATATTTTTTGTTCGATGTACAAAATCGCCGACTACTTGAAACTTCTCGAAACAGCTTTTTTCCAATTGGCGTGACAAATAACTTCAACAATTTTCACTCGATTTACTCCAAATTTAAAAATTATGTTCCTAATTGCATTTCGCAGAGAAGTACGTACCGAATTTCTGATTAATCGAAAACTTTTCATTTTATGAGCATTTTATGAGTAATTGTAACGAAATTTTTCACTGAAAATTCATTTCTTAAGTTCAAATACCTACAACTTTTGAATAAAACAATATTTTCTAAATTCCGTACCTACCTAAGTATTCTAATGTAGCAAATATATAACAAAATAGTATATGACAAATATATTATATAAAAAATATATAGTTTATAACAAATATATAACAAAATAAATAACAAAATATGTAACAAAATAAATAACAAAAGAAAATATTAGTAGTCGGCCATTTTGTACATCGAAAAAAAATTTTTTTAACAGCTTGATATTCATACTAGTTAGATGTATCACTTTTTCATACGAAAAAAAATGTTAAATTCGCACATGATTTTATACCCGTTACTGTGGCCAAGGCCTTAATATCGTAAGAGGACGTAGAAACGAATTTCTCTATTTGGAGACCTTACTTGGGCTTGGAAAAAGGTCAATAAAAATTTTTTTTTACGAGAGTATCGGAATGACTAGGGCGGAATTTTACACACTGTTGAAACGTAGTCTTGCCTAGGTTCAGTTCTTTTTTTCATTGAAAAATATTGATAAACAATGGAGGTTTTGTTATTTGAGGGAAATGCGGTCGTTGGTGCATGGTCAATTGGAGTAGGTGCATCTCGATACTAGGGTGGTCTAGAGCGAAAAATGAAAAAATGTACTTTGAGTGTAATAATCGAAGTTACGTATGACTGGACACTCATTTGAAATTTTGAATATTATTGCATTGGCAACCCGTGCGGAAGTTTTTTTTGGAGAGTTCCCAGATTTTACCAGATACTTATAGAGATTTGATGGAGCGCGGCACGTTGGGAGTCTGCAAGCCGAGTGCATTCCGCGCTATTTCTCGATTGACGTCGTTTGAGAATTTTTATTTTATATTTTCAAGGGGAATTTATTGGGTCGCCGAAAACAAAGTATATAATTTTGTGATTTTGTGCACACATTTGTTGGGGGGGGGGGGGGGGGGTCCCAAGATGCACCCGTATCTCTATAGGGATTTGTTGGGGACACCGCACATAGGGAGTTCTCGTTGGGATGCAATTGGATTCTGCAATGTTCCCCGATGAACGCCGATTGAGAATTTTTACCACGTTCGAATCGAAAATATGTGAAAAGTCACGGGAACAAACTCGGCGTGTTGAAACATAACCTGTATACTTTGTGAGCGTACTTTTAAGATATATTCTTTTTACAGCGATTTATTATTTTTTGAGATAAGATTTCTACCTTCGAAGACCCATTTATTTTGTTTGGAAAATTCAACGTACAGAATGCGATGGGTTCCATCAAGAATCATATCGGATTCTTCTCGATCAAATTCGGAAGATCAAATTCGAATTCAAGATTCGAGCGTGACGCTTTACCATGAGAATCCAATGCGTCGACCCATTGGATTCCTATCAGGAAGTGGGAACAAGTATTATAATTCATCTGGATTCCTACGACAATTTCTGCTCGGGAAGCTGTAGAAAAAAGGTGTGATTATGTGTTATCAACAAATGATAAGTACATATGAAAACAGATTTCTTTTGCCACGCCATTGAGAAAGAAAAGTAATCACTAGTGAAAATCCTCCAGATAAAGAATGTAAGACGAGTTGGAGGCGAATAGATCAAGCGATTAGTAGATTGGAGGGATGACATTTATAAACACACAACGATTGCTAGTTTCATGGTATCTAGTTACATATTAATTTCTGCTCAAACCGCATATACTTATGCATTGGTAAAATCATGAAGAGGACGAGCCAGTCTTCCAAGTCGTATACCTGTGCCTCCCAAACCTTCTAGTTTCTGCGCTTCTGGGTAACCCAAATGCAAATCTTATTGCCACAAAAGTGCTCAGGTTAAGTCGAACTTTTCACGGTGCAACGATCCGCGAGCTCTGAACGCAGTTTTGACAGCTACAGAGCGATTACGAAGTCCCCAGAAATAACGTGTTTTCTTTTTAGTAAAGAACATCGAGTGTCAGAGAAATGGCACATAGAGGAAAGGTTTGCTTCAATTCTATCGGAATCTTTTGACTGCTGGTCGATGGTGCGGGTATGAGAAGAATACAAACTTGATCGAGCAAGAGAGAGAGAGAGAGAGAGAGAGAGAGAGAGGTGGAATAAGAGACTGAGGTAGCGTAATGCATTGAATTAGACGCAAATGCACCCCGGGCGCCAATTGGACGGGCTTACCAAGTCCGGCTAAGGTCTCCATCTCTCCCTCGGGAACAACCACCTTCCGGGTACCTGCTGGTTGCCCGGACGACCGCGTGGCTACTCCACTGTACACTCTCGCTTCCATGTCAATTCCCCTTCCATCCCTTGTTTTCCCACCCCTGCCAATACACACAAACACATATTTATATGTACATACTCGGGAGCCTCGCGAGTCTCCCGATCCGTATAATATCCATAGCAGGACTCTGCAGCCTTTGGTCACGGGAGCCCCGCCGCTGAAATAACATATCCCGAGAATCGAGCTAATACCATCGAGCCCCGTTAGCCCTTCGATAAATCTCTACGCCCTATACCTACTCGTATGGCGTCCAAATTGTCCAGAAGGAATCGGACCTCATTTTGATAATGCTTATGAAGCACCCCGGTATTTTATCATTTTCATACGGTAAACGACACCGTCGAGAACCATCTCCCTAATTCCGAACGCTTGTTTCATTAATTCGTTTTCCTTTTGGATTCCGAAAGAAACGAAGTTTCTGGCGCTATTTGTAACGTGGAGGATTCTTTTGGGCTTTTGACGTTCTTAGGCGATGCGATGCTTGGAGATTTAGGGGATCACGATTTTTTGAATCATCTCAGGTTTTTTTGGACTCGTTTGGGTTTTTTTGTTTTTGGAGTTTTTGGACGATTCATGTTGATAATGCTTACGAAGCAATCCGGTATTTTATCATTTTCATATGGATTTTTTTTCCTTATTGTAGATTTTGCAATTATCCAAAGTGAACGAAAACTTTTGACCGATACCAACTGTATATACGAGGGTGGATCAAAGTTCTTAAAAGCGCATCTTGATATGATATTTTTGGAGGTAGTTTGATATTTATTTCGAAGAGTGTCAATCGCACAATATTTATGCAAAGTTTCAGTCCATAGATCGTTTTGTTTTTAAGTTATTAATCATTCTGTGCAAACAGTAGTGAAAAATTTCTAAAAAATTCTAAAAAAAAGTATGGAGACTTAAGGAGGTACGATCACTTCCACGGGGCCAAAAAAGTGTCTAAATTTATTTTACCCACAGCTGCTCTGATTCATGTTTACTTATGTTGATTATTCGTATTGTCGATTAGAGTGTGCCAAATGTTGTGGAAAATGATGAATTTATTCCACGTGAACAAATAAAAATTAAAAAATTAGATTGTCAACGACTCGGTAGTAATCGTTGCAATAATAATATTAACATATCCACCATAAAAGCGGACTAAAAAGACAGGAAAAATCAGCCGGAAACCTATTAAAATAGGCTTGAATTACCTCAGCGGAATTAACACGATAGGCAGAATATAATTGTATTACGCGCCTCTTCCTCGAGATCAGTGTGTAGTGCCCCCTCGATATGCCGATATTGCCACAATTTTTACAGTTTTTTGTTTTGGTTCTGGTCGGTGTGTATTCCGACAGGCAATTCATTCTTCTTCTTTGTGCCGATCACGTCACACATGTCATTGAGAAAATTATCGAAAAATGGGAAAAAGGAAACGCAGACATCGGTCATCGGATGAAGAGGAGCGAGATAGACTCAAAAATCGAGTGAAGTGGTTGGAAGAACAAGTTCGGAAATACGGAAAGAAAAAATGTGATACCAATCGCAGTATGTATTTAAAGCTAAAGAAAGCCTGGCTTATTTTTTGGGTGCTTCTAGAAATTGTACGAAAGGGATATTGGTTTCTTTGCCCAACCATAAACCAAAAAGAATGTCACAACGATGTTCAACATCGCATGTGTACATAATCCCATACATAGGCTCACTTCTTCGTGCTTCTCGAGATTGTACGAAAGGGTTATAATGGTTTCTTTGGTCCAACCATAAACCAAAAAGGATGTCACAACGATGTTCAACATCGCATGTGTACATACCCCCGTACATTATGCCATGCGGACTCTGTCTCTCGATCGTTCAACGATCGCGGGTGTAAGATCAGCAGGTCAAACATTTCACGTTACGGTGCAACCGACCCGTGAAAACAAATAATCCCAAAAAATAATAATAATAACAAAGTATTTTCGGTTATTTTTTTCCAATATAATAGCTAACCAAAGAGAAAGCTCGACACGGCGTCGATCGCGCAGTGGATCTCACAGAAGAGATCCCGCCGATTACTACCAGGGCGATTATCATAGTGATGATGGAAGCCACGCATACTATTTCGACTTTCAAGACGAAGATCGACGCTCTAGGCGCAGTCATTCTCGTCGACACGAACGAGATTCTTCGCATACCGATCATGCGTGTCGTCCCGACCGAGCTTTGTCTACGGATTATGCAAGGAACTCAAGGAGCGAGTCACCAAAAGAAAATTTCGGTACACAGGTTCAGGGACACTCAACATCTCCCATACTCGGCTTGCCACAGGAGTGTAATATCTCCGATGCTGAGGCTAACGTCGTCCAGACCGTTTTACAAACGGCCGCGGATGCCCCAGTCTTTTCGACTGGCGCGATTACGGCCACGGAAAAGGCCACTTCAGGAGAGGTGTCTGCAGAGGCGCAAGAAATTGAACTACAAGCAGACATTTTGGAGGTGGTTGGAGAATGCCTCAGACAGGAGCGGGTGTTAGCACCGCCAGTGCATAGTCATCTCGCGACGCTTTGGTGTGAGGTTATTGAAAAAGGTCTTCCGGCAGAAGAACGGAAAGGTTTTTTGAAAAAGATTTCACCCCCGGAAAATTGCACTTTCGTCGATCCTCCAAAATTGAATTTGGAGATTAAAGCAGCCCTGGACAGTACGATTATAAAACGAGATGAAAGGATTACTGAAAAACAGGAAAAAGTCGCTGCTTCACTCTCAAGCGTGGGAAAGGTTATAGATCTTATAATTAAATCAAATCCGGCGGATAAGAAGCAATATTTAGAGCCGCTCAATGTAGCTGTGAAACTTCTGGCGGATCTACAGCACGACGAAACATCGATCCGGAAGAATTTGATCCTAAAAAATATCAAGGCGCCGTTCAGAGATACACTGAAGGATTTATCGTCAGGCGATTGGCTGTTTGGAAGGGATCTGAGCGAAAAAATAAAAGCGGCTAAAGTTCTGCAGCAATCATCGAGAGAATTGAAGCAACCCGTAAAGCAAATATTCGATCAAGGAAACAATTCAAAAAACACGAGGGGTCCGCCTCAACAAAACCAGCATCGATTGAATACGTATTCGAGAGGGGGCGGGTACAAACAGAGTCACAACAATTACAGTCGCAACAACAACTACAATCGAGGCAACAGACCCATGATGCGCGGACGGAATTATCAGCAAAAACAAGAGCATCTGCTTCCGAAGAAGATCAATTAAATGTAGGTAAAATTGCCGGTCGCTTAGCTCGTTTCAAGCACAGCTGGCTTGAAGTGACCTCAGACGAAACCATCTTGAGCTGGATTACAGGCTACAAGATACCGTTCACATCGAAAGTACATCAACTTATCCCGCTTGTCGAATCTCGGTGGTCGGATCAAGAAAAACTTGCGATTCGAGAGCAAATCGCAGTATTGTCAGAAAAAGGGGCTATAGAAGGGTGTCAACCTGAGTCCGGACAATACATCTCAAAAATTTTTCTTGTACCGAAACCGGATGGCTCTCACCGTTTCATTCTGAATTTAAAGTTGTTAAACGAGTTTATAGCTACGGATCACTTTAAATTAGAAGATGGGAAAATGGCAAAGCAAATGATAACCCGTGGATGTTTCATGACATCAATTGACCTGAAAGATGCTTATTATTTAATCCCGATTGCAAAATCTGATCGCAGGTTTTTACGATTTATCTTCGAAGCGAAATTGTATCAATTTACGTGTTTGCCTTTCGGACTAAATAGAGCTCCTTATACGTTTACAAAACTAATGAAACCGGTAGTATCGTATCTCAGAGAACGAGGTTTGTTGTCAGTGATATATCTGGATGATTTATTGATGCTTGGAAATTCATACGAAGAATGTTCACGGAATACTCTTATAACAAGACAGTTATTCGAGAAGTTAGGATTTGTTATCAATGAAAAGAAGAGTCAGATGATTCCGTCAACGAAATGTAAATTTCTTGGATTCATTTATGATTCAGAAAAAATGAATATCCGGCTTCCAGAAGAAAAGGTGATCAAGACTGCAAAAAAAATTAAAGAATTTAGTGAAATGAGCCATTGTACAATCCGGCAATTCGCGGGATTGATTGGAACACTAGGTGCGAGTTGCTTAGCAATCAATTACGGCTGGGTTCACATAAAGAGTTTGGAGAGAGCACAATTCTTGGCTCTCGCATTAAACAACGGAAATTTCGAAGCGCAAATGCACCTTTCGAAAAATTTACAGATTGATTTTGATTGGTGGAAAATTCATATAAACAAGGCAGTGCGTTCGTTAATACCATTTAAAGCAGCCCTCGAAATTTCCTCCGACGCGTCGCGCTCTGGATGGGGAGCGTGCTGTGAAAGCAACCGAACGCATGGTCACTGGAGCCAAGAAGAGCAAGCTCATCATATTAATTATCTAGAATTATTGGCGGCTTTGTTCGGCTTAAAATGCTTTGCAAAAAATCTAAAGGACTGCGATGTGTTATTGAGAATCGATAATACCACGGCTATCGCTTACATTAACAAAATGGGAGGCATTAAATTTCCGGTGTTAAGTGGACTCACAAAAAAGATTTGGAAATGGTGCGAAGAAAGAAATATTTTCATTTACGCATCTTACATTTCGTCGCAGGAAAATTATGAAGCTGACTTTGAATCAAGACGACTTGAACCGGAAACAGAATACGCCTTGTCAAATTGGGCCTTCCGCAAAATTAAACATAAATGGGGAGAGCCCGAAATAGATTTATTTGCAACAAGGACGAATGCGAAATGTAAGCGTTATATTTCTTGGTCAAGAGACCCGGACTCAGTTGCTGTTGATGCATTCACAGTAGATTGGAGTCAATGTTTTTTTTATGCATTTCCACCATTTGCAATAGTTTTACGCGTTTTGAGGAAACTTAAAGAGGATCGTGGTAAAGGTGTCATGGTTGTACCGTACTGGCCAGCTCAAGTTTGGTTTCCTGTCTTCACTGGTATGCTAGATGGCGAACCGATATATTTCCAACCAAATATAAATCTTTTACGCTCTCTTGATAGACAACCACACCCGATTTGGAAGAAAATTACCCTGGTTGCAGGGCTGCTATCCGGGAAGCACTAGGTAGAAAAAACGTACCGAAAGAAGCACTTACTATTATGGTTTCCTCACTCTCAGATTCATCGCTGAAGCAATATGATGGCTGCTTAAAAAAGTGGTGGCTATTTTGCCATGGTGAATTTATAGACCCTTACAAATGCGATACGTCACACGTTCTAAAATTTTTCTCCACTGAGTTTGGAAAAGGCGCTTCTTATGGCACGTTGAACTCCTGTCGATCCGCGATTGCTCTGTTGTGTGGGCCAGAATTGGGAGAAGATCCCAGAGTGCGGAGATTGTTTAAAGGTATCGCAAATCTTAGACCGACAAAACCCAAATACGATTCGACGTGGGACCCGCAACTTGTATTAAGCCACGTTGCGCAATGGGGTCCTAACGAGGGAATTCCCTTCGAAAAACTAACTCTGAAGCTGGTCACATTATTAGCGTTAGTTACAGCGCAACGAATGCAGACACTCGCATCCATAGACATTCGAAATATAGAAAAATCAGCAGAGTTGATCGAAATTAAAATCCCGACGCGACTAAAAACATCAAAAGTAAATAAAGCGCAGCCAGTTTTAAGCATTCCTTTCTATATTGAAAATGCATATATCTGTCCAGCATCAGCACTAGTAACGTACATAGATAAGACAAAAGATATACGAGGAAATGAATCTCGTCTTTTTATAGCCCTAAAGAAACCACACAAACAAGTATCCACTCAAACTATAAGCAGATTGATAAAAAAGACCCTAACGGAAAGTGGGGTGAATACGGAGGCATTCGATGCTTACAGTACTCGTCATGCGTCTACCTCGTCCGCAAAAAGGAGTGGGGTCAATATAGACATTATTAGAAAAGCTGCAGGTTGGACAGAACGTTCGAGTACCTTCGCTAGGTTCTACGATCGTCATATTGTAACAAGCAAAGCCATGTTTGGAAAAGCGATTCTAAATAGCAGCCATGTATAACATTACAAGTTCTTATGCATTACACTTAATCGTATGGTTAAAGAATTAATTAAATAAAAATAAATGATATCGAATTTCCGATTTCGTAAATATCTGCCGTAACGAACTTTAAATAACTACACACTGATCTCGAGGAAGAGGCGCGTAATACAATTATGAGATCAATCGAACTTACTTGTAAGTGAAGTTCGATCTTAATTGTATGAAGCGCCTCTTCCGAAGAGATCAGTCCCACCCAATAAATTTTCCCCTTTTCTAATGATACACACATTAGAAACCCTAATGGTTACGGCAGCACTTTGAAAGAATGAATTGCCTGTCGGAATACACACCGACCAGAACCAAAACAAAAAACTGTAAAAATTGTGGCAATATCGGCATATCGAGGGGGCACTACACACTGATCTCTTCGGAAGAGGCGCTTCATACAATTAAGATCGAACTTCACTTACAAGTAAGTTCGATTGATCTCATAATTATACATATTATTGATACGTGATAAATGATAAAACTCCATAAATTATTGTTTGCATATTTTGTGGCGGCTTCTATTCAAGTTAATTTCAAAACAAAGCTAGGTTATGTTCGCCAAACGCATCAGCTGTTACACGCGACGTTGCTAAGTCTGTGGGTGCTATTTCGTCGTTCTGACCATTTTCAACCGGAAATTGAAACTTTCATGTAATGCAGTGCTTTAACTACACGGTGAAGATTGATTTTCTTATTTTTTACAATATCTATTATATCTAATTTATCGAATTTCAGTTTTCCAACGGATTTAGTTGGATACGTGAGCAGAAAAACCACGATCACCGCACTTCCGGTTAACCATCTCCATAAGACGACGGTTGCAGTTTTATTGCGAAAAAACTAAACGGTCAAAATAGCTCAAATTTTGGCAATATGCGAATAAAATCATATAAAAATTTCAAATCCGAAAGTTCGATTCGTAGTAATGATCGTACCTCCTTAAGGATGTGGAGTCCCTATGAAACATGTTAATGTTAATTGTTCAATAAATAGCTTCTTAATCGTCATGAAATTTTTACACGACCTCCTGAATACTTCATGTAAAAACATACCAAATTTTCAGAATTCTATCATCATTACTTCAACCTCCTTAAGGGTTGAAATAAAAAATGATAAGAAAATTCTGAAAATTTGGTATGTTTTTGTATGAAGTATTTAAGAGGTCGTGTTAAAATTTCACGACGATTAGGAAGCTCGTTATTAAAAAATTAACATTTTGTTAAGAACTATTTTTAAAAGGAATAAAAAAAAATTTATCAATAAAGTTCGTTTTGTTTCCGTTGCTTTCAGTATATTGTAGATATTATAAAATTGAGAGGTAAAAAAAAAACTTATTGCAAAGTTACATCAGTTTCCATAAAACAACATTTAATTTGTGAATGTTAATTGTTCAATAACGCGCTTCCTAATTGTTGTGAAATTTTTACACGACCTCTGAAATACTTCATACAAAAACATACCAAATTTTCAGAATTTTATCATCATTTGCGATTTGGGACTCAACATCCTTAAGTGAGTTACGTGCAGTAACTCCTGTGCCTGAAAAACAGCTGCTGGCTTCGAAATCCTTGAATACCCATCATATTCTCTGGACTTAGCCCCCAGTGGTTTTGACTTATTCCCAATATTAATGGAGCATGTCCGAGGAAAGAAACTTGACGATGATGACGCGGTTATGGCTGCCGTGAACGAGTTTTTTTGAGAGTCAAAAAAGGTTTTTTGACTCTCAAAAGAAAGTGGAAAGTTTGAAACTTGAAAGTAAAACTTGAAAGTGAAAGTGAAACTTGAAAGTGAAAGTTTGAAACTCAAAAGAAAGTTTTGACTCTCAAAAGAAAGTTTTTTGACTCTCAAAAGAAAGTGGGAAAGGCGGTATTCTAATTGTATAGAAGTAGAAGGAGATTATCTAGAAAAATACAATATTTTTGTTTGAATTTTCTTATATATGTAGAGTGATTCCAAGAACTTTTTAATTTACCTCGTAGTTATACAGGGTGTTTGGCATGTAGACCGACATTTTTTTGCGGGATTAGGGGGGACGGGGGGTCGTATGTTAGTTTTTTCACCCCTAGACCCTATCTCGATAATTGAGATATGATTTTTTTTTCGTTTTTTTTTAATTACCCGAAATTCCACCTCCGAATCGCCATAACTTTTTTATTTGTGGTTATAATATGACGAAATAACTTTTGCTGTATTCTGCAATGCATGTTGATTGTAAATTAATCATTATTTAATACAATTGGTTTCAAGAAAGTGATTTTTGAGCTTCCAGTCGTAAAAACGTGTATGAAAAATTTCCATTGAACTAAATTCATTATTAAAAAAAACTTATTCTCTTTATTTTGACCACGTAATGAATAATTTATATGACCTTTTTAAAACGTAGCTAAGTTAAAAATGGCTTTTAGTATTTTTTTATAATAAATTTAGAAGTTGACATTTTTCATACATTTACGCATTTTTAAGACCTCGGAAGCTCATGAGTCATTTTCTTGAAACCAATTGTATCAAACAATAATTTATTTATAATAAACATGCATTGCAGAGCACAACAAAAGTTATTTCGTGCTATTGCAGCCACAAACACAAAAGTTATGGCGATTTAAAGGCGAAATTTCCGGTAGTTAAAAAAAAACTAAAAACAATCATATCTTAATAACCGTGACACTTTGTACATAGGGTCTAAGGGTGAAGAAAGTAGCAGACGACCCCCTCCCACATCCCCCCAAAGAATCATGTCGGTCCATGTTTCAAACACCATGTTCAGAGTCAAAAGGATCCTTACGGTTGAAAATCATGATGACCCCTTATATAATTTCCATACAATGACGACATCCGACGGTTTCCGATCATATATACGTACCTTAAGGGGAAATCATAATTTTCAATGGTAGCAATTTTTCTTGACTTTTTAAATCGCTGACGAATGAACGTTTCGCTTAGAATCTTTAAAAAAATGCGCTGACCAAGAAACTGGAGTCTCCAGCGAGTTGGTTTGCGCGGCACCCTCGAAAAAAAGAAAAAAAAAACGAAGTTGGAGCCTCGCGTGCTGCGAGTCCGTGTATTACGAGCCGCCGTCGAGCGGTGAGCGATACATAATGGATATCCTGTCGTGGCTCATATGATAGCGCGGTCGCTTTGCCCGCTCGCCTTCCCTCTGTGCGCGCGCTTTCGACCCTTGTTTATAATAATGCCGCCATTCACCCGCGGCAGATATGGCGCGTCGATGAACGCGGTAACTCGATATCGGGGAGGGCGGGCCGTCCTCCCCCGGCCTGATTAAAATAAAATTGAAGATGAAAGAAAATCGTTTGGGGGAGGTATAATCGAGGCGTTTGGATAGCGATAAAAAAATGCTCAGTTTTCTATTATCGGATAAAGTTCCGAAAAGCCCATACCTCTGATTAATTTGGAATTTCGTTTACCTGTGTATTTTGACTCGCTGATCACGAATATCATATTGAAAATACCCGCAAATTTGATTTTCAAGATTAGCAATCACGTAAACTGATTTTTTAACAGTTTTTCTGTTTTATTTTAGTAAATATTCATTTTAGAGAAAAATGTTTCCTACAAAAGTTGTAGCCTATGAAAATATTGATCTTTTAAGTTTTATACAATTTTTGTCTAAAACCATTCCATTTCGAGAAAAATGGGATAATGGTTCAATAAGTGCAAATTGCTTAGATTCATTATAGGTTCGATATTATCTACTTATTTATAGTAACGGATCGGTAACAGCAAGAATATAGATAATGTTCATCAGCCCACACAAACCCGAAGAAAAAAACTAAATTCAAACTGAAACAAAACCAACAAAAAAATCCAAACACAAATCTAAACAAAAAAGCCCAAACAACCCAAAGTAAAAAAGAACATTAAATAAAAAGCCCAAGCAAGCACACCAAAAAACCAAACCCAAACAACCCAAACAGAAAATGCAAAAATAGTACATAACACAAAAAGAAACCAAAATTAAAGAACAAAAATAAATAAAGAACAAGAAAGCAAAAACAAACATGCACTTTAAATTTTACTGAATCACAAAAAATGCAAAAATACTATATAATACAAAAAGAAACTAAAACGAAAGGAATTTTTTTTTTTTAATAAAAAATCAAAAAAGCAAAAACAACATTCGGTGGACAGATCCACCGGAATCATTTGACACCCGAAAGGAGAAGAAGGTCTTGTCAGACTTTCCCGATTTGATTAATTGATTCAGTTAAAAAATTCTAATTACGTATTTACGAATAATTGGATGGAAGTAATTATTCAATAATAGTTAAATTTAATTATTTATTTACACCTGTTTTTATTTCATTCATTATGTGGTAATAATTAATTAAATTTGATTAAAATGGAATAAATTATGCGAAGAAAAGACATTTTGTACGATTTCACTGATATTTTCATCAGCACGGCCGAAATGGGGGGAAGCATTTTTTTACTGATTGGATATTACGTCGATTAAAATCTACGTAGAAATTCGGATCTTGGGTGTTCGAGCGATTTCTACGAAATATCGCGGATCCGCTGAAATCATTCGACACCCAAAAAAAAAGAGGAATGGTCTGTACGGAAGAGCTTATTTTCGGTCTTGCCTATACACACTTTTGTCCGTTCCCGCGCGTCACGCGGGAGCATGGTGTCCCGCGGAGGGCGGTTTATTGTCGAATACGACTATTGTACACGCTTTTATAAGCCGTGACAAGATAATTGAGGTATCCACGTAGGCTCTCTTTTCGCAGGTGAATAAAGTTCTTCGCCCCGTGGTCGCGGTGATCGCACGAGGCGAGGATTGAATATCGAGAAAAGTTTTTTTCTCCTTTTTTGTTCTTCCTATCGAAGGGAGCCCCTTGTTTCTGTCCTACTCAACAGAAATAGCTATACGTTCAATTATTCTTCTCCAATTTTATTCTTCATTTTGCTCTATCGAACAGCCGATTATTTTATATCGTCTCTTCATCTTTTTGTTTATTCCTAAGGTCGGATACTTTGCGGAAATTTCATAAATCACGAAAATGACAACCTGTAGAAAAAAGTTCGATTTTCAACAACAACGAAGAACCACTTTAATCGTTTGTTATTAACAAATGAATGAGAATAGTTTATAGATGAAAATTTATTTTGTTCTGCTTACAAAATGAAAAAGTATAAATAAATTATTTCCTTTGCTCCCCCCTGATGCGAGGATCATTGAGGGATTCAAAGCCAAAGTTAGCGCGGAAAGAAAGAGAGAAAGGGGAGAGAAAGAGGGGGGCGGTGGGGGATCGGACCAAAGTGATTCACGACGTTGCTGAAAGGGGCGGTTACCCATTATGTTGTCTTTGTCGGGGTGATCGTCGGTATTGTGCCTCGAGGGACAACTGACATCCGATATATACAGTACAGGGGATACGCGTGCGTACTCCCCCCTTTCTTCTTTTTTTATCTTTCTTCCTCTATTCAGCAATACCGACGACAAATGGAGCATGACGATTGGCGATAGAGGAAGCGCATTGTGGCTCACCTCACCGATCTCTTCGTCACGTAAGAAGGGCCTTCGTACAGACGTTAAAAACAAAGATATTTAGTTTGCGCGATGCGCTATTGACCACCCTTATTGGAACGGAACTCGGGAACATCCGGTGGTGTGCTTTTGTAATCGATTCGAATCCGCCCTCAAATCCGTTTTAACGCCAAATATATATACACTACCGGTCAAAAGTTTTCGATCACTTTGGATTATCGCTAAATTTTCAATCGCTTTGGATAATTGCTAAATTATCATAGAATCATATAATAATTGAATAAGAATAATATAATTCATCTTATAGAGCTATAAAGTATCTTGGTGAAATAAGAAATAAAATTAATTTTCGTATTCTAATATAGTTTTGCAATTATCCAAAACGATCGAACGCTTTTGACCCGTAATGTACATATACATGTATATTATATTATATACTGTGTCATAAAAAAAGTTTGCATTCAACCCATTCTGATATTATCGACATTAAACAAAAATTTCAAGGGCATGCAATTTTGCTAATTTCATCTCTCTGACTCAAGTCTAGGTGGTAGTGCTGAATATTTTTTCCCCCACCTGATTTATTCGGAAAATTCGATCTTTACGTTTAAACTTGAAAAACATTTTATATTTTTATATTTATATATTTTTTTATGCGGTTGAATATTTTTCATGCTGACGGATTTGAGAAATATCAATTAGTTGTTGAGTTATTTAAGTTTCTATCTAAATTGAATCAGGAAAGAAACATTCCGCGCAACCATTCAAACTTGAGTTTGAGGCCTCAAATTTGACATGATTTTTTTAAATGCCTGGTGATAATGTTTGAACGAATGTGAGTAAAAGAACGGTTTTTTGTTTTGCTCCGAAAAAAACAACATAAAACGACATTTCTACTCTCATCCAGGCAAACAATATTGTTAGGTATGAAAAAAAAAATATCAAACTTGAGACCTTTTTATATGAATTTAAAAAAAAATGATTTCTCCCTGATGATCATGAAAATGATTTATCCCTCTCGCTACTTCAACATTTTATATAATCATTCATTTTTCATTTTTCATAAAATCATTTTTTTATAATATTCATATAAAAAGGTCTCAAGTTTGATATTATTTTTCCGCAACTTCCGCATATATATATAAAATGTAATAAAATATAAATAAAATTTTATATATATATGTATATTTTAGGGTGGCACAATTCGCAGCCCTATTTATTTCCCTTTCTCTGACCATCCAATTATCTTCCTTAAAGAAATAAAAAATTGTTGCGGAAGCTGCGAGCGGTCAAAAAATATTTAGAGGTTGCTCAAGCCTCCCCAAAATTCAAATTTTCATTTGAAAAATCTTTTTTTTTTCGTCCACTTTTCACCCATGAATTTCACGCTTTATACTTTTTCAATTAACCTCGCGAAAGCTTTAGCCGGCCAATGAATATTTAGTGGTCGCACAAGGTTTCGGAAATTTACAATTTACGCCAAAAAATAAATCTCGCATGCAGTATAATTCTTTCTAGCATAAAAACAAAATAAACAGTGAAGTATTGCATATTCTGAATAATTTATTATAGTAATTTGTAACAAACACCAATTAGGCGATATGTGTTATTATGTATAATTGTATCATGGCGTCGCTCGCCACAGAGTCCAGCGACGACTGGTCCGCAGTTTGACTAACGAGACCAACTGTGGAACGCATTACGATGCACGGAAAACAGCTGCCATCTCAGTTTTGCGAATAAAACGACCTATAATTTTGTTTACGAACAGAAGCTTCAAATCATTATTTTCTCAGATCAAAGATTTTAATTATTGGGTTAAAAATGTGAGGTGAATTTGATAAATCTGTTTCTAAAGAAAGAACGATTAATTGTTTTGAAAATTTTACAAAACGTCATATTTATGAGTGAGAAGAGTAAAAAAAATTGACCTACATTGGACATTTCGAAGCTCTTGAACGACCACTAAATATTAATTGGCCGGCTAGAGTTTTCACGAGGTTAGTTGGAAATGATAAAGCGTAAGTTTAATGGGTGCGAAGTGGACGCAAAGAAAAATATATTTTTTAAAATGAATATTTGAATTCTTGGGAGGTTTGAGCGACGTCTCAATGTTTGTTGACGGTTCGCAGCTTTCACGATTTTTTTTTCATTAAAAAAGATAATTCTATGGTGAGAAAAAGGAAAAAAGAGCTGAATATATATATATATAAATATATATATATTCAGCTCTTTTTTAGCTTATTAAAAATATTAAAAATATATATATATATTCAGCTCTTTTTTAGCTTATTAAAAAAGATAATTTAATAAGTTAATAATCTTTTTTAATGAAAAAAAAAACGTGAAAGCTGCGAACCGTCAACAAACATTGAGAGGTCGCTCAAACGTCCCAAAAATTCAAATATTCATTTTAAAAAATCTATTTTTCTTTGCGTCCACTTCTCACCCATTAAACTTACGCTTTATCATTTCCAACTAACCTCGTGAAAACTCTAGCCGGCCAATTAATATTTAGTGGTCGTTCAAGAGCTTGGAAATCAAGAAAAAGGAAAAAAGAGCTGAATATATATATATATATATATAAATATATATATATATTCAGCTCTTTTTTCCTTTTTCTCACCATAGAATTATCTTTTCTAATAAAAAAAAATTAATAACTATTATATAGATTAATAAATAAATATATATATATATATATATATATATTTTTTTTTTTTCTCACCATAGAATTATCTTTTCTAATTAAAAAAAAATTAATAAATATTATAATAGATTAATAAATAAATATATATATATATTTATTAATCTAGCCTAATATATATATTAGGTTAGATTATTCGTAGCTTTTGGTTCGCACTTTTTTTTTACGACGCAGTGTAGGACGGAAGTGTCAAGGTGGGATGGGTTGCGAGAGCTGCAACGTCCCACGAGATATTCGGCAAGCTCGCGAGCAATATACCGATTTAAGATTCGCCCCCTCTTTTCTCCCGGACTCAATTAAACTTTACGGTGTTACGCGCGGCCTCGCCGTGCGCCCGCGTACCCGTTGCCTGTTGCAAGATCCCTGAAACATTAACTCACATACTCGCAGCCTCGAATATTTCCCCACGTTGGTATAATACTATCTACGCACGATTCTTCAAATCTGGCAAGACAAGAACCTGTGTTTTGCCATCTCGGCAGACTGAGGCAAAGCTGAAGGAAGGCGAGAAAATTTCTCGTGAGGTCTCTCACAAGTGGGTGACAAATTTTAACAGGTATCCTTCAATTTTTTCGGCCACGGGATAATTCTGAGTTACAGAATTCCAGAATTACTCGATCCAAAAATTTTACGTCGATTGTCCATCGATCGTGGCATTTATTTACGATTCTATTTGCAATGCAAACTCGCTATTAGAATTTATTTTTTCTTCGGCTCAGACTTTCGTACTTTAACATGTCAAGTGTTTTAGAGCGCCGGAATAATTCTTTTTCTGGAATTCGTTTCGAATGAAATAATTACTATTTAAATAGACATAATATAGTATAATTAATAATTCATTATATTGCGTTGTATCATAATTTTATGGGGGACAAATATGTATAGGCGGCGTACGGTGTAAAAACCCGAAGGGTTTGAAATAAATTACTGAAAACAAATTAATAAACTACTATTATAATTATTCATTCTGGTGATATTTATATGTAACAATACAATATATATATGTGAAACGATATATAATTATTGTAATATATTTTATTTTACTTTTACTATGAAAGTGTTTTCGTGAGTTCGGCATGTTTTTTTCTTTCTGGAAATTGATTCGAATAAAATAATTACTATTTAAATAAACATAATATAATATAATTATTTATTGTGGTGATATTTACATATAATAATACTATATATATATGCACACATACAATCCTGAAAGTGTTAAATAAAAAATGTCAACATCAAAAAAGTCTCGGCGCCTAATAATAAATCAATAACAATTTAACAATATATTAACATGGTCGACTTCAATTTTTTTTATGCATGTTCAAAGTGAAGGATAATGGAGAGGAGAAAGTAAACAAGGTGTAGCATCTTCCCACATTTCCCGCCATTTTTTGTTTCGCTCTTTTTGCTGCTCTTCTCGGTCACTTCTTTTATTTACCGTTCTTGAAATTCGCCATGCTCGGTACTGATTACCACACCAGACGTGACTAAAGGTATTTGCACTTGGTATTCAGTATCAATTGTGTCCCAGGGTGTCCCATACATATATATATATATATATGAATATTTATGTTTATATGTATATACATTTTCATTTCGCTGGCGCTCGTTATGTTTCATCGAAATAATTCGCTTCGACAGGGATCCATAAATTTTGAGTTGATTCACAATTTGCAGCTTTATTACTTCTACGGTTATTCTTATCTTTCTTCTCGTGCTCACAATTGCTACATGTTACTATTAATTAAAAAGATTTATTCTTCTCACTATTGTCAACAATCAAATAGTATCGAAAATTCCACCTACGTCGTTTCTTTTCCAAGATGTATTTTTGTCATCGCGTTACATTTTTTTCACCCTACCAAAAATGAAGAAGCCTTCATCAAATTAAGGTATGAAAGATTGCACAATTCTGGAAACAATAATAAAATCAGCATAAATACAATTCCTCAATCATTTGAATTTACAAAATGTACTTATAAAATTATACAAAAGTACTTATAAAATACTTATAAAATTGTATATTTATCAATATTAATAAAACACGATGGTATTAATTTAATTAAATTAGCACTAATTAAATTAATGAAATTAATTTAATAACATAGTATTTAAGTATAATTGCTCATAAACTCATCTTAAATAAAGTTTATAAGTTATAAAATTGCTCATAATTTATAGTTGTTACTTATAAAATTACTTATACAGTTAAATACGATACTAAAGATGGATAATCAACATAAACATATAGGATTTTTAATTATGGAAATAAATCCGGGATGAATGGAAGTCATTTATGTCCATAAAGTTCGATCCTTATCGGTCTTTGATAAGGGCCTTGGGTCGCACAAAGCCCCGTAGCCCTATGACGATCGTGCGATCACGTGACAATGGTAGAACAGCCGTGAGGGTTCCCCGAGCATATATTCACCAGCGGGGCTTCTTCGCGCGATCCCTCGAGGGGTCTTGTTCGAGATTGACCAAGGCCATGCCCAAATAAATTGCCGGAGACCTGTACATTTATTCTTGGTTACACACGACCTCGTATTCGTGCGAGGTCCTCTCTCTCTCTCTCTCTCTCTCTCTCTCTCTCTCTCTCTCTCTCTCTCTCTCTCTCTTCTCTCTTCTCTCTCTCCCTTATTCATTTGCACGTTATTGCGGATCATAGTTGTTTCACGGGGAACCATGGGTCGTCCAAAAAGCCATAGGTTTTCACGCTTTTTATTATTTATTTTCTCAAACCTATGCGAGAAACAAAAACTAAGAAAATAAAAACTCGAAGAAAAGGAAAAAAACTTTTCAAGCCGTTTTTTTTCCGTACAACTTCAATTTCCTGTCTCCCGTATGGTTCGTATAAAAAAAGAAAGAAAGAAAGAAAAAAACATTCTGTCGTGTCACGGCGATGCTCCGTTTCGGAGAGACCGCCACGCCAAGAATCTTTTCCAACCGAAAAAAAACTCTTCTTTCGGTGCAAAAGTATGCCTCAAATGGTCTGAATGGAGAAAAAGAGTAGCTGGAACAAATACTCATTTATTTTTTGTGGCTCTATCGCCCACCTCAGCGATCCGAAGGCCCGGTGCTCGTCGACCTGTGCCCTAAACACCTTCCACTCGAGATCGGAAACAAGATCGTCGGTTCTTTCGAGCTCTTGATCTCTGAATGACCTCCCGCGCTAAACGAGTCTTCCGTGACTAAAAAGGAAGTAATTAATGATAATGTTAATTTAAAAAAATAAGAATAACAATAATATTAACAGAAATAATAGAAATATAAAAATAAGAATATTTATAACAAATCGTGTGAATGTTATTGTAATAATATAATAATAATGGTCGTAGTATTTTTTATTTCTTGTATGCCCCTTTCAAGGCAGGATATAAATTTGGACAAGATCAAGCAATTTTGAGAGAGTTTTTAAACCAATAACAAATAATTATTGTACATTTATCAAACTGTAGATATACTTTAACTATATTTAAGTATACGAAACGAATTTTTTCAATTCATCTATAATAAAAATTGTGAAGCTGGGGCAGAGTGTTCCAGCAAGGTTCCAGCAAGGCTTTTCGTAGATTTTTATTTACAAAAAAATTCAATTTTTTTTTCACTTGTAATACGTATAGTTTCGATTTGACAGTAATAAAAATGAAGAAAATTGCACGCATTCACAACAAAAAATCAACATTTCACGCCAAATTTCTGTCAAATTTGAATTTTTAAGGTAGTTTTTTTCGAATTTATCAGAAACAATTTTCGTCGAGCAGAAGGTATATAGGTATATATAGTTATAAGTAGGAATATCATCAATATTTCTACCAAATTTCAACTCAACCGGCTTAATCGTTTTTGAGTAATCCTGCAATACAACTACAATAATAATCAATATTACTATTCACGATTATTATAACCATCATTATTATCATTATTCAACAAAAAATAACAATTCAAATAAATAGTACAAAATTTCAATTACTTCGATCCTTTCCATCCTGTCTGCGAATTATTTCTGTTGCTACGTTTTTGAGAACAGTAACAACTACAATAACAATGAATTACTATTCACGATTATTGTAACTATCACTATTATTCAACAAAAAATAGTAATTTAAATAAATAATACAACAATTCAACTACTTCTATCCCCTCCTTCCTGTCCGCGATTTTTTTTTCAGTTGCCACTTTTCATAACAACATGAAGGAATAATATAAAAAGTGTAATAATAAAAATAATATAATAATAATTTTGAAAAACTTATATTTCCTGCCCCTTCCATTTTGCTCCACGGATAGAAACAGATAGACAAAGAGTACGCAGTAAGGAGCAAGAGTAAAAAATAAAACGCGAAGGTAGAATATCGATGTCGAAAATACAGTAACGGATGCGTCGCGACGCGAAACGAAAGGAGGGAGATATGGTCAAACAAGATGTATCCGTGCGAGGTAGGCACGTGCCCAACGTGGCAGGGTCACGCTTCGCTTGGAGATCATTTGGTCGAGCGATCCTGTCTGCGGGCATGCTCCCGCGAGATCCTCACCGAGTCAATCTCAAATAAGGGTTCACCTGTCTTCGCGGTTCGAGTACTCCGGGCGCGACGCCTCACCGTTGCGTTCCCCGGCGATCGGAGCCTCGAACCTGCCGCAAGGATTACCGAGAGCGGCGAGTCCCTCGACCTGCTGCCACCGCGTGTCCTTAGGGCACGCTTCTGTGCGGTGCCACCTGCGTAGACCGATTTTCCGGGGCGACCAAGCAAAACTTCGGCTCCTTGAGTTTATTCCTTTTTTTTTTTACCTGTTTTTAATGGATTTGCGTGTGAATGTCAAATAACCGTATGTGCATGTGGATAAATATATGAGGTATTGCACGTGAATCCCGTGGACTTTTTCCCTGACCCCCGCTAATTCGATTTATTTTTTTTATCTGATTCCATTGACTCTAAAAGACACCCTGAATTTTTTTTACACTTTTCGAAACAACCCTTGGACAAAAAAAAATTTCCGAAATGAAACGCCCCGATTTAGTAATCTGAAAAAATTCCCAAAAATGCGAGATTATATGTAAAAATTGTCAAGATTTCCCCCGCAGTGGGAGTGTGATTTCTTCTGTGCTGAAGACGACGCAAATTGAAATTAGTGCACTAACTTTTTTACTGCTAACTGTTCAAGGTCCATGATTGTGATCTGGTTATTCAAAAATGGTCACAAAAATTCATTGTGAGTATCAAAATATTTAAGTATCCGCCGGAAGTAAGCAGTTAGTGAATTCTTCGGATTCTTTTTCAACGTTAATCGCTCAGAAAGTACAGAAAAAATCATACTTCCACTGTGGGTGATAGCTTGAACATTTTTACATATAATCACGCGTTGTTGGGAATTTTTCCAGATTTTTAAATCGGGGCCTTTTGTTTTTCGGAAAAAACAAAAGGCCCCTTTTTGACTAAGGGTTGTTTCGAAAAATGAAAAAAAAATCAGGGTGTCTTTTAGCGTCAGAGGAATCAGATTTTAAAAAAATCGAATTGGAGAGGTCAAAAGTCCACCGGCTTCACGTGGAATACCTCATATATAAAGCTCAATTACCATGCAAGGTGTCCTGTTATGAATGGAGGATCCTGTAACTGTCGATAGGTTCGATCATGTCCTACTATACGTTGGAATTTCAGTTTAGTAAAAGTCTCACGGTTTCGAGATTTTAGGCTTTATGTTGTTTTTTTTCGAAAAAAACCATCTGCTTTTAGTTTTTCGCATGCCATTTCTACAAATGATACAAATCGACAATGACTAAGCAACTTTTTAAGGGGTTAGGCCACAGTAAAGGGTATAAAATCATGTGCGAATTTAACAATTTTTTTTCATATGAAAAAGTGATTCGCTGACAAAATTAATTACACATCTATTTAGTATGAATATCGAGCTGTTAGGAAATTTTTTTTTTTTTTCGATGTACAGAATGGCCGACTATGTACTAATATTTTTTTTTGTTATCGTTTTTCCAATTGGCGTGACAAATAACTTCAACAATTTTCACTCGCAAGGAATTTCTGATTAATCGAAAAGTTTTCATTTTATGAGCAGTTTTATACGAAACTTTTCACTGAAAATTCATTTCTTAAGTTCAAGTACCTACAACTTTTGAATAAAAGAATATTTCTTAAATTCCGCACTTACTTCTCTAAGTATTCTAATGTAGATAAACGAGAATTTTTATTTTTTGTTCTAGGTAAAAAATTGTGAATGTTAAATGTCATGCCGCGGAGAGCCTAAAAAAAAATAACAAAAGAAAATATTAGTAGTCGGCCATTTTAGGCATCGAAAAAGAAAAATTTCTAACAGCTTGATATTCATACTAAATAGATGTGTAATCAATTTTATGAGTGAATCACTTTTTCATACGAAAAACAATTGTTAAATTCGCACATGATTTTATACCCGTTACCGTGGCCGAATCCCTTAAAGTAATTGGCACGCTATGGGTAGTATATTTTTTTACACCGCAGGCTATCGAAGTCAGATGTTCGAATTGGTTTGTATGAAAATTCTGCATAAGATCTTTTTTCATGAAGTTTCCTTAACAGTTAAGGTTAAAAAGAAACCTTTTCTAGACGAAACAATTAACCAAGAGTTTTTTTTTCAACCGGGTGAAAAAAAGTTATCATTTGTATAGAAATGGCATGCGAAAAATCAAAAGCAGATTTTTATTTTGAAAAACGTGGGACTTTTACTAACAATGAGATGAAATTCCAGCACATAGTGGGATCTGACCTATCGATAGTGGCAGGATAATTGTCCATTTAGAACAGGATACCCTATATATAGATATTCATATTTTTAACTCTAGAACTACAAACCGGGGTACATATCTACCCCAGGTTTTTGTTTGCAAAATTACATTTCGGCCGTTTTTAAGCACTTTTTGGTATTTAAACCGATTTTTCACCGACTGAACTTTAATGAAATTGAATTTGGTTTTCACCATTCTCTTCTCCATGAAAAAACGAAGAGATTCATGTACTCACGAGTCTCATTAGTGCTTTAAGAATGATTTTACGAACAAGAAACCCGTGGGATAAATATTTACCATAGTTTGTAGTTTAAAAGTAGAAAAAATGGGTTTGAGATTCTAGGGTTAAGATTGCATTCAACATTTAACAAAATGCAAGTTGACTTAACGGGTTAGCCTAGTTGTAACGGTGAAAAATAGCTTATTCTTGGAATTTTTTTTCTAGAAAATCGCGATGAGAAATTTCTACAAAAGTTAGGTATTTGAAAAAGTATCATCTGAAGAACACTCTGTAATTTTTTTGTGTAAAAATATTGAATTATAAGCGATTTATAGTCGACGCCTGGGAGGAACTTTCCAAAACGTATTTTGCGGTGCACAATGATCTTCTGAAACCTAACACAATGAAAAATCAAACAGATTTCGTTAGTATATTAGTTTACCCTATGATTACACGAAAGGAACTTCCGAAATGTCGAATAAAAAAAACCGCGCGCGCTCAAAGTGAGAGTCTTGATTTTTGCGAAAAAAATGGTCACTTTTCGTTCATCAAATCGCAAGTATACATCAGAAAATAAATTATTCAATTAAATACTATAATTTTTCATCAAAAAAAGGCCTAAAAATATTAGAAATATTTATGCAGTAGGTTTAGGGATATTTTGCTCACCGACTTTAAAAACCTACTTTTGAGAAAAAAGCGTTTATATCGTTTCGCACAACGCTCCGAGCGTTCCGACGAGCGTCGACATAAGAGCCTGTAAATCTGTCATTTTCCATCTGATAACCTTGAAACTTTCAGGAAATATTTATCAATGTATACAGTCAAAATATATTGGTTTTGAAAACAGTGATTTGTCGTTTTTTACTAGGTATAACCGATTAAGGCATTGATATCTATGTCACTCACCGAAAAATGAGGGGTTCTAGATTTTTTTTGGGGATACTAAAAAAGCAACAAAATGAGGTTTGGAGGGTTTATTCTACATATGATGACATATAAAAAAAAAGTTTCACGAAAAAAATACACAATGGCTGCTCAGCCGTAGCTACTCTGTTGTAAGCGCGTTTTTACAGATGCTCTGCTCGAAGACGTAGAACTTTTATGGACTAGCACCTAGAACGACAAAAAAATTCATTTCCTCATTAAAATTAGTTTTGCTACAGATACACACAAGATTATTAAAAAATATGGTTTTATTTCGCAAAATGGCATCATTTTGAATAATTCTTTGCCCCCTTCGCTATAAAACCGGCCGTAATGTGTTTATAAAAACGAGAATTGTCGATGAATCGTAAAAATCGTGCGTACTTCTCCAGACAATCTATCTGAGAAGCTTCTGTGATAATTTCAAGCCAATCAAATAAAAACTGCCCGAATTGTGCGTCCGTCCGATATAAAAAACATGGTATTGAAAAAAAAAACGCCGCAAAATTTTTTACCTGATTTAGGAGCCATTGTCCACACGACGGAATTGAAGTTCTCATTTCAATTCAGCGTGTACCCACAGAGGCGTTTCGGAAGTAGGCATTCAGTTGTTAGGTCGTAGTATATTTTAGTAATCTGTACTAAATAACTATACGTATAAATTTGTTTGTTTTTATGTACAAAACAAATAAATGCACAAAGTAATATATATATATATATATATATATATATATATATATATATATATAAATAAATAAATATAATACAAAGTAATATATATATATTCATATGTGTATAAATATATATATATATATATTCATATGTATGTTTTTTTAATTCTCTGTTTTTAAAGGGTTGCTATATCTACATAGATGTATGCCTGCGTGTGTGTGCATGTGATATTCATATATGCGTTTATATTAAGGTATACCTCACCTGAGAATTTGCCCTGGGTGACACACCAGTCCCTACCTAAATCTCAGATTAGGATCTTGTGGTAGAATCGCGCGAGGGCCCAAGATTGAGAGCCAACTCGGTGGTTGGCTCGCGCGTCGAGAGATTAAGATGTCACGTGTATTCCGTGCTAGCAAGAATGGGTGAGAGGTTTGCTTTTGCATAAGTGTGTGCGTACTTATATATATACATCCATATATATATATATATATATACATGTTTCTGGGCACAGGTATACTATTGTGAGGATGCCTGAGTTGCCGAAGAACTCGAAGAACCTGCTGCAAGTTAAAGTGAGCTGTTCTGCCGGTCCCTTCCTTTTTACTTCTCTCTCTCTCTCTCTCTCTCTCTCTCTCTCTCTCTCTCTCTCTCTCTCTCTCTCTCTCTCTCTCTCTCTCTCTGTCTCTCTCGCCGGCGCGCTCTCTCTCTGAAGCTGCCAAAGAGGGAGCTCGGATTTCAGATAATGAAATATTGCCGAGCTTCTGGCTGAATATTCCTGTCTATGTTTAATTTGTTCGTAGATTTGATCGTTCCGGCTAGGATCAATTTGAACATTGGCGTTTGCAAAAAAAGTTTGAAGGCTGTACGTATCGTAATTTGCTGTTTCATTAATTAAGGAGTTCCCGGACAATTAACGAAATTTTATTTACTATTAATACTATTTCAGTCAAATTTATACAGTAAATTCTTTGTCTTTTACATAATTGCAAATCTTTAAATGACAATTGAAAAAAAATCTTTTTAATATAGGGAGACGCCTACGCTCATTGCTGAATGGCAGTTTAACGCACGAAATAGTGTGAAGAAATGTTTAAAATTATATGAAAAACATCACTCAGTACATTACTACAATTTCGTTATCAGTTTTTTCTTCGCTTAAAGGTATCTATGCCCTTAAGGAGTTTCGGGACAATTGGCGAAATGTTACCATTTAATTACAATTTATACAGCTAATTCTTTGTCGTGTACTGAACGCACCCTGTACATTTTGTATCGATCGCCTACACCGTTTCGATAAAATTTACAATTGAGAAAACATTTTTCAACGTGGGAAAATTCCTATGATGAGATAACAATTATGACACTGATGGCGATATTATCGTAATGTACTGAGTAATTTGATATTTGTCGATTTACTGAACACTTTTTCACACTATTTCGTGTGTAAATCTGCCATTCAGCGATGAAGCATTTCCCTAAGTAAAAAATGTTCTTTCAATTGCAAATTCGATAGAAATGGTGTAAAGGATCGATTAAAAATTTGGCGGATACATTCAGTATAGGACGAAGAATTTATTGTATTAGTTTGAATCAAATGGTAACATTTCGTCAATTGTCCCGAAACTCCTTAAGGCGAGAAACCAGTTTAGGACTAGGTTCTTTTTCAGTGATTTCCATGATTTTTTTTACAAAGAATGAACGAATAGAATTTAATCAAACTTTGGGAATACTTTATACATACTTTTAAACAACTATTCAAATGTTTTCAAAGCATTTCTTCTGAACATATGGAACATATAGCCTGCCAACCATCAAAAGTCACCATTAGACTTTGTCGTTTGTGTAGTTTCTGGAGGTCATAGTTTTCATCGGGAATCGATACAGTTTGAAGATTACTCTAAGAACATATTTTCCTTCTATATGAACCTAACTTTGTTAAAAAACATTGAAAATTGCAATTCTTAGAGACGTTTAAACAAAAGAGTATTATTTTTGCACTCATTTTATAAGCTTTTTTCGATAAAAAAATATACTTTAAACAATGATATTATCGCAAATTTAGGTTCATATAGAGCGTAATTATATAAAGAAATTAACTACCACTCTATACTATTACGGGTTAGAAACTTTTCGCGCTAGAGTGTACACAAAGTGAAGAAAAATCGTTTTGAGAAAAACGCGTTGGAAAGAAGATAACCGAAAACAAAAAATTCAAGGCAGTAATGAATTATTTATGCCGCTTACCGGTATATTAACAATTTATGGAATCACAAAAAATTCGATTTTTTGAGTAATCTAAACTGAATTCCCGCCTTAAATTGATTAAAAAAAAACAAAACGGTCTTAAAAATGACTTGAGGCGAATCGATTGATCGTGATGGTATTCGAACGTTCGAACCATTCTCCAATGGTGTACCTCAAAGAGGTGTAGTGTGTTTGGTGTCGGGAAGTGGTGAAGATTATTGGGGAGAGGGGTAGAAGAGTCGACGTTGAGCGATCGGGGAGGAAGGAAGGGAGAGAGAGGAGCACGCGACAGGATCTTTTAGGTGTTCTCGCGTTTCGGACGGTCGGGGGTCGCTCGTCCCGTTGGAGCACGGGGCGAGGATTCTGGGTGTCGGGAATGCCAGTGACCAGCTGGGAGCGACACTGTTTACCGTGTCACGGCGCAGGGGGTCCCCAGGCATCTTCAGACCTTATCAACCCCCGTGCGACCGAGAAATAACGAGGCTATATGGCCACCGCCGACTCCCTTCTGCCGGCCGAGAATATCCTCGAGATCCCCCCATCCCACTCGGACTATATCACGAGGGGACATTCACTTGTGAAATCCTTCTAGCACTTTTGTTCGAAATCGAATGCAAAATCACAAGAAATCGCCTGAAATCGCGAACCGTCTTACTAAATCAACATTATCCGAATGTGGTTGAAATCCCCTGAAATCAGGTTTAAGTTTTTTGAAGACGTCTGAAATCAGCATGAAATCACTTGATTCACGAAATCGCTAGGAATCATCGGATTCTCGAAACAAAGAAATGTTATTATGATTTTTCATAGCTTAGTCCATTGTCCGTGCGTTCGAGCGGGTAGTCTGCGGCTTAACGCCAGTGCACCCGCCAGTTCATACAGAGTTATGTCAATTGACAGGACTCTGTATGAAAAAATTAAACATTTCTTTTAATATCTATATCTGTGTCTTTTTTAATCACATTTTTCATTTAAAAAAATTTTAATTCAAATTTAAAAGTCACAAGATTAGTCAATAAAAAAGAAATTTAACCATTTTACGATTTTTTTGCCTCCAATGATTTCAGCAATCGCTTGAAACCGAGTTGATGAATTCGAATGAAATCAATTGAAATCAACTGAAAATACGTGAAATCACATGACTTTGAAAATAGCTTGAATCACTTATGAAATCACAAAAATCATATGAAATCAACTTCACACGGAAATCTCTTCCGCACCTCACTTAATAGTGAACAGCCCCTCGCTATATCACGTATGCTGCTAACCGAGCGTCGTATTATTCCCCGACGAGTATCGCACGGGACATGAATGCAAAGAATCTTGTCGATTGGAAACCTGATTTGTTTGCCATTTTTTTAAAGATTCAGTTGCATTGATTTTGGATGGAGCTTTGCTAAAGAGGTAGAGCCATAGAGAGATACGAGGTATTAAGGAGGTACGATCACTTCCACGGGCTAAAAAAGGGTCTAAATTTATTTTACCCACAGCTGCTCTGATTGATGTTTACTTATGTTGATTATTCGTATTATCGATTATAGTCTGCCAAATGATGTGCCAAAAACGGACTAAAAAGACAAAAAAAATCAGCCAGAAACCTATTAAAATAGGCTTGAATTACCTCAGCGGAATTAACGCGATAGGCAGAATATAATTATACATATTATTGATACGTGATAAATGATAAAACTCCACAAATTGTTTGCATATTTTGTGGCGACTTATATTCAAATTAATGTCAACACAACGTTGGGTTATGTTTGCCAAACGAATCAGCTGTTACTCGCGACGTTGCTAATTCTGTGGGTGCTATTTCGTCGTTCTGACCATTTTCAACCGGAAATTGAAACTTTCTTGTAATGTAGTGCTTTAACTACACGGTGAAGATCGATTTTCTTATTTTTTACAATATCTATTATAGGTAATCTATCGAATTTCAGTTTTCCGACGGTTTTAGTTGGATACGTGAGCAGAAAAACCACGATCACCGCACTTCCGGTTGACCGTCTCCATAAGACGACGTGCTTCGGTAACTCAAAGTGCTCGATTTTGCAGTTTTATTGCGAAAAAACTAAACGATCAAAATAGCTCAAATTTTGGCAATAGGCGCATAAAGTATTCATCAAAATCATATAAAAATTTCAAATCCGAAAGTTGGATTCGTAGTAATGATCGTACCTCCTTGAGTTTTTCGATTTTTCAATCGCCATCCGACGAAATTTTAGAAAGAAACGTCAACGGAACAATTAGCATTTAACAAACTACGAATTGAACATTTTATTTATTTTTACGTCGTCATGAAGTATAGCTTACATATGTACTACTGTAAAACGGGGTTAAGTTGACATTAACGGTAACTTTGACAGTTTTTGGGACTACTTTAATAGAGCGCCAAAATACGGATTAAATGTGTGCGCTGCTTTTCTATTGTTGCTCAAATTTGTTGTTCAAGTTTGTTATAATGTTGCTAAAGTTTATTGTAATGTTTCGCAAGTTGATTTTGACCTGAATGATAATTATAAGACTGATTAAGTGCATATAACAATACCCTAGGTACTTGATGTTTTTATGTAAAATGTTTCCTTGATAAAGATGACAATTTGATTGTAAAAAATCGTTGTTTTTCATTTAATTTTCATTGGGAAATTCAGCCGGTCAACAAAAGTGTTCTCGTGGTGGTCTGGATAACTCATGATAGCTTTATCTGGAGTTAAAAAACCAATTTTTTTCTTAGTGCACAAGTATATCTCGTTATTAAACGAAGGATTGAAAAAAATTGAAATTTGAGTTTTTGGCAGAGTTGTATGCAAGATAGTTCAATTTTTGGTACAATTTACATTACGTATAGTCCTGAAAAACTTAGTTGTAGTCGAAAAAAAACGTTCGTTCAATCACTAGTCAATGCTATTTTGAAGAAGTGTGCAAAATTTCAATAAGATCGGTGCATTAGTTTTAGAGAAATCGTGTCCACCGACTTCAAAAATAGTGTTTTGAGGAAAATGCGATATACCCGTGTAGAAATTCACTCGACATAAACTACTTTGACCCTAGCCGCTGTCTAGATTGACCTAGATAGCATAACTCGCGAGACGCTAGGTTGTGGCTGGCAAGTTTTTGCTAGCTAGTTTTGGGTACCTCGCCGCTAGATGACGGTAAAGTAGTTTTCCTCGTATGTTTTCCCGCAGTGTTACTTACTTAGCCGCTAGATGGAGAAAACAGATTTTCTCTCGATACATCGAGTCGCCGGTCTGAGTGCATGGCACGGTGAATTATAAACTTTTTTCTTCGTGTGACAGCTTAATCAGACGGAGAAAAATTATTCCTCAAGTAATAATTATTAAAAATTATGGACGAAAAGCGGGAGAAAAAATTCAGTCGAGATAGAGTCCGTAAATACCGAGCTATAAAAGCCGATATAAACGATGCGATCGCAAAACGTTTGCAAAATTAAGAACGCAATGATAAGTGCAATTTTTGATAAAAGTTAATATTCATTTGCGAAAAAAAAATTAATAATCCAACTAGTTTTAGAAAGATACAAACATATATTGGTTTTATAAAATTTGCTATAAAAAATTGAGATGATTTTTTTTATGCGTTACCTTTTCTCGATGTGCCGAGTAATTTAACTTGAATAATATCATAAATTATAATTATATTTAGTCAATAATTATTGACTAAAATTAATTTTTCATTTTCGAAACCTGAAAAAACTTTTCATTGAAAAAAAAATTAAGCGGAAGCCTTCGAGATACAATATGGCGCGATCACGCACCGTAAAAAAAGCGCGCAACGATTAAAAAGGTATAATCCATAAAAAAAAGTAATCACCAATACAATAAACAATGAAGTAATAATCAGTACGACAATAACAAAAAAATACAAACACGATCGCGCACCATTGAAAAAGCGATAAATATTTAACAAAAAAAAAATACTTCAAATGTGATATTATTAATTATAATAATTTCTAACCTACTTATCTTACTTCTTACGTGTATTAATACTCGATATTTGTAATATTTAATAAAATTTGTTATTTTTCCAAAGTGATCAGATTTCTCTTAATTTTCTATTCAACCCTAACCAGCGTCGTGCCCTATCCAGCGTCGAATTATAAAATAACTTTCTTTCGAGCTAGCGTCTATCTAAGAGCTATCTAGCACCGAGCTAGAGCATCTGGCTAGGCGTTAGATTTCCAAGTGTTACATACAAAGCTAGCGGCGGGCTAGTTTCACTGCCAGCCGCTAGCAAGTAATGGGAAAAAATAGACCGCGGCTACCTCTACGCGGGACCCATTTCTACACGGGTACCTGCGTCGCTCCCTCTCGGTCTTTCCCAATGGGGGGGATCCCAAAGTCTCTCTTTCCTAGACTTTTACTCCGATTAACTTAAAACTTTGGGAGAATATTCTGAACAGATTTTACTCCTGGATAAAAAAAAATTCAATAGATTCTGTGAAATTTTAAAACCCACGAAACCCCTTAAATTTCACTTTATGGATCACCAAATATTTCATTATTTTTGGAACTGCATTTAAATTCAGTCTATGGCATTTTAATAAATGCTTGTTCATAATATTGTACTCAGTGAACACGATGTTATTTTCAAACATTGTACTTACTGTACCATTTTATTTACTGTAACTGTAATTTTTTATACAATTCTTAAATTAGACTATACTAACGATACTTTCATTTTTACATTTCACTTAAACTATACTTCGTCACCAAATACTTTATCGTTGTTATACTTTTTTAAATAACTAAAAACGTCTTCCTAACTATAATAATCATCATCTACTTCCAACAAATTACTTACCCTCCATCCTGTGAAAATGTGACAATTTTATTAGCCAGATTAAGTTAGCCAAGGCTCAAGATCCAGCGAATATCCCAAACGAATAAGACGTGAAATAATTTGAATGTGAATGGTTAAGTTTTCGGGTGAACGCACTTCCGTGTACCGGGCTCCTTTACGCTCGTAGAATTACGCCAGTTTCCGGTTAAGGACGTGGAGGAGAGATTGCGAGAAGCGGCAGCGGGAGCCTCGGAACGAAGGATTAAACGGTCTCGGTGTGTACACCGGAGGGTCAAAGCCGTTGGATAAAACAACAAACGTCTTGACCGGAAGTGAAGCTACCCTATCTTAAGAGGGCTAAGAAAAGCACCCTTGTATCTTGTCTTCACCCTTGGGTTTTCCGCACGCTCGTCCACCATCACTGACCGAAACTCCGGCTCCGAGGGTCTTCTGACCGTCCGACATTAGGAGAGTACTTTTCCGGCGAACGTTAATTAGAAACTCGACCGGAGGAACGAAAATATTTCCCGAGGGTGGGACTGGAAACAAAGCCGCCTCGTTCAACGACGAAAGACACCGCGGTGGATCAATGAATAGTCAACTCCCACAGACAAAATTCAAGGACTTGTTTTTCCCTTCCACATACGTGGTTCACCAATTGGTTGCTGGAACGCTCTGTCAAAATTGAGGTTTCAGCATCGAACGATCACCGAGGTCCGATAAAAGTTGCCATGTCGTCACGTTCCCAGCCGAAGGATCGTTGTCCCACGATTCAACAAAAAATCTCATCCCGTTTGCTCGGCGTCGATGGATTCTCAAGAAAGCTCGAGATCCAGCGTTGCGAATTGTCGCTCTTTTCGCGGTGAACGTAAAAGCGACACGAACCGTTCGTGCTCCACGAGGCGGCATCAATCCCGGAACAACTTTCTTTGAGCCACGTCAACGACAGGCTTCCACTTGTCAAGTGGCGTTTGTCACGCCTCTTGTGAACTTCATTCACTCGACCCGTAACTCGGAGAGCCTTTGCTCTCCCGAGCTATACGAACGAGCTCTCCTCTACGCTTTGACGCAAGAAAATCACTTCTTGTGCGCTGAATTCCAGAGCCGTGCGCCTCCAAGAGAGCTGGGCGATCTCGCGATACGGCGCAGTGAAAGTGGCCGATGTTCGTCACAATCCGATACATCCAACTTTCCATCTTTGAAGAAGACACGGAAGGCCTGGCGAAATGGTGCAGAAAGATCGCAAAGACCTCGCCTAATGATCAAGGAAGGCATGGAAAACCTAGCAAAAGTATCAGGAATCCATTAAAGAGCTGGCAAAAGTATCAGGCGGACATGGAAGACCTGGAAAAAGTAGTAGGAAGACATGGGAGACCTGGAAAGAGTACCAGGAAGACATGGGAGACCTGGAAAGAAAACCAGGAAGACATGGAAGACCTGGCAGAAATACCAGGAAGACATGGAAGACCTCACAGTACCAAGAAGATACGGAAGACCTGGCAAAAGTACCAAGAAGACTTGGAAGACCTGGAAAAAGTACCAAGAAAACATGGGAAATCTGGAAAAAGTTCCAGGAAGACATGCAAGACCTGGCAAAAGTACCAAGAAGACATGGAAAAGCTGGCAAAAGTACCAAGAAGACATAGAAGACCTGGCAAAAGTACCAAAAAGAAATTGAAGACCTGGTAAAAGTACTAACAAGACATCGAAGACTTGGCAAAAGTAGTAGGAAGACATGGGAGACCTGGGAAAAGTACCAGGAAGACATGCAAGACCTGGAAAAAGTACCAAGAAGACATGGAAGCCCTGGCAAAAGTACCAAAAACATCCAGAAGACCTGACAAACGTATTAGGAAGACATGAAAGACTTGCCATAAGCTTAAAATTTCCATATACAAAGTGGATAATATTGATACACTTTTTGATCCCACGGAAATAAAAATCAACAATCCTGTGAAAGGAAGCCTAGAAATCTACATGGAATCAAGAGGAATGGTTCATTGACGTGACCAACCTGCGTTTGGTATCGTCGATAGCCAGCGTCATTTCGAAAAACAATACCAACGCCAACATTCGCTGCCAATGCCTCGAAGAAGCCGAATGATCGGGGGTAAACCGTAGGCGGAGTCGATAGAGATCGGAAGTGGACTCCTTGCCGTGCACATGCGCTCGACTGCGCTCAGAGCCTCCCACAAGACGCGTATGCTCGGCATCGTTGCGTATTCTTTCCCCCTTTCTGTTCAACTTCCCAGAGTTTGCTGGAACTCGTACCGCCGAGAGGAGCCATTCACCCGATTTTCCAGCTGTCGGAGATGATGCAGTCGCTGTGGCTAGACGATCATTGGCAATTAGGCATCCCGTTCTTAAGTCACAATCCCAAACGATGCATCAAAGAGCACGTCGTTTCTGCAAAGTAGATCCTCATTGAGATCAAAATCAAATCAGGACATTCCGAACAAGCATCAGCCTTCGATGAGAACCTCTTCTCCATGAGGATCAGGTTCGAATTTCAGTCAGCGGAAAATTTCAATCAGGATCACACATTCGCAACCCCGGGTTGATCATATCCCGGAAATCCATTTTTACAGCATCATCTAACAATTGGTGGATTGCAAACACAAGTAGCCTTATAGGGACACCCACGCGTAGGCGAACGGTGCTATTGTCTCCCCTTGGTCGAGCACGACAATGGACGAGATGTCCGCGAGTGCCGGGAGTTTGGCATAGTTTGACCGAGAGCCCGGCTAAGAAAACTTTGGAACTGGCGAGCCATTCGACATCATCCCGATTGGGCACATCGTAGGAATCAAGGGTCTGTTGGTGGCCTCGGTGAAACCCGGCGTTTCACCTCGGTATGCGTTGCGAATCGTTGAGAAGCCTCGAGGAGTCCGCGGACAAAGCGCAAGTAACGAGGAGCAAGAGGGAGAGTAATCTTTGCCTAGACAAAGCTTGGCGAAACGAGCAAAAACAATCGAAGCATCGTGGGATATCGTCGAAGCGTGTCTTCACTCAACGTTCACTTGGGCCTGCGGTAAAACGGTCACACGTAAAATCGATTGAAATCGATTGCGATGATCTCGTTGGAGAAATCAAGATAGACCGGTTGATGGTAACGTCGCAGTTTGCACCCGAGTCGAAGCGCGGTCTGCCAAATTGATTCTGTTGCATCTGATCTCATTTTCCCAAGCTACTGATTCGCTTCTTTTGAACTTTGTTAAGACGTCAACAAACGGATTACACACGGAAGGTAGGAGGGGGGAGGGGACCACCTCGGAGTTCTCCGTGGTCGAGGTACATAGGCCCAATGGGTGGGCCCTTAAGGTGGCAAATGAGTATGTAGAAATGGAGCACGTATTATGAGCGAGTACAAGAGGAATGAATGCGAAGATAGGGCGATATATAGATGCTGGAGAAAACTAAATACACTCGTGTATGCACACATACATTTTATATATATATATATATGTGAGGGGAGGAAGAGAGCCGGAGATTTCGTGACGAAGGTAGATTCCCCGAGCTACCTGGTAGAATCAACGGGGGAAGAGGGGGGATGCTTTAGGTTCAGGAGGGGGAATAGAAGGTTCGTGGCGCCCGGGGTCCACGCGAACACGGTGGGCATAAAAACTCCAGCAGTGTGTGAGAATCCATTCCGCGTGATTTCACAGAGGTGCTAGGGGGTCCCGTGGCCCTCGGGGGCTCTCCATTCATTCGACACGTCAAACTCCCGCGTAGAAACCTTTGCCTACTACAACGTCGGCGATTTTGGGCCCTGGCACGTATTCCCGTGCTCATGCCCTTAAAGCCCCGAAACCAGATACAGCTCACCCGAGGACTTCCATTAAAAAGATTGTCCCGCTTAGAGTTATTTGTATTTCGCGTTCTCCCGTTTATACGAATAGGGATGATGACGTATCCGAATGATGATGATTGACCTGACAATGAGACCGATCATTCGGCCATTTTGGTCTCGCTCCTCGATCCCTGTGATGCCCAAAGGAGAAGCTGAACACTCCAGTCTTTGGTTCAAGTTGCGTTGATTTATTATTACTGGATTACTGGATCCGGATCAAGATCACTTAACACTCCTGGTACTCGAAATATCCGACCCGGAAGGATTACCAATGACGAATGGCCGATGGTGAAGACCAGGTAGTTGCCTCATAAATTCCATCGCAATTAGCCGCAAACTCATCAAAATCTGTTTGCCGGATGAATCATACCGGTTGCCAGGTCTATGGGAGTCAAGTCTCGTTCTCGCGAAAGGTCATCACGGATAACGGAATGGCCTCTCGAGCAGAAGCGGTTCAACGCCTTGCGGAGTCGGTTACACTCGAAGTGGGTATAATATGGGCCTATCCGGGCAAAAGATCAGGAGCCGCTGATTCCGCCGATTAGTCTCGGCCAAAGCGTGTAGGACGAGAGTAAGTTGGGGAACAACAAGGCGAAAAGAACAAAGGTTCCTTCCCTTTGTTGGCCGGCGCCCCGATGACTCAGGTCAGGCCCCAAGAATCGATGATCTCTTTTACTTCAGGATTTTTGGTGTCCAAGTGGAAAATAATTGGCCACTTAACGTAGCTCTGCTTGCAAAGATAAATAAATTCACAAACGTGCAACCAGAGACACGAATTCGCATGAGGAACGAGATTTCCGAAGGTTGGAGGTGATCAGCGCAATACTCGTAACTCCAGCAAGTTCTGCTGAAGCAGGAACAGGAGCAACCCTCCTTGCGGGGTCTCCGAACTCGGTCCATTTTGCAACCGGTTTGCAGTGGATGGTACAAGCCGCAGTACATGGTTATGTACCCCGGAGAGCAGCCCGACAATGAGGTGCTATGGCTCGAGTGACAATAACTTTGTCCCTCTTTGCGTGACCCCGGGAGTTCTGGTTCTCCCGCCGGGAACCGCGGTGAAAATTTAGATTAGATCGGTTCAGATCTACTCTCGATAAAGTGCCGTGATGTTTCGTTCCTCTGACGTTGTTTTTGTCCACTGAGCTGGTTTTCTTTTCCTCGCGTGTTGCTCCATCGTTGTCTTTCCGTTGACCTTTTATCCTAGTTGTCTTGCAATCGCGGCTAATCGGCACCTGGTTCATGCCCATTTTCTAAATGGACCGTGAGCCATGGAAGATGGGACCGAATACGTGGAAGACATGTTGAATCAAAAGTTCATTATTTCAGTAAACCTTACGGATTCATCTGTTGCTAATTGAACCATCGTATAGTGCACTACGATACAAGTTGGTGGCATTAGCATCAGCTGGCCTCATTGAGAGACGATGGTAAAACTAATTATCGTCAATGTAGGTTTGCTCGGGTTTATTTGCTTCTTGTTTTGGTTTGTTTGAGTTAGCATCTTCAAAAATGCCAAAGCAGGGAAATTACGCAGTGGCTGGAAGTTTTTTTTAGTAGACCGGATAGTCATCTTGCCCTTATCAGGATGTTAATGTCTGCTGCTCAAAGGGTACTTATAGTTTTGATATTGGGAAGCCGCGATGACGTGATGTTGGGGGATACGTTGAACAAGGTGCGTGCGAATGTGCCAGTGCTCGTTGTAGATGTATATATGTATATACACGTGCGCGATGTTGCGGGGGTGGTGGGTGTAATCGTGCCCGCCTACCGTCCAATGCGATCGTTGGTTTCCCAAGGGGGCTCCCTGGCCTCTCCTTCGGGGTTCCCTTCTCCTCCTCGTGTTTAACAAACACGAACGTCAGCGGAGTGCGGCGAATGTGTGTGCATCGCGTCGCGTGTACACCTCGAAGGTTGGTGGAACCTTTTGGTCGCGCAACTAGCGGCAATAATAGTCACGCGGGGCCCCCCTTTTCCCGGTGCTCCCGCGACGTCGCTACGGAGACTCTTAGGGAGAGAGAGAAAGAGAGAGGGAGAGAGAGAGAGAGAGAAAGAGGGAGAGAGAGAGAGAGAGAGAGGGAGAGAGAGAGAGTTGAGAATCAGAAACGACCGAGAGTCAGCAACGGGAGAACTCGGATGACCGAGCTCGAAGGACTGCTGCACCAACGACTCAGCCTAACTCCTCGAGCAACAGTCGTCGGCAATGCCCGCGAGACATCGGATCACATCCCGGGCATCTCCCGGTCACTTTGACCTCCTCGACCATCCCTGAGGTGGTATTGCGTACTCTTGTGATTGGAAAAAAAGATAAAGATTCTTGTTTCGGCCATTGTTGGATCGGTAAACGATTATTATTGAATCGGCGAATGGAACCGAGCCGTTCGTTTCGACAATTCGATCGGTTCTCCAATAGTCGCCCGTAGTGCTCAAGACACGGAGGGTAGAACGAGGATGGACTGGAGACACCGTGGGACAAGTATCGCGGTTACCGGAGCTGGGCGATGTGGAGGATCGGCAAGATCGGCAATATCGGCAAGAGATCGGCAGGTCCGATAGGCTGTTTGCCCGATCGCCGTGCCAATCTCTGCGTCAACAAATCCAAACATAGTACACATTGACGTTTGCCCTCGTTGTCGGCACAACAGGCTCAAGGATCGGTAGCTCTTCTACCGATTTCCGCAGCCTTCCTCGATCAATCGGCGCGGTAGCAAATTTTGTAGTGTCGTGAAGTTATCCAACCAGAAGATCGGCGTTTACTTTGTTTTGGGTTTCGTTTGAAGAAATCGGCCATCGCGACTTGCAGTCCCCGTTTTCGAGTGTCAATTGAATGTCGAAATGTAATAAGGAAGATCGGCCGATTTTCGTCCAGACTGTCGTTTCTCGTGTTGGTGCGCGCGCGCCCGTTTGAACCGTCGCCGTAGAAATACGCGCCGATTTCCATACTCGAAAAGCGCCCGAACAGCGAGCACATTATTCGTCATGCTGTTCAAAGGCAACAGTTCGCGGCTGGAATTGCTGATCGGAAAGATCCAGGCGCACAAGGAATCACCGTCGCCGCCACGACCTGACAAGCGCGGCACCAGGTCCAAAGGTTCGATCTGTATTCTTTTATTTAGACGTCGCGATATTACGTGAAAATTGCGGCTTTTTTTTATTTAACCGGAAGCCCAAGTGGTTACGACTGTATATGGTATTGGTATGTTGCTTTTAAAGTAAATGTTTTTTTTTACTCGCACAGGTTTAGTTGTTTGTATAGTTTTGGGGGAAATGTTATTCGGATACTTCATCAGGAGTTAAATTCATTCACAGTTTTGTCATTCACATTTTGTATAAGTTTAAGCAATTAAACATAAATTCGCGAAAAATAATGTAGAGTAACTAAAAATAAATCTACTGCTGAAAAAAATAATTAGAGACAACAAACAATAAAAAAAACGAATCTACCGGAAGTAAAACGGAGGAGTTTTTTCCCGGATATATTCGAGGAAAAAATCCGGCGAATATCGATCCCCGCTAACCGTCGGAACTGTGGTTGAGGCAGCTAAAAGTTTTCTAGTTTTCAAAAATTGGGAATATATATATATATATATATATATAGAAGAGTATGGTAAATATGTATATATTTGTTGTAAAGTTGTAAAAATATATATATGTAAAGAGAATATGGTAAAAAGATCTCATAGGGATCGCGAGATCGATAGGCGTTAGTCATATATATATATATATATGCATAACGCCTATGTGACTATGCGACCTTTTTACCATATGCTCTTGTTAGGTATCATATATTACCTAACGAAGCATACGACAAAATTACGATATTTCAAACATTTCCGCACATACAGTCAAACCACTCAATTTCTCACGTGAATATACGGTAATCCCTTCGGAAACCCTTCGTTGACGTTCGAAACCTCGAGATTCTAAGCAGAATCCAATTTCCAACGTTTATTGTGTGACCGTCCTTGCTGCACTTTGCAGTTGAGCTTTGACTTCCTAATTTTAGAGCTCACTCATGACCGAATTTTGGTATTAGAAAATGAACCATGGTCGATGAGAGAGACGTAAACCCATATACGGATCATTGAGCTTCGAAATATTTCGAGAGGAAGGATACTTTTTCAGGTGGGATTTAATGTTTTGTAATATTACGGTTAGACCATATCGCAATCAGTAATAATAATCATATATATGCAGTGAATATATACGTATATATATAAATATATATAAATAGTAATATATATAAGTATATGCAGTAATATATAGTAAATATGTATATTTTATATTTATTGTAAATATACCATATGTCGTATTGTCATATTGTAAATATACATATATCATATGTATAAACCAATTGCATTAGAAACTATAGGTAGATGTGTGCAGGAACGATATAGGAGGTCTGTCCGGAAAGTATCTGATCTTGTGCTCCAACGTTGTGCCTAGGCGTGCTGTTGTCAAAAACCCGTATTCTGCATTTAGGGAAGACCTTCATGAGAGCCTCTGCCAAGTAGCAGGCTCCAGCAAGTCTTCAGTCGACTACGGTACGTCATTGAGCGACCGTCGAAATTCTAGGCTGTCACATGTCACGATGACTGAACGCATCAGTGTGCATTAAATTTCTCCAAAACATTGCCATTTGTGTTCAGACAGCATCTGCATGATTCGTGAAGTTTGAGCCGATGAGTTCATGAGTTCATACCTAGATCAAAGAGTGTCCGAGCGACTCAAAAGTTCCGGCAGGCCTGCAATGGCAAAAAGCCTGAAAACGTGGACAGGTACGAGAATGCTTCAATGAAAATGGTCGCTTGACTGTGCGAGAGACAGGAGAAGACCTCGGATTTTCGGAGAACTGTACTTTCGGAAAACTGGAGTCAAGATTGAAAGTCCCCCAGGACAATTTGGAATGAATCCGAAAGAAGCTGGGTTCGAGAATATCATTCTTGGGGATGACTAATGAGATCATGGTTGCGGTCCTGAGGCAAAAGCCCAATCTTCCCTATGGAAGACGCCCGAGGAGCAGCGGCCCGAGAAAGCGCGAAAACAGTTGTCCGATTACCGTAACTAATTCACCAATTTCTTGTTCACCACGGCGCTAGTTAGCATCCAGACTTAGGCCCCCTACGTCGTATGGTTGTTTCCTAAATTGAAACATTCTTTTGAAGGATGAAGGACGACGCGAAATGGGAAGGAAGGCGACGAAGCAGCTGTTAGCCATTCCGAAAGTAAAAAACAAGGAATGTTACCGAAAGTGGGAGGATTGCCGGAAGCAGGTTATTCCGAAGGGGAGTACATTGTAGGGGGTGTTGTCGGCGTGTACCAGAATTAACTCTTTCTCCTGCTGAAGCAGAAGGTTGGATTGTTTCCGGACAGAACTTGTATACTAATTTATAGTATGCAATATATAATGCAGTGTTACACGTACATACATGTGTATGTGTGGGTGTGTATATATGGGGTATTCCATTAGACAATTATTTCTCTCGTTATCGTTGATTATAGATTTGCATAGTGACCAATCTCACTCCTGGTGTCAAAACAAAAAACCTATTTTTTCCCTCACTCCTTGCCCTTCTCCGGTTGCAAAGAGCGAAAAGTCCACTCCATTTTTACAATTCCGATACATACAATGTGTTTTGGGAAATTTCACTTGGGGGCGATTATTCGACAATTTGGACGTGACAAGAGTACGTTGTCGGGCTTGCGAGTGAAAGAACTTAAAAATGACAAGATGTGTTTTCCAAATAAAAAAAATTTACGTAAAGTTACAATGCTCGAGAAAGGTTTGGAATCACCTCGAAAAATGAATCGATGCCTCTTCTGTCCAAGTAAATGCAAACTACCAGAACGAAACAGAAAGAAAAGGCGAGAGGGAAGAGAGGGAGAACTAGATAATACCGCATATATAACATAGGAAAAATAAAATTTGGGATGATTAAAAACGAATGCAGGATGAAATACATCCCACCCGAATTGAATTTCATGTGAAACCATATTTTTGAAGTTTTTGTAACTTGCAAGACTGAAAAAGTACTATTCTCACTTCCAAACTGTCGAACAATCATTCCTAAAATCAAAATGTCACAAAAAATAGTTAATATCGCAAGCACATGGTGAGCTTTGGTTGAAAATGAACAAAACAGATCTAAAAGGTGTCTAAATCTTTGCAGAATTTATAAAACGGCCCCAGTAAACTTTGCGATGCTTTTCAGCCGCAGAAGAGCAAGGGGGGATGGGTTTAAAACAATTAGGTGTTTTTCACAGCAGGTGTGAGGTTTTCCACTATGGAAATCTATAATCAACGATGGTAAGGGAAAAAGTTATCTGAATTGAGCTGGAAACCTCCACATATGTATATTTTTTATTTGATATGTTTATAATTATATTTTATCATTGAATATAATTATATATTGAAAAATTATATTTCAAAGACATTAAGTTACACAAAAAAATGATTTATTCCATCGAACTAACGAATACTCGGCGCATTTAAATATTTGCGCGGTCCATCTCGATATATCGTCAGCCACGTGCGATTGACCAATGTCGTTGATTCAAGTGATGTTTTTACAAGCTTTTCATTGAACTCGCTTTGTTCGTATGTCTTTCTGATTCAAAATTTGTAATCCAGCATTCAAGTACTTGCTGACATCCGATTGAGATGAAATTTGGCATACCGATGTAACTTCGGGGACAATTTAATAATATAGCACCTGGTCTGATGATGGAGGTGGGAGGTGGCAGATGAAACTCCTTAATAGAATATACTAGGACAGTCGAGTTTGTGCTCATGAACTTTGTTGACTCGAGCACTATTTCTAATTACACTATTAGAAAGTTTCTCGCGAAACCTTTATAGCCTAAGGCACGGTTTTCGATAACGCCAATGTCTGAAGGGCATGGGGATCTGGTATGGCCAATAAATAAACAAATTCTAATACTAAAAGGATAAAATAAATTTAACGTAAAAATATCTTTAAAAAAACAAGCTTTTATTTGTAAACTATTGAACTAAAAATTAAAAAATAATCATTAATGTATGAAGTTAAATAGTAAAGCTCCTTGGTATATTAATCAAAGGCGCAGGTATTACATACTTAATACAACTTACATAAACGTACATCTGTTAAAAATTTTAATATTTTCTCAAAAACTTGAGGCGCGAAACGTCATTACACTTGAAATAAAGTCTCAAGCATTTGAACATATTGAAAAATGTCATAGTTCTATGTTTATGTAAGTTTAGTTAAGGCGACCAACCACTTTAGATGCTTCAAAAAAATCATTAAAAAAAATATATAAATCGTTAGCAAAATACCTTTAGAATACAGCCTGAAAATTTCAAATCGGTATTCGGAGTCCTTCCAACGGTATGTATATAAATGACAGACTCTCTCTCAAAACATTCGATTTTATTTTGCTTTTCCTATCAGAGTGTACATATTCGAGCATATGTGAAAAAAATTCAAGTTAAAATATTGAAAAGTGACTAAGCGACAGACGATTTAGTAAGAATAGGTAGCGCAACGATTTACATATACTAAAACTTTCAACTGCGTTTTTCTCGAAACGACATTTTTCAGTTTGCGGGAATCATAAGTCAACAACTAATCGATGGATCGTCTGAAAATTTGAAACACGTTTACATAATATAATTTATTAAAACATGAACCTAAAGTTGGAAAGATTAGATTGTTCAAAACATGTTTACTATTACAAAATGCCGGGAAAAATAGTAAAAATCGATCTTTTTTTTCAAACGCATTCCAGCATTCGATTCTCGATTTTTTTTTCAAAGTTTAGGTTCATGTTCTTAAAAAACATCTTCAGAATGTATGAAAATTTATTGGACCATTTCAGATGCGAATTGCGAGATGCACAATTCCCGCAAATCCACACGCCAACAGACACAACAGATTATACCCTAATTAATCCATGAAATAACTTGAAAAAATTACCAGAGATGTATGAAAATATGAATAAATTATTGTCAGAGTTGCGGAAATTTCCGTTTTGTTTTCGCAAAACAAAAAAATATCCACCAAATCATCTAATTTTCGGTCTCTCAAAGTGGTTGCCCGCCACGAACCTGCGCCCTTGACCAGTGACCAAGGATGGCGTTCTTCTGTAGCCCTACTATTTAACTTCGTGAACTAAATATTATTCTCTACTTTTCAGTTGAATAGTTTATAAATAAAAACTTGTTTTTAAAAGATTTTCACGTTAATTTTTTCCCTCTATACGTAAATAATCATGCCAGTAAGTTAGGCGGTCCGAATGTAGGGTAAGGTTCCGAAACAACCCTCTCACCGATCGATCTGAAATTTCGCACAAACCTTCGTTTTAATATTTTAAGACAACTCCTAAAGGGATTTTTGGCGACGCGCAATAGTTTTTGGGTTTTATTGTTTGGATTTGTATGTTTGGACAAAACGGAGCGCGTGATCACATATACAGGTATGAACGGAAACGTAGCAGATATAGATATAGTCGACGCGCGTTAAAAACAACTTTAAAATTCAATATCTCGAAAACTATTGCGAGTCGCTAAAAATTCCTTTAGGGGTTGTCTTAAAATATTAAAAGGAAGGTTTGTGCAAAATTTCAGCACGATTGGCGGGGCGAGGGGGGGGGGGGGGGGTTCTTCGTAACGTTACTCTTAAAAAAAACTTCAAAATCCGATATCTCGAAAACTATTACAAGTCGCCAAAAATCCCATTAGGGGTTTTCTTAAAATAATGAAAGGAAGATTTGTGCAAAATTTCAGCTTGCTAGGAGAGGGGGGGGCTTTTCGAAACCTTATCCGGAATGTCTCCTCAACTCGGGCGATTCACAGGCACTCTCCTTTCTCGTACAACCAGCGCGGCAAAAGCTCACGCAATTAAACAAAACGTTCTTTCATTCCTTCGTTGCTGCTCCAAAGAAAAAAAAAAGTCAAAAAAATCCAAAGAAATTGAAAAGTGAAGTAAAATAAAATATATATATCGAGTGTAGTCGCAGAGGCATGTCTCGTTACGTTTGCGGAGACGCAACGTATATCTCGAGGCGAAAAGTGCGCCTAGTAGCCGAGGCCTGAAAACTGTCATACCGAGGCAAAGTATCGAATAAAGAGAAAGAAAAAGGAATAAAAGAGGAGAAGAAAGGACAGCGGGTGGGGGGAGGGGGGGTCGCTGTGGAATGGCAAAGATGCCGCTCGCGTTTATTTGCAAATTTGTCCGAATTGCCGCGACGAGGGCCCCGCGAGGCAAGAGGAGAGCGCGGTGTCTCCCTCGCGCGCATTATCATCGCATAACTCACAATTAACGAAAGGCGTTAAATCCGCTCCTATTAATAAGCGTCGGAGGAGAACGCGTTTATAAATAGAATTGCCAAGTGAGAAGACGAACGTTGCAGAGCAGCGTGCGGGGGAGGGGCAGCTATTGGCCAGGAGCGGGGGGGGGGTGGTCGGGGTGACAGCGATGGTGGTGACAAAATACAAACGCGTCGGCGACTTGCATCGGCAGGTCGGACAAAAAAGAATCTGACCCAGTGTTAAGTGCGACTATTCTTGCCGCGATGACACATCGTGGGACTGATTGGATTGAATCGCCCGCTAAATAAAACCGAATCTCATCCCCGTATATCGAAAGCGACCTCGCCACGACCGAAACATTGAAAATGGAAAAAAATGATCTTACACTCGTTCGCGTGTATTAATAATAATAAACAATCATAATAATAATGACAGGAACGACAATAAGGACTGTGACGATAGAAATAATGTAATAACAAATATAATATCAAGGCTAATAACCGCAGTGATAATAATGGTAAAAAAAACTAGGCCACGTAGCGAGTCGGGCCTCGTTATGTTAGGGTTCCGTACATATGACCAATAAACTTTTTTTTTAACTACGTATTTGATTCGGTGATGCCTTTTTTCTGTCTTAGTTCGTAGGCAGTACTAAACTGAAACCATATGGGGTGATGATAGCTGAAGAAAACTTTGTATACTCCTGCTGTAAGGTGATAATGAAAATATATAAAATGATTGTTATTTAAATACTTACAATAACGAATGACTTATTTTTGGAGTCAGTACCAGCCAGTTGTCAATATTGTCACATTTTCGTAGAGAAAGTGGGAGTGAAGAAAAATAAATGAAATATACGATCTAAGGTCTTTTTTTAATTTGCCATCTCGTTTCTTCCGTGATGTCAATCTCTCCTTCTTGACACCGACTTCAAAAATAAGTCATTCGGTATTGTAAGAATTTGAATAATAATATTTTTGTATATTTGCATTATAAATTTATTGCATCGTGTATACAATAAATGATAATATATACTACATTATGAATCAGCGCGTTCAGTATTTGTTGTTCAAATATAGCGAATTGTACATAATATACAGAAATTGCAAATTCCTAATTAATTTAGTTTTTGAGATAGACCCCGTAACAAAAATGTCTCAAACTGACTACTTTGACGGCCCGCCATTTCTTTATTTATATAATCATTGTTATCTTATATTAATTTTATAATACTATATATCTTATAAATCTTATATTTATCTTATGATCTTATATATCTTATATATCTTATAAATCTTATATTTATCTTATAATCTTACATATCTTTAGGGAAAAAGAGAAAAACATATTTGTACTCTACTCAATGAGCTTTAAAAAATGACACCCCACATGCCAGGCTAAGCATTTTTTTGGTGCTCTTTTTTCATCTATGGGACCTTCATGAAAAATAATTTTATTGGATTTCGAATTCAAAATTCAGTTGTGGGTCAACATTCTATACAAAATATCAAAAGTTCAGGTCTGTAACTCAATCCGTTTACGAGCTAGAGATCCGTGACTTACGGACGGACACACAGCAGAGTATCAAAATGGGTTCCGTTTTGCCCTTTGCGTACAAAACCCTAATGATAATTACGAGCGAAGGACAAGTAGAAGAAGAGCAATTACGTTACGATTGTTATTACGATTAATAATAATCGTAATAGCAATAGTGACAATAACAATGATAATAACCGCAATAATGACATAGGTTGACAAAAAAAATTCTCTGCCGGCAAGATTTGTTTGATTTTTTGTCAAGTGACTACTGGCGTAAGGAAGGGACTAAGGAACAACCTATATTTGAAGTTACTACACAAGGTTTTCAAATGAATTTTAATTTCGTAGTGGGTATCGTTTGTATAGTTCACTTTACAATTTTTTGCTTTTTCTTTTAATTATTTGCTGTTATAAATTAATTCAGTGATATGAAGACGGTAGCAAAGCGAAGACGAGCGTGTACGAACTACCCTAATATATTTCAGTGTATATGTGGAGAGTATGTCATTCAAAAAATTTGAATATCTATTACGGATTTCGTGAAAAAATTTTTTTCTTATTTCGGGATACAAATAATGAACCAAGATAAATTCGCATACAATCTTGCCTCCTTCACTGAATAGCAAGGAGAACGTTTTCACCAAGACATAAAAATCATGGAAGATAGGTATCAGGGAAACTGGGCCATACGCACATGATGGCTGATTACGTTTGGAGTTTGATGCGCGACGGCCTCGACGAGCCTCACTCAAGAAAGTTACGAAAAACAATCTTGCTCAATGTTAAAATATTTAATAAAACTTAACATTTTCAATAGAATTAAATTTTATTTAAAAAATTGTATATTTTCGTGTTCTTACGTAGATTATCAGTAGAGTGTGAAAATCAGATCGGTATAGAGATAAGGTTTAGAAAAAATATACAATTTTGTTGCACCAATTCGGCTGTTGGACCGTGTAATAATAAAAAAAATAATTATTAGTAGTAGAGAACAAGTAGACAGAGTACATCACGATAAAAAATCCCAATAATAATAGCAATAGATATAACAATAACGAAATAATAACACCGAGCCTAAGAACAAGTTGACGACGAGCTCCACGATCAACAATCGCAACAATGACAATACCAATAATATTAACAGTAGAAACAATAACGATGCTGGTAACCGTAGCAAACGTAATAATAATCTAATAATTCGAGCAGAATTACAAATACAAAAAGAGCATCACGATCAATAAAAATAACAATAATAATGGTAGTAGTTATAATAACAATAAGAATGAAAATAAGTGCATCAATAATAATAACAAAATAATAGTTACGACTAGAAGAACGAGTAGAAGAGCAGCGCGATCAATAACAATCATAATAGCAATGATACTATGAATGGCAATGATAGCGGAAATAATAATAACACTATAATTAAATGAATTCTCAACGTATAGTCGATTTAATGAAAATTTGAGAATTTCGATGCAGATGGATTAATTTTGGTTTTTTGCGAGGACTTTTCGGAGATTTTTGTTGGGGCACGCGTATGCAATTAATCTTTCCCACGACAATAGGCTCCCATGGTGAATAGTATGATAGGAAAAGTCATTCTAGCAGAAGGAAAAACTTTGTAAAGAGCGCGCGTGTTGGAAGTAAGGCGCGTGCGATTGCGGGTCGAGTGAGTCATTGATGTGAGGCAATAATAAGTGGTGTGGTGCGTGCTTGGCGCACGTAGCGCGCAATGACTGATCATACAAGAACACGACAATCGAGCCAATCGAAAGAGTTAGGCCGCGAAAGAAGTGCCGGAAGGCGGAGGCGATAAACTAATTACGAGCGCCTGTATAGCGCGGTTCGCGAAAAGAGGCTTTTCTTTTGCGGTTTTCAAGATCTTTTCCACAAATTCCACGGTTGCGGAGGTATAGAATATTCATTTTTTCAGAACGATAAATATATATGTTGCGTGCTTTGGGGATTCGGAGGCGAGAATCGTATTTGATCTTAGCCGAAAATGCATTCTCAAATGTAAACACCGTATTAAAAATTCTAAAGAGAAAATGCGATCTACAAATAACTTTTTTTAAATTCAACCCGAAGCAGAATGAAAAAAAATTGATCTGAATATTTTAGAGATGCCGTGTAAAAATTCAATTTACCAAATCTATCAAAAAAACGTTTATTCTGATTATTCTAACAAGTGTATTGAAAAAAGGTTGAACTAACAAGTACATTTTATCAACAATTAAATAAAAATTCGATAAAAATCAGAAAACTAAATTATAAAATCAATTTAAACATCAATTTTTGCAAATCGATCACAAAATCATATAAAAAACCCAATCAATAAATTAACTACATTTATGCCCTTGGGGAATGCAATTGAAAGTAATATGCAATCTAGAAAAGCCGCGTAAAAATTCAACTAGACAATTCTATCAAAACCGTTCATTCTGATGGCTCCAACAAGTATATTGAAAAAATCAATTAACCGTTTCGGAATATAAATTCTGTCTAAAAGTTATAACTAATAATTGAATTTAAAAAAAACAATTAAATAAAAAATACATAAAAAACGAACTAAAAAAATGACTTAAGTGAAAATCGGAAAATTAAATGAAAAAAAGAATCAATGAATTAAATACAGTTATTCTACCAAAATAGAAAAATTCATTTAACCAATTCTATCAAAACCTTTTATTCTGGCCTCTGACGAGTGTATTTAAAAAATGAATTGAGTAATTCGGAGCGCAAATTCGGTCTAAAAGTTAAAACTAATAATTAAATTTAAAAAAAAACAGTCAAATAAAAACTAGATACATAACGAACTAGAAAAATTACCTAAATGAAAATCGGAAAATAAAATGAAAAAAAAGAAGATATGAATTAATACATGTATTCTATTCAAAATTTAAAAAACTAATTTAACCAATTCTATCAAAATCGTTTATCCTGGTCTCCAACAAGTGTATTTAAAAAATTAATTAAGTAATTCGGGATGCAAGTGATCCGTCCAAAAGTTAGAGCTAATAATTTAATCTTGAAAAAACAATTAAATAAAAATTAATAAAGAGAAAAGGACTAACAAAAACGTACCTAAATGAAGATCGGAAATCTAAATTGAAAAATGAATCAATAAATCAAAAACATTTATTTCACCTAAAAATACAATTCTTATGTTATAGAAATGCAATATCAAATTTCAACAATTCTATTTACTTCCGCAAAAAAATGAAAATCAAAATGGCGCCGTAGTTTTGAACAGTTGTCTTTGGTAGAAGGATATTTTGCGACTCGCTCCGAATACCCGATCCCTGGATATATTTTCCTAATGGGGGTTCGCGGACAAGGGGAATTTTAGGCAAAAATTAAGATCGTTCTGAGGAAATGTCCAATAATGAGACGGTGGCGCCTAGAGAATTGGTCGCTCGAGAATAAGCGTGGAGCGACTAAACACACGCACACAAACACACACGCACACAGGCACACAGTGGAATACGAAGAAATAATAAGGATAGGAGAAGAGGAGCACGCGCTCGAGGGAATGAACGAGGGTGGACGAAGGCATCAGGGGCCTGTACGTACAAAAGCTCCCCAAACGTGGGTGGAGGATGCGAGCGATTTAAGAGCGTGACGGCGCTCGATTGCGTTGGGTGGCCGGTTATCTCGCGAGACCTCAAGAATTCACGCAGCCACTCGACACGTTGCCGAGATGATCCTTTATGCCACCCACCTGATTCTCGTACGGCACTCTACGGAGAGAACGGAATTCCGTAAAATCTCGCAAATTGACTCGTGGGTGTCTCTCTCTCGCTCGCTCTATGACGCCAAGACGCGCGTTCCTAAATGAGGAAATGGCCAACTACCAAAGTCATTTCCACCATTGACGAGAACGTGCCTTCGCATCTGTCGTTCGTACAACAGCCGCATATGCCTCGCGTATTACGCCGAAGAAATACGATACGTCCGTCATTCGTCGTGGCTCACCACGGCAGTGTTGCGATATCTGTGACCCCTGATTCTGACCACGCAGTCTTCGTGCTTGACCCGACACAAGACTTTTTTCAAGAACGGTAAAAATCGAAATTCGACCCTAAACGGGGCGAAACAGAGGTTTTTGAGTTTATAGGAGACAACAAATTTATTGGTCAGATTTCCTTGAAACTTTGTATAAATACACTCCGATGCAAATATTTGAGGCCGTAGGCCACAGTAACGGGTATAAAATCATGTGCGAATTTCACAATTTTTCTTTCGTATGAAAACGTGATTCACTCATAAAATTAATTACACATCTATTTAGTATGAATATCAAGCTGTTGAAAAAATATTTTTTTTTTTTCGATGTACAAAATGGCCGACTACTCGATACTTCTCGAAACAGCTTTTTTTCAATTGGCGTGACAAATAACTTCAACAATTTTCACTCGATTTACTTCAAATTTAAAAGTTATGTTCCTAATTGCATTTCGCAGAGAAGTATGTACGGAATTTCTGATTAATCGAGAACTTTTCATTTTATGAGCAGGTATAAGGAAATTTTTCACTGAAAATTAATTTCTTCAGTTCAAATACCTACCACTTTTGAATAAAACAATATTTTTCACATTCCGCACGTACTTCTCTAGGTATTCTAATTTAGACTGGCGAGAATGTTTGTTTTTTGTTCCAGGGCAAAAATTGTGGATGCCAAATGTCACGCCACGGAGCGCCTAAAAAAAGATAACAAAAGAAAATATTAGTAGTTGGCCAATTTGTACAACGAAAAAAATATATATTTTCTAATAGCTTGATATTCATACTAAATAGACGTGTAATTCATTTGATGAGTGAATCACTTTTTCATACAACAAAAAAATTGTTACATTCGCACATGATTTTATACCCGTTACGGTGGCCTAAGGCCTTAAACGTGTATTTGTTTGGGTTAGTTTGGTGTTAATGCCAACCCAAAAAAACCCAGACAAACACAGTTAAGAGGTTAAGAGTACTACTTGACTGTCTATGCGCACCGAACAGCGAGGAAAACATATAGTGTCACATATAAAATAAATTTGGCAAGTTTCGAGTAAATCTGGTGAAAAAATATGTTTTCTCATACAAACGTTAACATTCCCCCGTTCAACCCGCTTAAAGTTAAAATTTTGGAAATTGCTGAAATACGTGTTTAATTATTTGTATTTTAGTGTATTTATACCAAGTTTCAAGTAAATCTGTTAAAAAAATATGTTGTCTCGTACAAACTTTAACACCCCCGTTTAACCCTCTCAAAGGTCGAATAGGAAATGCTGAAATACGTGTTGAATTATTTGTATTGTAGAGTATTTACGCCGAGTTTGAAGCAAATCTGACAAAAAAATATGTTGTCTCATACGAACTTTAAAATCTCTGTCTACCCCCTCAAGGGTTGAATCTCAGTTTTTACCACTCTTGAACAAAGTGTTATTTTGGGTTAAATACGAAGGCTGCCTGGTCAGAATTAGGGGCCACAGATTTCGTAATGTCCCCTTCGCCATTTATGTATTTATATTTGCACAATGGAGTACACAGAAAAGTAATGTTACTTTTGGCGTCTCCTACATTTGGCTACAATTGGAAATCTTTTCACCCTGCCACGTGTAAAGGGAAGGACCCGGGAGAAATCTTAAGGAGCGACCGAAAAGGCAAAAATAACGAAGCACCCTTTAGAGTGGATTGCCTCTCCTTTTTCGAGAAGCATCGCGGAATCGTGGCAAATTTCAGTCAAAGCTGAACGATTACATTTTCTTTGCTTTTCCATAAGGGAAACATTTTTCAATTGCCATCAGAAGTCGCTGGTCTTCGAAAAAATATAAACTTTTTTAACACTCCGCCATATATATACATAATTTATTTTCCCTATAAGCTTTAAGGGAGTTTAAACTTGAATTCCTGTCTTTAGATATTTTTCTCCTAGTTGTAATTTTCTAATTCACGTTTGCATTAAAACCGCTAAGATCACATGTGTTTAATGCTTTCTAAATGCAATACAGCTAACTTATTAACTATTAAATAAAATGAAATTGTGTGAAATTATTTTTAATTCTTTAATATATTTTTAATTTAATTGAATTTTTAAAACTAATCTTATTTAAAAAGTGTATTTAGTTTATTTTTCATTGCTCTAGGATTGTATCATTGCTTTTTTTCACTATTCCTTTCACCAGACTTTGTACTATTCAGCGTATTCGCATAATTCGATTGCTCATTTTTACTTCAGCTGCCCGTCGAATCTTCTCCTTGCCCCATTTCTCTTTTTATTTCATGGCCATCGTTTTACGTCGTTTACTTGCCATTTTGTTATTTTCTATATTGCGGAATGTTAGATTTCACTCCTTGCATTGTTATTATGTATATATATATATTTATATATACATAAATGTAATAATTATTTATATATTAATTATTAAGATACGAGCAATTATAAATGGCAATCTATCGAAATGGGGAAAAATAAATAAAAGAAGCAATGGAAGGCGTAGGTGAGAACCGTATGGAGCCGGCTTGCCAGATTGCCCCCTCACTATTCCATAATAGAAATGTGAGGGAGTTCGAAATAAAAATAAAAGAGGCATAAAAATTAAAATTAGACAAGGGATTTAATACGATTGGAGGTAAATCGATGCGTCGACATGCTGTATGGAATATAAACATAGGAAAACAAGTATACACGTCACAAACATAGGAAAACAAGTATACGGAAGGTAAGAAAAAACTTAACCAAGAAATGATACATAAACTGGAGCAATGGTTGGAAAACAAGGTTAGGGAGTTATAAATTGCCCGGAAAATGGACGCGCAAGTGAAAATTCAATCGGCAAAGCAACTGTAAGATTACATCTGACAATGTGGGAAACTAGCAATTAGGATAGATATGAGAAAATCAATGGAAAATAATTTATTTAAATGAGAAGGGAGGGGCATTTATGTAAACACCCTTAAAACGGGAATACAAGGACTAAAATACTACTATTATTGGTCATTAAGATATAAATTATTGTTATTCTGTTTTTTCATATAATTCCTAATTATTATAATTCCTTATTATAATTCCTAATTATATAATATAATATAATAATTCCTAATTATATATATATATATATATATATATATATATATATATATATATATATATATATATATATATATCATATAAATAATTATATTCACGATGAAAAATAAGAAGAACCTTTTTTTAAATTGACAAGGTTCTATCCATCCGGTTCTCCATATAATATTTTCGAGGACACGCGAACGAACGTTAATGTTTTTGGATTTCTTTTATTTGGCTACTGATCCCCATTTTACAGACGCTCTCGGGACCGGAAGTTCCTCATGGCACAGCGAGGATGGCGGTGCAAACTCGCGACGGGGCGGAGAAACTCCCTCGTCCTGCGCGACTCCAACGTCGGCCAGTTTCCCCTCGGAACCGGAAGCCGACACCGAAGTCGGCATCAACGCCGATGGCAACAATCCCGTTGCCCCTTATCCCTGCCAATTCTGCGACAGGACCTTCCCGCGACTCAGCTACTTGAAAAAACACGAGCAGGTGACCTTTTTACTCGTTACTCGGAAAATAGAACATTTTTTTTTCACCGAAAATCGATACGTTCACTTTGGACTGCCGCCATCTTTAAAAAAATCAATGTTTCGTTGAACCCTTCGCCCAGGCACTAGATAATTTAATGCAAGAACTGAATGCGTTTGAATTCGTTATTTCGGATGATTTGTTTCCGAGCAGTAGTGGTCACCGCAAAGAACGCTTTTCAAACAGTAGTCTGCACCAACCACTGTATCTACCACATGTAGAAATATTTTTTGATACAACAATTGTGAAAGACTTACAAGATTCTTTGATGCAAAAAAATAAAAATTGAAAACCTGCACACTTTTACAAAAAAATCACGAAAATTTCTTTTTTTCCGACCACGAGCTGGGAGTAATCTTAAAGTGAAATTTTTTTCCAAATTTTTTGCCAAATTGCTGATTTTGGTTATTTTTTTAAGAGGGAATGATACCTTATCGCGGTCGGTATGGTAGAACGATTATAGATTCCCACGAATCTCTGAAACGGCTCTTCAGATCCCGTCGAAACTTTGCCAAACGACGTCAAATAGATAGACGAACGGCGGTCTTCTCCTCAAATTTTCCGAATTTGAGAAAAAAAATGTAGATTGGGTTATCATAAGCCAATCTACATTCTTTTTCTCAAAATCAGAAAATTTGAGAAGAAGAGAGCCATTCATCTATCTATTTGACGTCGTTTGGCAAAGTTTCGACGGGATCTGAAGAGCCGTTTCAGAGATTCGTGGGAATCTATAATCGTTCTACCATACCGACTGCGATAAGGTATCATTCCCTCTTAAATGAAAGATTTTTTCACTATTTTCGAGACTCACGGTATGTTTTACTACTAGTTGTGGCTGTTATATTTCAAAAAATGAGTCTTTAAATTCACGGAGGTATGGCACGATCTTTTAAACGCGTTGCCGCGGATCTTGTCGGACGGCGTGACACGTAAGGCTTAGAGCGTAAAAATATAATTTCCTAATTGTGATCAAGTACGCCGTGTACTTAACTACACTCACAATAAGCAAACATACAGACGAACAAAAATAGCACTTACATTAAACAACCAAACGAATAAAGAAATAAACGAAGGGGAATAAAAGTTAACGAACATTCCGGGCACGCGTCTTATTTACATAAATTGTCTTCACAGATCATTATTATCAACAGCAAAAAACATGAAAGAAAAAAATCAGATGGAACTACGAACGTAGAAAGGAAAATAATAAATAATCAAAAGCTCACAGATAGCGACGCGTGCTTAGATAATGGAAGGGAGAGACAGAGAGAGGCAGATATTTTGGTGGGTAGCAATCCCACACCGTGAGGCGGTTCGTCTCCTCCTACCTACCCCTACTCCTAGTACCTAATGCAATATTTTCCGCCAACCTTCTAGAAATTTAAAGTAGAATTAAGTGGGTAGCCATTCAGGGAAAGCTTCCGAGAACCCCCACCCTCCGATCGAGCTGAAATTTTGCACAAACCTTCCTTTTAATATTTTGAGGGGTATGCATAACCTTGAAGTTAAAAAACAGATCGATTTTCAATATTTTTTTTCATCTCGGGTATTGGGACGATAAGGTCGATATTTCGCGGACAGATAGTACATAGTCTTGACATGTCACCTTTTTTTTTATTGCAAAATATATATGAACAACGTAATCATTGTCATTTAACCCTTTGAAGCATACATTTTTCCTTACGTGCAATCAGCTCAAAACTTTGTACTCGGGGTTTTTCGGGGTCGCTGATTACAAATCTGCACTCAAAATTTGGAAACTCAAGATTGCGGATCCAATATGACGAACCAAAATGCTCTAAGTCGCTTGATGAAGATGAAACTCCATATGCAGGGGTTTTTTGAGTCGTTGAATTCGAATCTCAGTTCAAAATTGAACAATAAAAATGGCAGTTCCAATATAGGATAATGAAACACAAATCTGGCTTGGTCACTGATACTAATCTGAGCATATAGTTTAAACGTAAATCGCAATTGTTTTGCGGCCTACGACACCTAAAACGATTTCAGTCTTTAGGTACAAATAAACATGAAAAAGTGAAAAAAAATATTCAAAGTGAAAATGCAAAAAAAATATATAAAATAAAAAAGCAAAAAAAATTTAAAAATTTAAAAATATGGAGCTAGAAACTCGCTACGTCCTCGCCGTTACCTCCGGGTAATGCTAAAAGCGTAATTCTTTTAGAAATTCAGTATAACAGAATCAACATATTGAGCAACTCCGATGTTTTAATAATTCCAGTAAAATCTCCGGTTTTGGTCCGCCATATTGGATTCGCCATTTTGAATTTCTGGATGTTGAGCTCGAATTCGTAATCAGCGACCCAAAAAACGTCTCTGAATTAATTTGTTGTGGATGGTTTACCTGCTATTAGGCACAATTACATTTATTGTCTAAAAAACGTGTTTTTTTGTACTGTAGTGATGATCAACCTCCACTAAGTGCAACATAAGCCCTTAATAGTTATATTGTAGTAACAATTGATCTCTTAACATCCTAAATATACATTTACATTCGTCGTTATACGGTAAAATTTTTTTTAATTTTATTCAAGACAACCCCCAAAGGGATTTTTGGCGACGCGCAATAGTTCGTTGGTTTGGGGTTGTTTCGATTTGTTTGGGTATTTTTGTTAGGACAAAACGGCAGGGTTGGGATTGTTTAAAACAATTGATTCAAACAACTGTTTAAAACAGTGTTTAAAACACACAAAAATAGAGACCTGAATTTAAAAAATGTTAAAAACAAATTGCTTTCAACATATTTCAAACACCATACTAAAAACGTCAGTGTTTTTTAAATTTATTACATCAAACAAAATTAGTTGCAATTATGAGAGCACTAAACAGAAATCTGACTGAGCTGTGATGGGATGATATGTGATGAGATGAGTGAGTGAGACATATGGATGTAAAAAAATATTAACTTTAACATACTTATTTAAAATTGACCAATTCTAGATATGAGGACGAATCATAAATCAGAGAAAATAGCTATTGAGTAATAATTTCAACAATTTTACTTAGTACTCTAGTAAACAAGTAAGGAACATTATGTAAACAAATTATTTAACATATTTAATATATAAATAATAATTTCACTATGATGTCAGCTGTACTTCAGAATAGACCCCATATTGTTTTAAACATGTTTTAATCAATGTTTAAAACCTGTTTTAAACACCTCAAAAAAAACTTTCAGTCCCAACTGATTTAAAACATGTTTTTTTTGTTTTCTAAATAAGACATGATGTTTTGTTCTTTTTGAAATAACACTGTTTTTCCAACCCTGCAAAACGGACAGTGCGATAAGATATATACGTATGAACGGAGACGTAGCACATATAGATATAGTCTGTGCGCGTTAAAAAAACTGAAAAATTCAATATCTCGAAAACTATTGCGAGTCGTCAAAACCCCTTTAGGGGTTCTTTTAAGGCGTTACCCCCACTTGTAGCGCAAAAAAAAGCCTTTTTCATGAATTTTTTAAAAGAAAACTACAAAACTTTTTTAATCGATCAATATACCATCTTAAAGAACACATCTTGAAGAACTTTCAGTAATTTTTTTATTGAAAAATATTACATGGTTTAGTGGCAAATGGCCGTCAATGAAATAATGTTTTTATATACACGGTTTGCGGTGACCAACATTGCAGCGAACTGGATCATCTGAAAAAAAATGCGGATGGATTTAGTCAAATATAAGTATAAACTAGTCTTTAATCGAAGGATTTTAAAAAATATTCATTTTTCACAAAATGGCGGACAGTCAAAGTTAATGGTTCGATTTTAACGAAAAAAACGGCCGTTTTTTGGCTATAAAACGGTGATTTTTTTTTCGAAAAAAAAAATCGAACGATTAAAGACTACATTTTTATGTATTAAATAAGCCTGCAAAATTTAAAGAAGATCGGTTCATTAGTGTTCGAGTAATCTTGGTCACCGACTTCAGAAATGCCATTTTGAGAAAAACGCGTTTAAAGTTTCAATTTCAGTTCTTCAATTCACGGATTCTTCTCTTTCAACGCTCATATCTCAGTCAATTTTGTTCGGATCGACTTGAAATTTTCAGGACATAATCTCAGATACTCATACTTCAAAAAAATGCAATAAAAAAATCGATTTTTTCAAAATCGCAAGTGGGGGTAACCCCTTAAAATATTACGATGAATCTCTGTGCAAAATTTCAGCTCGATCGGAGTGTGTGGCTTTTCGGAACCTGATCAGCCCTTCACTTCATTATCGATAAGATTTCAAAGCGTGGGACCAGCGGATAAAAAAATAATAATTTCCGCAAATTACAACGGATTGGAACAAACGTCGTGAGACTGAAAAAAAATAAATCCTGGACTATCAGTGTAGGTTCTCGAACTGAGGAAACTTTAGCCTCGTGCTTGACATTGTCGCGATCACAAAGGAGAAGCCGCTCCCGTGCCAAGCTCGCTCCTTACGTTCACCGATGCAGGGCCCCGGGACCATTCCCTTCCTCTTCGTTTTTTATCCCCAATCTGTTACGTGTCACGATGCGGCGTAACCTCGGACTCTTTCAACTCTTCTTCTTCCTTTTTTTTCATTCTCTCTTCTCGTCTCTTCGGGGACTCAAACGGTGAAGAAACGCGAGAATACGCGTTTGGTCGTGTGACGGACATTACGCGACCATTTTGGTCCCTCATAGCAAGAGATAGAGAGGGGGGGGGTGGAGGGTGAGGGAGGCGAGCGACAAAGGGCCACAAGGAGTGACCATATGGCTCACTCGTCTATCGGTCACACCGATCTCTCCCGTGTAACCTGGATGGGTGACCAGACCAATCCTCTCCTCCCCCCCTGCTCCCTCACCTCACCGGAACCTCCGTAAATATCTCCTTCACGTCTCTCACGTGTACGCAGTTCCTCATACGGATGTTAAGAGGCAGAAGTGAATTCGAACTGGCTCCTCATTCAATGGCCTGCAATATCGGTCAAGAATGGGTTGACCCGATTTGTGGGGAGAGATTTTAGGCGAGGAAAAAATGACAAATATTCATGATTTTTTTTTAAAGGAATGATTGCTTCACCATGTTTGAGAATTCGGGTATGTTTTATTACTACTTTTGGCTGTTACATGGTATTTTTTACATTTATTAATCTTTACGAACGGCGGAGTTATGACACGGTCTTCTGAACGGGTTGTGGCGGATGTTGTCAGACGGCGTGACACGTAACGTCGGCAGGATTGATCTGAAATGAAATCAACGAAGATATTTCTTTCATTAACACTTATGCGCAGAATATGAACCAAGAAAAAGTGAGAAAAATTGAAAATCGATGAAATGGTACGCTTTGAAACACGAAGATTGAATTTTCCGAAAAAATTGCTACATTTTATTATAAAAAATAATTTCTTTTTTATTTTCAAAAACACTTAGAGTCATATTTTAGATAAGAAGGTTAGAAAGATTTATACCAAATTTCATCAGAATCGGTCGATTAGTTTTTGAGCCTATGGCGAGGGTTAAAGAGTCAATAAATATCGCAATCCAGTATCGCGATATTCATCTCAGTGCACGTGTCAAGGGGACTAGGTTGAAGTTCCGATTTTGAATGCTCCGACGGTTTAAAATTCCGAATTTGAATGTCCCGAAATTCAAGATGCGGCCGAGTTGAAATTACGAACTTCGAATGAGCGGAACGCTCAAAACTCCGAAAAAATACGACCCCGAAAAATGAAAGCTCCGAAAGAGTTTTATACGAAAGACCAAAACTCCGAAAATCTGAGCACCGTCAAAATATTTTTAAAAGTCTCAAAATTTTCAATCAATTGACGAGTTATTTCAACAATTTTTTTAATAAAAAATTCCTTTTACTTCTATTTTGAAATTTATCTAGACAGTTCTACATCATCGACAGTCAACTAATTTTTTTTTTTAATAAATAAAAAAATTCGGGCAAATTAAGTACTCGGGAAAAATTTGAGCAACGAAATGGCCCTTCGCAAAATGTTTTCCCGGTTCAATGATGATCGCGAATTCTCGTATCGATGAATCAATCAGTACACGCATTCGAGGATGGACGAGCCGCTCGCCAATGACTGTCAAGGCGAAGTAGAAGCTGTACCACGTGACACAAATGCAAGAGAGACTGCTGAAAATTTCGAACAGACGTTTCTCAGAGATTAATAGCATTTCGGGCAAAAAAAACTCGTCAACCTCTGCCTCAGTGCAATTTGCAGAGCCGAAAGCTTTGTTTTTCCTCAAAAAAAAATGTAATCATCTTGAAAAGCCTCATTTGGGAAATTTGTGAGGTTATGCTGACATTGACGTTCACCCTCTTTAAGGGCGGGGTAAAGTTAATTCGGCGAAAAAAAGGCATGTTTTTAAGATTTTTTTTTGGCGTAACGAGTAGTGTTCGTTTATTGAAAAATTTACATATAATAAAGTAACATTTGAACAACATTCTCCTAAATTTGCATTGCAAAATATTCAAAATTGAGCGAGTGAAAATTAAACCCCGGAGGCGCCTCGAAAAAAAGTTGGTTTGCGGTGTGCACCATAACTCGCAACAGAATCATCTGAAACAAAAAAATCAAAATGCATTTGTTAAAGGAGATGTTTCTCGAGGTAATGACGGGAGGATTTTTTTTTTTCGATTTTTCGATTTTTCGTAGCACTTGGGAGCCAAAAACCCGATTTTCGCTAAAAAAATCGGCTAATTTGTTGTTGAAAAATTAGTAATTATTTTAAAAAAACAAGAAAGCTCTCGACAATACCTGGTGAATTATGTGAAGAAGTACTGTGCAAAATTTCAAAGCGATTGGTCCAGTAGATTTTGAGTTATCGTCCACACGGACTTCAAATATGACAAGTCTCAGAAAAACGGTTTGAAAAACGCAGAAGAGTTTGGTCACTTAGCGCTCATTGCACATAAGTTTGAGAACACTTCTCGATTGCATAAAAATCTGAGAAAATTCATGCATATTAAAGGTACTCAAAAGATTAATTTTGCATAATAATAATTCCAAAATGTTATTAACAAAATGATGAAAAAAAAAATTAGTCAACAAATTTCCCCGCAACCCAATTTTTTTTCGTGATTCGTTCATTTTTCTGAATACGTATGAATTTTTTCAGATTTTTCAATTATCTTTGAATTTTTAGAAAATCAAAATAAAACTCGATAATTTTCTTATACTCACTCAAAGTCGTCGATGCCAGGTCCGTAGAGCAAAAGGCTTCCATCAAGATGATCGAGAGCATCTTTTTGCGTTTGTCTACGCAAAACTCTTTCTTCCTTACTATCGTGCGCCGCTTGCTCAGGTATAAAACCCGGCATGGAGCAATAGACGCTCAAATACTCATAACTTCGTCAATTTTACTCCGATCGACTTGAAATTTTAACACAATATTCTTGATATATTATGCATTCATTTAAAAAATTTAAAAAAAATGAAAAAAAAAATTTTAATACTTTACCCCGCCCTTAATCTTCCAGAGTCACGGCGATCAAATGCCGTACCGTTGCAGCTGGTGTTCGCGTCTGTTCAAGCACAAGCGAAGCAGAGATCGTCACGTCAAGTTGCACACCGGCGACCGAAGGTATCGGTGCTCCCATTGCGAGGCGGCGTTCTCCAGAAGGTAATTTCCCCTATGATCCACAACTACCGTAACTGAATTCCTCGCGTACGCTCCGACCAGCTTCGCAGTAGCGAAGTATCCTTGGCAAAAATTTAAGAAGAAAAAGCCGACCCCACCACGGGTCTCGGTATCGCGTTGCGTAAGGAAGTCGTCTTCCTTCGGGCTGTATGACGACACAGTCCGAAGAAGAAGCATTAAGATGAAAGGAGCAGCTGGGCGGGTAGGGAGGGAGGGCGTTTAGAAATGATGCACGGATTCAAAAAGAAAAGCATAAAGAAACAAAACAAAAAACGATCGAGAAAGAAGCCAGAGTAAAAAAGAATATATCAGTAAGTGTCTCGTTTCGTGGCTCGCGGGGAAACCGAAGAATCGTATCGTCAGGATTAAGAGGTGAGCCTGAGGACACACCGGCGTTACTATCCCCCTATGCTATAGCCCCGCGGTCTCCCTCCCGAACCCAAGGAGCACACCGGGCGACAAATGACTAATGATCACACGGCGACCAAGCAGCTACGTGCATTAATCAAGCTTACTTCTTGAGGGGTGCTTCGCCTGTTGCTGCTCTCACACGTATATCTCATAGCGAGGCGTCTTCATAGTCCCTGGCATTTGCAGTCGCGTGTGTGTAGGTCCCTGTGCGTGTCCATTTAAATGCTGAGCCTCTTCGTCCCGCGAGCTCTTATACAACCGGTACTTACATATGCATTGCCCATATACATCGTAAAAGGTGAGTATGAAGACATTCGACTCCAAGGATAGTCCTCATAGCAGTCCATTGTTCCGATACTCAACGTTACGTTAGCCTAGCGTGTCCTCGAAATAGCGTTTAGACGATGGTGAGGATATTCACACAGAGGTCAATTCAAGAACCGTCCGGTCCTCAAAACGACCACGCGTCATGATAGCCAGCTTTGCATGGATGTAACGGCTTCAAAATATCCTATTGTACACACATGTGGGTGAGCGCGTGTGGCAGGTAGGCGTATAGGTGTTGGGGGACAACAGGTAGAACATTAGTCAAGTGTCTCGTTGCCAAAGCGCGCGCGCTTGCTCGCCCTTAGCTCATTTTCGTGTCTCGTAGCACCTTAAGCCGCCTTCCGAGCTCTTTTCTTGTTGGAATACTCGTCGTCAGTCGGTCGGTTCTCTCCACTCTACTCAGCTTTTTCCTCTCTCTTCTCTTTGTACTCCGTGTTGGAACGGTTGCGGAAGATGGAGATGATTTAGTGAACCGGCTGTGGTGGATTTAGTTTACAAGATTTTAGTTACACACATGCGTACCGAGAGTGCGAGCATGACGAGCGTCGTCTATGATGATGATTCAATATGTGCGCGCGCGCGATTGCTCGGTAAGTCCAATGAATCGACTGAATCAACTTGTCGGAATGGACGTCCGAACTCGTACTGAGATCCACTTGAGATTCGAGACGGCGATCTCCGTTGGGTTGTTGCTGCATCGGTGGAATCGCGACAGGTATAACGAGGACTGAGCGAAGACGTTACCTTTAGGATAGCTGGAGGTAGGAAGGTTCCGGAAGATTCCCCGTAAGAAGATGCTGGAAGATGCCAGATAGGGAGATTCCGGAAAATTCCAGATGGGTGGATTCTTCCCGTCTAGATAAGAATCTTCCTATCCTATGCGGAATCTTCCTATCCGGACGAGAATCTTCCAATCCAGATGAGAGTCCTCCTGTCCCGTCTGGAACCTTCCCATCCGGATGGCAAGACTCTGGCAGGGTGGAAGGGTGAAATTAGGTCTTCGTTGATCCGCCCGCTGGACCAGTGGGCAGTGGGCAATTACGACGATGCTCGTATCGGTAGAGAATAGGTGGAACAGAACCAAAAGATTCCGGTTCCAAGTACATTGATCAACGAACGCGCTGACGCGTTGTTGCAGTGACCACCTGAAGATTCACATGAAGACACACGACAATCAGAAGCCTTATCAGTGCACCGCTTGTTCGCGCGGCTACAACACAGCGGCTGCCCTAACCTCGCACATGCAATCGCACAAGAAGCACGCGAGTCCGAATCAAAACGCGAAGATAGCGGACATCGATTACGGACGACGAAGCGTTTCGTCGCACAGTACCTCGTCACCGCCTGTCCAAAATTCGCCGTCTCCGAGCTTGAGTCTCGGCGCAAATCTGAAGAATTCCCTGAAGTCGCATCAATCGATTTACAGCAGCGGGAACAACGGTCCGAAAACGTCGGCCATGCTGAATTCGCCGTTGAAGTTGGCCTGCATGTATTGCACGAAGGACTCGTTCACGAGTATGCACCAATTGCAGATGCACGTACACGCGATGCATCAGGCGATACTGAACGGGGCGACCTTGAACGTGGAGTGCCCGGGGCAGGCGAATAAGCAGGAAGCGATCAGCTCCATGGGCCGCGACGGACCCACCGTTGCGGAAAGAAACAACGAATCCGAGAGAACGTATCGTCGCGATAAGTCCGTGGAACTGGACCGGCTGAACACTACGGACGACGCATTCTCCTGCGGCCAGTGCACCATGAAGTTTTCCAGTCTGAGCGAGCTGCGGGATCATCTGTTGGCGATTCATCGAGGCGACGGATTCGGCTCGAGTCTGATGATGTGTCCGCTTTGCGGTATTCCTTGCGCCTCTGCTGCCTCCTACGCGGAACACTACGTCCTTCAGCACTGCGAGAATCGCCGGGTGGCCGGCAAGGATTCGCACCATCGAGACTGGGACGTTTCGCGGATGAACGGTAGCCGCGAGAGCAGTCGAGCTGCCTCGGAGGATCAGGGCACGACGAGCAGATCTGATAATGGAACGTCGGAGCCTGCCGACTTGACGAAGAAGCAGGCGAGACCCGGTGATACCGGTTACACAAGCGGGACACTTCTGTGCGGTCAGTGCGGCGCTGCGTTGAAGGACTTCGAGTCGTTTCGCGAACATCTGGCCCGTCATCTTCAAGCCGATCAGCAGCAGAGCAGCGAACCGTCGCCGAGGAATCCGTGCCCCAAGTGCGCCGCGAGTTTTCCCGAACGCGAAGACATGCTGGCACATCTCACCAAACACTATCTTGGCCAAGTCACCAAGGAGTACACTTGCGGCGCTTGCAAGAAGTCGTATCCCCATCCGGATCTTTTGCAACGTCATCTACTCGACACCCACGCCCAACATCTCTACCGGTGCGCCGTCTGCCGTGACACCTTCGACTCAAGAGTCGCCATTCAGGTCCACTTCGCGGTCAAACACAGCCAGGAGTCTCAGATCTATCGTTGCAACGCGTGCAACGCCTCCGGCAACGAGAATTCCCCCGGGAATTCGCCGGGCGAGGTTAGAAATTGCTTCCGCACCGAGGCCGAAATGGCCAATCACGTTAGATCCATTCACGCACCATCAGCGAACATCAGCGACGAGGCACCTCCGCGAAGAAGTCCCGCGGTCACGCCAGCCGGTAACGCCGTTAATACCAGCAGATGCGTCTTTTGCGGTCACTGCTGCAACACGGATTTGGAGCTGCAGCTTCATCTGGCGAGCCACTCCGCCAATCTCTATCGATGCCCGATCTGCAGGGAAGGATTTCCCGTTGAGTTCCTCTTGGAGAGGCACATAGCTCAGGCCCATCGAGCCAGCAGTGATCGGAACGACGGAAGGGAAAATGGAAGGTCCTACAGGGCGTCAAGGTCGCAGGACGAAACGGTGAGTCGACTCGTCTTTTCATCTGCAGTTTTTGAACTTTTGTGGCATTCGATCATACGTTGAGAAGCTAGATGCAGTCAGAGGCGTGAAAAAACGAGCATTTTCAATGATTCAAGAAAAATAGTAATTATGTTTGTTTTACAAAAGTGGTTACGCAGACTTTGAATGTTATATTTCAACTTGACTTGTACTAACTTTCACAAAAAACTATTGATCATTTATAAAAATATCGCCATCTTTGTCAGACCCCCTTCGGCATGTAGTGCTTTGCTGTGACCATCATACAATTTTACTCGATCATCTGAAATAAAAAAATCAAAAAAGAATCATTAGTTTAATAATAAATCTAGCGCTTAATCGGAGCTTTTTTTCTTCAAAAATTAACCAAATGGCGCCTCCCGACAGATAACTCTCGATTTTCGAACAAAAAATCGCTCGTTTGTTGTTTTCAAAAAATATAAATGTTCAACAAAAATGGAAATCCTTTGATTGAGGACTAGTTTTTAATGCTATCGATAAGCACACCAAATTTCATCAAAATCCATTGAGTGGTTTTTCAATTATAGTGGTCACCGTCTTTAAAAACATAGTTGCGAGAAAAACGTGTTTAAAGTTTTTCGATGTGGATACAATATTATATGTTCGTAAAATGTTGAGCTCGAAGGACGAAGCTAAACTTTTTTATGTGTTTTGATCCACTGAATCCGACTATCCCAATTTTTTTGCCAAAAAGTTGAGCATTCCATTGTTTGTAGCCAATTGTTAAAACAATTTTTCAAAAAATTAAAGTTTTTCGGGATGAAATATTTTTAAAATTTATTTTGGCTAATTTTAAAACGAAAGTATTCTTTATAAAATTTTGCTAAAGTTTATAGTTTTTCAGTAATACATTTTTGCGAATTTCCGAAAGAGTTTTCCAATTTCACACTTGATTTATGTAAAGAATTACTATTTAAAAAATTACTCAAACCGAATCATCAATTCCTGGCCCATACAATAGAACTTCTGCCGATGCGGAAGCTTCCAAAATACATATCAATTTGTTGCTATCTTCGAAGACTATTTATAGAATATAATAGGGGGGGGGGGTCGTTGCTTGCAGCTGCCGTCCGCCACCTACCATGGGGACCCGACGCCCCTTCACTAATTATGGGATATCCCAGAAACTATCCATCGGATTGACTTGAAATTTTCAGGGAATATTTTCGAAACACCATACTTCAAGAAAATGTATTAAAAAAATCGATTTTTTCAAAATTCTGACTGCATCTCACCCCTCAAACATATCGTGCAGGGTCAATGTGAACATCAACGCTGTCAATGTGGCCAGCCAGTTCAAGCAGCGTCGTATTGATGAACTTGCTGACCATCCTGCTCTCTTGCTCGGCTTTGTTTGCAGGCGAGGTCACAAAAGCGCGGACGATCGCCAGCCTCGAGTAACAACAATTCGCTGAATCAGCGGGACAACAATAACAAACGACCGAACTACGGGGCGGTCAGCAACGGGACCGGCACAAGCAGCTCTCTCGTGCAACAATGCGAGCTCTGCGAAAGAGCCGAGTTCACAACAGAAGCGGAACTTCAGGCGCACAAAAAGCTCGTCCACACACCGATCAAGGTACAGGCTAAGTCTCTACCGTTGCTCAGTATGACCTGCGCTTACTGCGGCGAGGTTTGCCGTTCGCGAAGCGATCTGGAGTCCCACACGAGAGTCCAACACGCCTCGAACGAGCCCGGTGGACGTCACAAGTGTAACATTTGCGACGAGGTCTGTCCATCGGGCGGGACATTGGCCGAGCACAAGCTCCAGACTCATTGCAAGATTCAAGTGAGCGACACTTGTATCGTGTGTCGCGGCACGCTGTCGAGCGAGGCCCAATTCGTGGAGCATGTCCAGCGACACAGCTTGGAGAGTGGCGAGTCCCATCAACGTTGTACGGACAGCACGCTTCCTCTTTTGCCTGCGGCTTGCGTCGTTTGTCGTCAGACGCTCATAAGCGATCTTGAGTGTCGTTTGCACGCGTCTCACCATTTGAGGCTTTCCAATGTACCTGGAGTGACGATTGCCAGTCCAAGCCCGAATCACCACAAGCAACAACAACAACTCTTCCAACAGAGCAATCTGAGCTGCTGTCTTTGTCTGCGAGACTTCAGCGTCGATGACTTCGTAAGCTTGCCGTCCAATAATCCCGTGGGCGCCGGTGGTGGGCCACCATTGAGGGTCTGCAGACCTTGCTACGTCAGGCACTCCCAAGGCCTGCCCATACTCAGTTCACCCTACGAACACGTGAGACAGTCCAAGAGCGAACGAAACACTTGGTTGAACGGTAAGGATCGCCCCAACAGGGACAACTCGAGGGATCAATGGGATCAGAACGAGAGATCGTACGGCGTTGACGAGCGCGACAGGAGCCAAAGCGCGAAGACCGGGATCAACGGATCGGATGGTGGCGACAGGTGCGACGAGTGCGGTATCAAGTTTGAAAGTCCTGGCGAGGCTGAAGCTCACAGGATCAAGGAACATGGCAAAGGAACAAGGAACACTTACACCTGCATACAATGTCAGGTAATTTTATCACGAGCAGCTCACCTCTTTAGGCTAATCGCGAATCATCGATAACCCACACCTGTATACGGCGGGTAACTTAGCTGGGAATCTTTGGCTGGGATGCATGGCTGCTTTTGCCTGGAAGGTAACTTCAGCTCGAAGCAAAGTTTAGCTGCAAATCTTCTGTCACATTGTCTTTTAGCTCCGTTCAGCTGGTAGTAACGCCAGCGGGAAGATAACTTAGTTTCAGCTCACGTTGCCTGGATGGTAAATTAGTCAGTTGAAGCTGATAAACGACTATTACCGAATTAGGAATGATCAATCGATTGTCTATGCTGCAACCACAAAGTACTTGCCTATTAGCGATGCCGGCTCTAACCTTGGCAAACTTCAGCCGATGATAATTTCAGCCTTGGCAAACTTTAGCTGAAAGTCTTTGGCTGTTTTTTAGCTACTTTCAACTGCAGGGTAACTCCAGCTGAAAGATAACTTAGCTCTACATCACTTTGGCCGGATGGTTACTTAGCAAGTTGAAGCTGATAAGCGACTTTTACCCAATTAGGAATTACCAGTCGATTGTCTATACTGCAAACTGGTAAATGTTCGGAAGTGGGGCTCCTGCTAGAATGAGGTTAATTTTCCATAAGGTTCAAACAAACCCAAACAACTCAAAACAATCCTAAACAACCCCAAACAGCTCCAAACAATCCCAAACAAAAATTAGCCTGATTATAGCAGTAGCCCCACTTCCGAATATTTACCTACAGACCTACTACCTAACTGGTACTTTCCCATTATCGATGATGTCTCTTGAAGGGCCCTGCGTATCGGAAAGCAGAAAGTGGTCATCTTGACGTATTTAGCGATAATTCTTTCATCCATTCCTTCACATTTGAACCAGGGCATTGGTATCCCTTGAATATTGAAACAGCATTTCCATTCGTAATAATTTGGGCAGCGATATTCATAAAATGGTCGATTGCGTTAACTGTTTTCAATAAAGGGGAATCCTCGAGCTTAGGTTCGACTGCTTGATGGAAGTTCTTGTTCAGAAGACATGTAGCGACGTTAATGAACATGGCGCAGCGATATTCATAAAATGGTCGATCGCGTTAACCGTTCTCAATAAAGGGGAAGCCTCGAGCTTTGGTTCGACTGCTTGATGGAAGTTCTTGTTCAGATGACATGTAGCGACGTCAATGAACAGGGCGCAAGTAGGTAATGACGCGATTGTGGCAATCTCGCAGATGTCTTTCCCATCGGAGGAGAAAATTCGTCAGCACGTGAGGAAGGTCCATTTGGGATCCTCGAGCACGTCCTTGAGCGAGGCGTTGCGCTGTCACCTTTGCATATTCGAAGCCAACAGTCCTCTCCAGCTCCAGGGACACTTGATAGAGCACACTTTCGCCGGTTGCGCTGGCCTCACCTGCTACATCTGCCAGGGTCTCTTCACGACGCCCCAGGCACTTCAGGTGAATATCATTGAGAGTCCGCGACAATTACAAAACCTCCGCATCCTTCGTTGAATCCTAATCGGGACTGGTATTTTTTTCACCCAAAAGAATCACATGCTGCAGCAACACGGACTCGGCGCCCGTCCCTACGACTGCAGCAACTGCGGCCTCAAGTTTTTCTTCCGCATCGAGCTTGAACATCACGAGATGATGGTGCATCGCGGTAACGACACCTCGTCACCCAAAATGGCGGACGCCGCTCGAGACGTCGCGCCGGAAAATCGCGAAATGGCCGAAGATTCAGGCATCAAACAGCTGGACGAGGATAATCGCGAGCTGCCTGCATCGAACGCTGTCACCGTGAAGGAAGAAATCGTCGGCAGTCCCAGCGACAAGGACTTCCAGCTGGACGACCATGTTGGACAAAATGGCGATTCGGAAACGAAAGAAGAGGAGCCACATTTTCTCGAAGCTAAGACGGAATCTTTTGGGATAGCGCACAGCGAAGACAATACACAATCTTGATTAGTTCGGAATTACGTCGGAACGTGTTGATAGTCGATTGTGACATTTGGCTACGTCGTTCGTTTGAACAAAAAATGCAAAATCGGTATTAGGAATATTTCCCTTACGCCGAAATATGGCGTTTTCGTTCTAATTTTTACAGAAGCGAGCGCTGAACTCTGAGAAAAAAGGTTCGAGAATAATCTCGATCGTTTTGCCTGTACGTGGTTGGGGCTCAGCCCAAATATCCGGACGTCTCGGGTTTGGGTTTGTTTGGGTTACAAGTTGTTTTTTTTTTTTCATCAAGTTAAGCGAACGATTCGCGAGAGTAGGGTCGACGTTGAGCTGACACGACGAAGTAATTATCGTAACATTACTAATAACAATAATAACAATTATAATAACTACGAAGTAACACTATGATTTTTATTCCCAGTTATACACGAAGTGATGAGCGATCTTTCGACACGAAACATCGAACGAAGGGGAAACATTAGTAACGTTTGAAAGACGAGGGGGGAAAAAACGTAATTTAAGGCCTTAGGCCACAGTAACAGTAAATCATGTGCGAATTTAACAATTTTTTTCGTATGAAAAAGTGATTCACTCATAAAATTAATTACACATCTATTTAGTATGAATATCAAGCTGTTAGAATTTTTTTTTTTCGATGTACAAAATGGCAGAATACTCGAAACTTTTCGAAGAAGGTTTTTTCCAATTGACGTGACAAATAAATTCAACAATTTTCACTTGATTTACTTCAAATTTGAAAGTTATGTTCCTGATTGCATTTCGCAGAGAAGTTCGTACGGAATTTCTGATTAATCGAGAAGTTTTCATTTTATGAGCAGTTTATGAGCAGTTATAACGAAATTTTTCACCGAAAATTCATTTCTTAAGGGCATGTATACAACTAGAAGCCGGAAAAAGGTCATTTTTGTGAATTTTTTCAAGGAAAACTATTTGAAATTTCGGATTGGAGTTTCAATTATCTAAAAGTATATACATTCAAAAATATGTTTAATTTTCTTTATTTAAAAATATCAAAAAATATACAAGGATATTGTATGATCCTTGGAGCGTCGTAAAACAAATCGGTACCCGAAATTTCTCGAAAACCAATGAACCGATTGCCTTGAGGTTTTTTGTGGTTATTCTATACACCATTATCTAGTACTTGTCATAACCGATTTTGGAAATATCGATTTATGACAGAATGGCGGACGTTTGAACATAAATAGTGATTTTTGGGCCAAAAATTAGTTACTATTTTGCCTATAAAACAAAAACTAAGCAACGGAAAAAAATCCTCTGACAAGTACTAGATAATGGTGTATAGAATAACCACAAAAAACCTCAAGGCAATCGGTCCATTGGTTTTCGAGAAATTTTTAGTACCGATTTTTTTACGAAGCTCCAAGGATCATACAATATCCTTGTATATTTTTGATATTTTTAAATAAATAAAATTAAACATATTTTTGGATGTATATACTTTTGGATAATTAAAACTCCAATCCGAAATTTCAAATAGTTATCCTTGAAAAAAATTCACAAAAATGACCTTTTTTCGGCTCCTAGGTGTATATCTCCCGTTAAGTTCAAATACCTACGACTTTTGAATAAAACAATACTTCTCTAGGTGTTCTAATGTAAATTGACGAGAATTTTTGTTTTTTGTTCTAGGTAAATAATTTCGGATGCTAAATGTCCAGGGTTGGAAAAAAAAACTGTTTTATTTAAAAAAAAACAAAACATGTTTCATTTAGAAAACAAAAAAAAACATGTTTTAAATCAGTTGTACCTAAAAGTTTTTTATGAGGTGTACTCCGAAGTACAGGTGAGATCGCACTGAAATTGTTATTTATATATTAAATGTGTTAAATAATTTGGAGCCGTTTACATACTGTTCCTTACTCGTTTACTAAAGTTCTAATAATGAGACTGATGTACGGGGATTCCCCGAACATTCAACTTTTGTCAAGACAGTGCTGCCGTGCTCGCGGAGCATGAAGTGTTGCTTGTACATTACAAAGTATTTTATCCTGACGTTGCATTGTTTCATTTTCTGACATTTTAATTTATGATTTCCTGCAGTGCAAAAAAATAATTCAAAACGAAGGACCGAGTATCCCTAATCCGTTTTTAAATAACGGGTTTTAAACATTTTTTATTAATTTTTTTAATTTTTAGTTTTATTATTTTTTCAAATAACCGCGCTTTAGTGACGATTTTTCGTATTGTATATGTAAATCGAGTCAATCGATTTCAAACAAACTCAAATCTATTTTGTTTAATATAATAAATGAAAAAAAACACTGATGTTTTTAGTATCGTGTTTAAAAAATGTTTAATACAATGTGTTTTAAACATTGTATATTCAGGACTGTATTTTAATGTGTTTTAAACAGTTGTTTCAATCAATTGTTTTAAACAATGCAAACCCGGTAAACGTCACGCCGCCGAGCGCCTAAAAAAAAGATCAAAGAAAATATTAGTAGTTGGCCATTTTGTACATCGAAAAAAAAAACAATTTTAACAGCTTGATATCCATACTAAATAGATGTGTAATTAATTTGACGAGTGAGTCACTTTTTCATACGAAAAAAAATTCTTAAATTCGCACATGATTTTATACCCGTCACTGTTACCTAAGGCCTTAATTATGGAAATAAAATTCCACTGTCCTGTACATAGATTCCGTAGAAGTGGTGAAAGTTATGTACAATTTTTATGACAATTGAGGCTCGACTTATCGTAATAAATAATACGATACAATTAGAGCGGTGCTTCCTTGGAGTAGGCAAGTTTTTGAGATTGGAGTGAAGAAAAAATGAAAAAAGAAACAAAGTATTATTTTTCATTTAACTCATTACTGTTACACGTTGTTTGGCCGGAGCGAGCTCGGTAGTTCGGAACTTCTCGAGTTCGATAAGGCGATTAATTGTTTGAACCTTATTTGTATCAATGATATTTTACACGCCCGTTAATTTTTATTGCCCCTTACGTTTTTAAACTCAATGTCCGAGTACTATTATTGTTGTAACATTATTCATTTTTGTTCTTCTACTAGCGTTGGTAATTAATCGTGCACTGTTGGTTATTCATTCGAGGGTTTTATTTTCATTTCGCACCAATACGATTTGTCTATATATTTTGGAGCGTGCCGAAAAAATAAAATGATGAATAAAATTATCCCTCGCCTCTTTAAACATTGTTACTAGGTACAAGAAAAATTCACGCCAAATTTGGCTCTCCAGCGCGAAGTCCAAGGACAGTTTTTTCCTCACTGGATTTGCACGGGAAACTTACGCTTAAGGTTGCACACCACGAAAATTAATTTTTATTTTTCTGATCAGCTTGGAAGTTGAACCTTACGGATTAAAAAATTTTTTTTCAGAATATCGAGGTCTTGATTTTTGCGCGAATTACGAATATTCGAAAAACGCATGTATTGCTGATGAAAATTTAAAAAAATGGCTTTTTCACATAGCTGCGATTTGTGTAAAAATAGGGATATCGAGATTGAAGGGTTAGGCTACTGTGATGACCCGAAAATCAGGGTTATTTTAGATAATTAATTTTGAAGGAATAAAGATGATTGAAAAATCGTTTGGATATTTCTTTGTACGTGCATTCACAAAGTTGTGTATCAAATTTCATTAAAAACTATTAATGATTAACGAAGTTATAAACAATCTCGTTAAGGATCTTTGAATTTGGAAGGGCTCAATGGTGTACTTGATTTTGGCTACCCGGTGAGTCAAAAACAAAACAAAAACGAGTTTTTTCGTGCAATAGATAATATTGGCTAAAACTTGACCGAGCTGTTTTGTGTTATCGTGTTTCACTAATTTAAAAGAATTGATTATTTTTCTGGAATTTTCGAGGAAAAAGCACATTGTTATTATTAAACACTAATGGAAAACAATGTTAAGAAGAAAAACGTCGGTCAAGACTAAACTGAAATCGTTTACACCGTTTTGAAGAACGTAGTTTCGAGAAAAGCGCGTTAAATTTTTTTACTAGCAGTTATATCGCTGTAATCATAGGTTTCCTTTCAATCTGCGATTCCTGCACCATATATAGGACTTTTCCTCTTGAATTTGAGTCGCCTCGAGCGACGAACGAGTATTCGTCATTTCCACAGTCGCCCAACCCCTTAAAAACAAACCTTCGTGAAGTCGTAAGGCTTAGCTCCAAGAATGTCCAAGCGGATTTCAAAAAAATTCCCAAGTCGTTTAGTTAATCACGGTTGGACGTAAAGGGCGAACTTCCGGTGTGAATCGAATGTAGAAAAAAATTATCCAGCGCTAGAGACTTCGAGTGCGGCATGAATTTTTTTTAACCCAATGATATTGCTTAATGCAGAAAGAGCCGGATTTTTTTTTCAATTCTTTCGACACCTCACCCAAATTCACAACTCATATTTGTGAATTTATATATATACACACTCGTTACGAAATTTGCGGCTAAATCGATGGATACGTTCGTTTCCATCCACTCACCCAACAGCAGCGAAAAAGAAGGAAAAAAACGAACACACCCGCAAAACGGTAATATCATTTAAAAAATATGTTAACGAGATTAATAAGAATAACGAGATGCAATAACCTGTCCATTAGAATTACATGCTGATATATAAGTAAGGATATTAATTATATACGAAAATAAATTATTGTTTTAAATCCGGGTTTCTGCAGTTTTGACCGTCGTATCCTATCCACCTAATCTCTCGAGTCCCGCAACGCGTGTTGTGCGAATATGGTACATATGTGACTGAATTCGCGAACGGGGAACATATCGCGGCAAGCCTATGATCCCATCCTCGTAAAGTTAATCTCGAATAATACGAGCAGAGACAAATCGTTTAAGGTGAGATTCCGAAAGCACACTTGAGCCTATATAAGCGCGTGCGCAATACGCCCTGAACGCTAATTTGTCTGTTTTAACGATCGGCTTTTTAAAACTTTTAATTGCGTATATATATGTATATAAATCCATTATAAAAAGAATTCAATGACAATTGATTAAAAATAATAGCGGAATTGAATTTGAAAATTCATTTTAACGTGGTTTTTAATTGGTATTAGAAAATTGTTGTGTTCCTCATCGGAAAAAACCATCGAGAATATTGAATTTATACACACATATATATATATATATATACAGTATTCTCGATTATTTTTTTGTTTTTATATATTTCATATATAAATATTTTTTGAATATTTTTTATATTTATTTATATATGATTTATATTTTTATATATGCAGTATACGCATTTATTTTTTCCGAATTCGAAAAAAAAATCCGATCAAGGAATTTACCATTTTTTTAAACGCCAATTAAAAACAACATTAAACTTGATTTTCAAATTCAATTCAGTCGCTGCTTACGGGCGGATGTATGCTATAATTTTGAATCGATTGACATTTGCCTATTTTTATATCAGATTTAATTTCTCACCTTGACTTCAAAAGGCGGACCACACCGAGCTTCGGGACCTGATAGTTCGAGAAACAGGAATATTCCGCGCTCCATTGGAAGATGAACAGCGTTCGGCTCTCCGTTTTCTCGAAATGTGATCTGCTTAGAAGGAATCTTGGCCGCAGGATTTTTACCGACCGAACGTTCGGTATCCGTGAACTATGATCGATTTTTTACGACAGATGTATTTACCGCCGGACGGTATGATATCGACGGCTGGTCAAGAAGGAACATCCTGCTTACCGACGTGTTTGACAAGTCAACACGGTGTACCGACTGATGGTATTCGGCTCACCATCCGTGGGAAAAGAAGAAAGCGTATTTTGACGATGTACTGCTCGTCGGTAACAAACCGACCGATAGTTGAAATTTACCTACAATGAGTATCATTGAATTGTAAGCTTCACGTGTGAATCTTTACCAACAAATTCAGCTAGTCGAGGACAATGAGTTGGTTTCGGTTTTGGAGATAAAAAAAACAAACATTTATGAATATGCATATATATAGATATATATGTATAAACTGCAGAATAAAAACCAAGTGGCTATCAATATTTATTTGCATATACGAATATGCCTACAAAGATTTTAACCGTTCGAAAGGCAATCGCTCCGTACGAAACAGCACTGCAGCGCGCCTGCGTACAGGTGCCGAACGATTTCCGACCCGAAGCAGCTCAACGATGATTCCCGCTCGTGCTCGTCAGGACGTCTGCTGGCAATCGAGCGAGACGGAAAAATGTCAGTGCCGTGGCCCGAAAAGCCTGAAGGAGCACGCGGGGTGCTCGGAAGTCGTGAGTCCAAAAACGGGCCGCAACATTTTCATACGCGCGACAGGTTACGAGCTGGCGGGTACCCCCGTCGCTTCTTTCACGTCGTCCCTGGCTACTACTCGGCGTGCCAGCAGCAGTACTTCCAGAGCCGTGAGGCTTGATGGATCCTCCCATTTTTGTGTTCGTCGTTATTTATTTCTAGTCGCGCGTCACACACCGCGAACGGACCTTGTTAACTCGTATTAAACATATCAAGGATTATAACATATTTTTCCTCTCTATATATATATAGATATATATATAAACATATGTGTACATATATATTTGTCTCTCTCGCTCTATTCGCCTTCTCTACCATGGAAACAGTGAGACGAGTGATTGAACATTTTTACTGCAAAAGCACTGCCTCTACGACGGGAAAATACAACCAGTGAGAATCTCTCATTCCGGCTGTGCAGCAGCGAAATAAAGTACGACAAAATAATGAAATAAACTGAATCATCAATTTTCTTATTCGGTGAAAGTGTGTACGAGCCAGGAAATCGGACAAGTGAATTAAAGAATGTATGCATACACATGTGTATACACAAAATAGAATCATAGACACATACAGGTACAGGCGCGCATATATGTTCATGTGTATGGGGAAAGGACATTTTAAGTCCGTTATATCTATGCAACGTTGGCTATTGGCACATCTGGCTGTTTCAAGGCTAGTCCTTATAGTTTTTCTTTCATCATGTCGTTGCCTTCGGGGACAAAACGGTCTTTGAAATAACGTTTACATTCGTGTGCTCATATTTACGCACAGGTGACTTTGAACTATTGGGGTTTGCGTTATGTTGAGTATGGGGACCATAGACTACGAGGCCGGTCCTCGAAGTCCAATGTCTTCAAAATATTTCTCGACTTATATTTTTTCGTAAAAACGTTGCTGTGGGAACAAAATGGTCTTTGAAATCACGTTTACGACAATGTGTACATTTTTACATTTTCCCGAAGGTGATTTTGAAGCCACTGGGGCTCGCGCTATGTTGAGTATGGGGACCGTAGACTACGAGGTCGGTCCTCGAAGTCCAATCTCTTCAGAATATTTCTCCTCATATTTTTTTTTCGTAAAAACGTTGCTTTTGGGGACATCACGGTCTTTGAAATAACCTTTACATCAATGTGTACATTTTACATTTTCCCAATGGTGATTTTGAAGCCATTGGGGCTTGCGTAATGTTGAGTATGGGGACTATCGACTACGAGGTCGGTCCTCGAAGTCCGATGTCTTCAAAATATTTCCTCTCATATATTTCTTTTCAAAAACGTTACTCTTCGGACAAAACGGTTTTTGAAATTACTTTCAAATCTGCTCACATTTACCCAAATGTAATTTTGAAGCCATTGTAGTTTGCGCAATGTTGAGTATGGGGACCATAGACTACGAGGTCGGTCCTCGAAGTGCAATATCTTCAAAACTTCCCCATAGATTTTTTCGCAAAAACGTAGCTTTTCGAGAGGAAACAGTGTTTGGGGATTCACCTTTATATCAATGTGCTCACATTTACTTGAATGTCATTTTGAAGCCATGTGCGTTTACATAATGTTGAGTATGGGGGCCTGGTCCTCAAAGTCCAATGTCGTTGAATCTCCTTTCCCCATATGCGGCTCGTTGATTAAATGTTTGTTCCAATAAATGTGTACACACAGAGGCATATGCGCGTGTACGTGCGGCTATGTATGTCCACATCCATATGCAATACAGATGCGTGTTAAAGCAAGGCGAAGTGCATGCATAGAGAGACGTTAGGAGCGCGCGCATCCATACCCTCCGTGCAATCGTGTTTCTCGGCTTACTCTGAGTCTTCCCCCACCACGAGTTATCCGGTCACTCCGGCCACTCTCTTATACAAACGACCAATCACTCTCGATCGTCTCCTTGGAGTGCGCCTTGTTCACTGCGCGAGACATCGCCGTTTCGCGAAAGAGCTTCCTTGTTAAAAAAAAGATAAATAAATGTATGTAGTTCTCGTGTACATGTTACTTTATTCTTTGGAGCTTCACGCTCTCTCTCTCTCTCTCTCTCTCTCTCTCTCTCTCTCTCTCTCACTCTCTCTCCTCTCTCTCTCTCGTAGATCGGTTTAATCACTAACAATTGACACAGTTACCGCCCACGCGTCCATTCATTGCTACCGAAGGAGAAAACAAGCGCTCGCGCCCTTATTCGCAAAATTGTGAATTTTATTGGAATTTTTTACGAGTTGAATTGTCACGAGCCAGCGCTGCTGACAGCATCAGCAAATCCATCATATCGATTTTGTGATAAGGGCAATTATTCGCTTACGAGCTCCTCGCGCGAGAGGTTCGAATAATTTACTTTGATCCTCGTAATCTGTTATTTAATATTTTTTTGGCGATCTGGCATTTCTCGGAGTAATTTTCAATTATTTCCATAATGGCCGAACGTCACACTTGTGTACGATTGAGAGTCGGACGGGTCGTACAGGCTCGACAGACAAGACTGCATGTACAGTGAAACGAGTATTGAGAGTCCCTTGAGATCTCGAGCTTCTCTCCGTCTTGTCGCGAACCTTTCCCACGTAGCATCGACAGCCTAGTGTATACAGCCGAGTAGGGCCTTCTTGCTTAATCCTGAAAGAAATGAGAAAGTGATTTTGAAATGGCGAAAATGGTAAATTCACTGTAACGTTGAACGTTCTCGCGCTGTCACGAGATTATTCCCTCATTTCGTTTTCTTTCTTCACGTTGCTCGCGCCCGCGGGCACACTAGTTTAATTTTTTTTTAATTCTATGTGCCGTTGTGACTGTGTTTAACGGGTTGCACCTAGCTTAATTGTGACCGGGAAAAAGAGGAATTTTCGTAATTTTTTCCGGCAAAATGTGTGCGGGTTTTCGGTTTTTGAAATTCTTTATAGCAAAGAGTATGGTTTTAAGTGTCGTCCGCAATTTTTGTATGGAAAATAGTTATATAAAAAATATTTATAAAATATGTATATAAAAAAATGTGGTAGATATAATGTTTTGTGCCACTGCTGCTCGGAAACAAATCATGCGATATAAAAAAATCTAACGCATTTAGTTTTTGTATGAAATTATCTAGTGCTCGGACGAAGGATTTAATAAAATATTAATTTTTGAAAAAGTGGCCGCCGTCCAAAGTCAAAGTATCGTATCTTCGGTGAAAAACGAACGCTCTATTTATATTGATATCAAAAACTGTGCATCGAAAATAAAAATCCTTCGAGCCCTGCTTGTTGATATGTAAAAGAAAGTCGTTGAAATTTAGTTGATCGGTGCGATGATTTCTGAGATATCGTGGTCACCGTTTTTGAAAAAGTCATTGTTAGAAAAACCCGTTTAAAATTCGCCAGTTCGTGGAACCTATCTAGAAACGCCCATATAAAACCCTCAATTTTGAACAGAACGACGTGAAATTTTCCGACGATACTTTTAAAATGCTATATTTTGAGGATCCGTCGAAAAAAATCGATATTTCCCAAAATTTCAAATAGGTGTAGCCCCTAAGCAACTTTATTCGCGTTCCCAATTATCAATTTCTACATATACGTATACAAATTCATCCACGTACATAAATGCAGTCGAGGTGAGGCTGAAAAGTTTTCGGCTGAGTTACCATGGTGCCTCCTATACGCTCGTGGGTGCCTCAAGCCTAGAACTTTTCAGCCTCCCTCTCCCTATACACGTATACAGACATATACAGGGTGTCCCAGATCAACCACCCGATCTTTGAGTTCTGAATGCATGTCATTATTCTGAACAAAAAAGTCCTTTGCCATTTTGGCGTCTGACGAATCGTTACCAAATTGCAGTGCAATCTCTCACGCTGACAGCATGCTTCCTGTCAAGTACGTTACCGCTTCGTCTGACGCCAAAATGACAGAGGACTTTTTTGTTCGGAATGACGACATGTATTCAGAACTCCGAGATCGGGCGGTTGACCTGGGACACCCTGTATATCTACCTTTTATGCTGTACGTACTCGAAAGTGCCGAAACATTTACCATTCTTCTGTATTTACAGATATTGTTTTCCCATTGTCTGCATCGAGCAATCATTTTTTTCGTGTGGCAAGTTTATTCATACGTGACGTGACGAAAAACGTCTGTGTGTGTGTGAGTGTGCGCGTGTACGTGTGTGACATTATTCGTTACGTCGAGTGATAATAAGCATAGCGTAGACTGAAAGTGACTGTGTTGAGGAATTTGGCCGGCGATAGAGGGACGCTATAAATTGTCGGAACGCTGAACGGGACGGAATTAATGATGAGAGACACCGGCGATATGATGGAAGATGCATTCTCCGAGGTAAGAAGTGACTCATCGCGGAAACAGTAATGAGGAAGTCATTCGTCGTGCACACTATCGAGCCCCTTGTAGCTCCAATTTTTTGCTCTCGCGGGTTTCACCGATCGATGTCAAATTGTCACAGTTGCGCTTTTATCGTGTCTCTGGAGATAATAACGTTCCAGCCATCTTAAGGAGGTTGAAGCGTTGGCCAAAATGTATGATTAAAAATAAAAGAAATATATATATATTTATGTTATTGTCTAGACTATAATGGGTTTTGACGAATTTTTTGAAATTTTTTCACCACAAAACACTCGAAATCAAAAATAGTTTAATCCTTCGACTGTACACAGGGTCGTTTTGACCCTCCCACTTTGAACGAACGTTCGGGCACTTATGTTTTGTTTTTCTTACAAAATAAATTTTGGGCCATAAAATAAGGATCATTGACGAGAAAAAACGTCTCTACAAAAAACATAAGAGGTAAACGATTTAGTAGCTAATTTTGGGAAATTTTCGAAAAATCATACTTACCATGATTGCTCGAAATCTTTAGACTTCGGACTAAGGTAACCTGGGTTAGATTTGTTCCTAAAGAGGTGACCTATCACCCCCTTAAGGCTTTGCATCGACCTTCCTACCTCGTGTATTCAATATTGAACCAACAAGGTTTGATAGAAGATTACGAATCTTGGCTGGCGAATAAAGAGCATTGCTGCCAACCTCAATATCCGCGAAGTTGCCATATTTTGGCAACGTGCAATATCAATTAATAGCAATAATAAATAAACTCGTGACACAAATATAAAGGACAATAATTATAAATGACTCAGAATTGCATTGTCAGTTGTGGAAAACTTTCATTGACGCATTTTTTTTTCATAATAATCATCGCTAAAGTTATACTTTTTCAAGTTGGTAGCAGCACAAAAGTTTTTCTTATTCGCGTGCTAAACATATAAGAATGCATAATTCTGCCCTTTAATTATATATTTTATGAAAATTCAGCATCTATAGAATAAATCTACACCTCGTATGGCGTTTTTTGAGATTCATTGAAAAAAATGCATAAACCGTCATTTGACTCAACTGGACCGCTTCAATCTCCTTGAAAGATGATATTAAAGTTTGCACCCTTAGAATGCAAAGAATTTTTTTTTCTCATTGTCAGTACCCTTTTTGGCATATCAAAGCTACCATAAACGTTTTTTGAGATCCCCATTAGAGACCTAACTTTGTCGACAAATATTTTGGATAACGATAAAAATGGAGAAAAAGGAAACGAAAAAGAATTTCCGTTGCATTACATCGATGCAAACTTCAACAGCATCTCAAAAGGGCTTTCATATAAATTAAAACTTTTTTGTCGTGGGTTTGTGTGGGTTCTACCATCTGGAAACAATAATCGATAATGTTACGAGCAACTCCACTCCCACACGATGAGTGGCAGATTGGCATTAGGGGCCCTGCCTATAGTATTGTGGATTAATTGATATATAGTATGGGTGGGATTCTGAATGTTACTTTAGTAAACGTCCCACGGTTTTCGAGATTTTAGGCTTTATGTTATTTTTTGAAAAAAAAAAAAAAAGAAACCATCAACTTTTGGTTTTTCGCATTCCATGTACAGTGGAACCTATAATTATATAGTAATTATTACATATTGTAAAGGGGAAGCGAAGGGCACTCATGTAAACACCCTCAAAAGGGCATACTCGGAATAAACTACTACTACTGCTTGTAATTATTACATTATTATATAATATAATATAATAATTATAATACGAATTATCTGAATAAATACAATTTATTTATAAAATATAAATACAATTCATTTATAAAATATAAAACATTTTATGCCTCTTAAATTAGAAAATAATTTCCTGTAATACATATAATTATATTTCCGTATTATTATTTCTTTAGATTAAATTAGAAGTGTTCCGTTTTTTATTGTCAATTTCGATTGAAGGTTTTGTGAGCTAATATTGTGAATTATGCTCCTTATTTTAATGATGAAATATATATATATATACATATAAATATATAACTTATATAACTTATATAATATAATTATTATTATTCCTATAAAATTAGACAATAATTTCCTCTAATAAATATAATTATACTTCCGTATTGTTATTTCTTTATTGTTAGATGAAGTTATAAATGTTCCTAGGCTATGCTATACCAATATATCGCAGCGTCGAGATATTTTTCACAAGAGAACATGTGTATTGCTCAGTGCACCTGCCCTATGAATTTCTTGCCCGAGTAAAAATGCCAGCTGTTCCCTCGTACTCTTTTTTCGCCCGAATCATCGTCCGCTCCTTTAATAAATTTCTTAAAACTTCCTGATTCGAACGCGCGAATAAGCTGGCGGAGGAAAAAAAACGTCTCATCGCATCAATTTCCGTGCTTCGTTTTTTCACTAGAACAATATTTCCAACGGGGAAAGTTCGCCGTTTGTACAGCTGTGTAACGGGAAATGAGTTGATTTTAAAAGGCGAAGAAAAAAAGTGATAAAACAAAACGATCCCGAAACGAGGGAGTTCGCGATTAAAAACGACACGACCATCCGGAACGCTCGGCGCGCGAGGAAGAAAAGCTTTTAACGAGTTTATAATACCACGATTAGCTCCCAAATTTTACGATACGCCTGGAAATAATATTCCATTATCGGTGCGTTCGATAAAACTTCCTGACTCGTCTTGTTTGGCAGGAGCCGAGCAAATTGCAAAACTTTTTGTTCGTACACTGCAGCCTTTTGATTATTCGTGTTTGATGTTGAGGAAAGGCATTTGCGTGGATAATTAATACGAAATTTGAGTGATTCAACGATTATTGCATTAACGAATAACTCCTTGATAGAAATCGGTAATAATTATTCATTTCAATTCAAATTTTGCGGTCTTGATGGCGAATAGAAAGAGTAATCATGTTGAATCGAGGCGAATGAAAATCATAACAGGAAAATTGCTTAAGGATGTTGAGTCCCAAATCGCAAATGATGATAAAATTCTGAAAATTTGGTATGTTTTTGTATGAAGTATTTCAGAGGTCGTGTAAAAATTTCACGACAATTAGGAAGCTCGTTATTGAACAATTAACATTCACAAATTAAATGTTGTTTTATGGAAACTGATGTAACTTTGCAATAAGTTTTTTTTTTGATCTCTCAATTTTATAATATCTACAATATACTGAAAGCAATGGAAACAAAACAAAGTTTATTGATAAATTTTTTTTTATTTCTTTTAAAAATTGTTCTTAGCAGAATGTTAATTTTTTAATAACGAGCTTCCTAATCGTCGTGAAATTTTAACACGACCTCTTAAATACTTCATACAAAAACATACCAAATTTTCAGAATTGTCTTACCATTTTTTATTTCAACCCGTAAGGAGGTTGAAGTAATGATGATAGAATTCTGAAAATTTGGTATGTTTTTACATGAAGTATTCAGGAGGTCGTGTACAAATTTCATGACGATTAAGAAGCTATTTATTGAACAATTAACATTAACATGTTTCATAGGGACTCAACATCCTTAAGGGATCGGCACAGTGTAACGGGTTGAAAAATAGCTGATTTTCGTGATTTTTTTTTTTTTTGATGGTCAAAATACGCCTATCAGTCTGATTTTTTTAATGTCAAATCAAAGCACTCCTGAAGTACAGAGAATACATTTTTAAACATTTGTTGTCATTTTTTAACTTTTTTTAACGGTTCAAAATGTCTTCATGAATTTGATTAAGTGAATTTTCAGATAAATAGTCTACTTATGTTTATATAAGTATATGAACAGCATGGTTATAACCGTCTATACTATCGGATAATGCGAATAAAAATCTTCTTTTTTTTTTTTAAATTTTACATTGCGATGGTCCCATAGGAATTAATATAGAAATGGAGTCACTGTACGTATGTTAAGCGAGGGCACTACTGTGGCGGGCCGAAAAAAGTCGTTTTTCCGATTTTTTTTCATCTGCTAGATCATTTATTTGGGATTTGGAAAGAAGGTATTTTATTAACTATACATCTAACTTATTCCGGGTAAATTTTCATCCAAAAAATAAAAAATTAACGTTGTTGAGGCACAGTAGAGCCTCCGTATAAAAAATGTAGCCCAACGGCCCGATCGATTAACTTGACAATGGTTGGTCTTAAAAATGAAAATATAAAGGTTTTATAATCTATATAAATGTAGTTCTCATTGTACGGCACCGTGTTTCGCAAAAAAAATCACAAAATGTCGGGTGTTCAAAAAAAGTATTATTTTGGCCAAATTTTTACTTATATTCAGGGGTTCAAAAATACTAAATAAATAAAGCTACGTAAAAAAAGTTATAGCTGTCACTAAATACTCTGTAACTTGGTATATTTTCAATATTTTACCTCGAACATTTTTTCACATGTTCTAGAGTATGTATACTATGAGAAAATGCAAAAAAATGCATTTTTTTATCTGTCGCAGTGGCGACCTGGTTTGACATAATATCCAAATAAAAACTCCCAAAGAATAGTGCATAAGGGGGTGCCCACGTGTGAACATCCTTAAAAGGTATACCTTGGAAATAAGGACTAGTACTATAAATCATAATGGCTAATTATATATAGCTCCTGAAAATGAATAAAGAATTAATATAAAAAGTGAATAACAATAATATAACGATTATAAGTAAATACTAGATAATAACAACAATGACAAACAAAATCGAAATTTACAATGACGCGGAAAAAACTAATAATGGCGTTGAAGTTTACATCGTTGATCGACATTAAATGCAATGGAAGTTCTTTTCTATTTCCCTCGGTTCTTCATTTTTATTGCGATCGATAATTTTCTTTATAGGTTATAGTCGTCGATCTCTAATGAGGATAAGAAAAAACTGTTTCGGTGAATTTCGTATCCTAAACCAGCGAACTAAACGATGGCAATATAAGAAAAATTTATTTTCGTCGCATTCCAACGGTGCAAACTACAACGTCATAATTATTACAGAATTGACCGAAATTCCGAAACAATCGATAAAATAAGCTAAATAAATATGTCACCCTTATACAGAGATGGGCAAAAAGTTATTAAATTAACCACTAACAATTACAACGACTACTGTAGTTGATAATTAAATTACTCTTCAATTACTTTATTTAATTCATTTAAAGTTGTGTGTTTCTAAAGTTGACAGTCGTGCACACACCACACTTGATCCAACTTTAGAAGTTAAGATGTTCTTTCTCTTACATTATGCCATAAATAATGACGTAATTGGACTAAAAAGTATTTAAATACATTCTAACCAGATTACTATACAATTAACAATGTGTACTGAGTAATTTAATTACAATGCAATAAAATGCTATTCAATGAGATTACTCTGTAATTGAATTACTTCCAACTTAACTACCAACTTAACTTCCAACTTAACTTCCAACTTACTACCGAATTAATAATCAAATAACAATGCAATTTAGTTATGCCCATCACTGCCCTTATACAGAGCAGTTGCGAAAAAGTTGCGGATAAAGTTCCGAAAAGCCCATACCTCTGATTAATTTGGAATTTCGTGTAGCTATGTATTTTGACTCGCTGATCACGAATATTATATTGAAAACACCCGCAAATTTTATTATCAAGGTCAACCCTTACGAAAACTGATTTTTTAACATTTTTTCTGTTTTACTTTAGTAAATATTCATTTTAGAGAAAAATATTGCCTACAAAAGTTGTAGCCTATGAAAATATTGATTTTTTATGTTCTATACAATTTTTGTCTAAAACCATTCCATTTCGAGAAAAATGGGATACTGGTCCAATAAGTGAAAATTGCTTAGCTTCATTAGGTTCGATATTATCTACTTATCTATAGTAACGGATCGGTAACAGCAAGAATATATATAATGTTCATTAGTCCACACAAACCCAAAGAAAAAAACCAAATTCAAATTGAAACAAAACCAACAAAAAATCCAAACACAAATCAAAACAAAAAAGCCTAAGCAAGCCCGAAAAAACCAAACCCAAACAAAAAATGCAAAAATAGTACATAATATAAAAAGAAACTAAAATAAAATGTGTATTTTTTTAAATAAATAAAAAACAAAAAAGCAAGAAAAAACATGCACTTTAAAATTGACAATACAATATAATACAAAAAGAAACTAAAAGGAAAAAGAAAATCAAAAAAATAAAACAAAAAAGCAAACACAACCATGCACTTTAAAGACTAAACTCCAACCTTCCCGCGATAAAGTGCGTAAGCTGATAACGTCGAAACTAATGGAGGTAAGCAATTTTTACTTTTCGCCCATTATCCCATTTTTCTCGAAACGGAATGGTTTTAGAAAAAAACTGTATAGAACATAAAATATCAATATTTTTATAGGGTATAACTTTTATAGGAAACATTTCTCTCGAAAATGAATATTTACTAAAATAAAACAGAAAAACTGTTAAAAAATCAATTTTCGTGAGTGTTGAACTTGAAAATAAAATTTGCGGGTATTTCCACTACGATATTCGTAATCAGCGAGTCAAAATACATAGGTACACGAAATTCCAAATTAATCAGAGGTATGTGCTTTTCGGAAATACACCCAAAGTTGCAAAAAAGCCTTGTTCTCAGCATCAACAATTCCTAAGCAACAAAACGGTGAAAATCAACTGAAAAATATAAACAGACACACGAATAAAGGGAAAGAAAATAAACGTGTTTCCGCGTGACCCACAAAGATTTTCCTCAACACTTTCTTCGGGTCCCCGAGCACTTTCACCGAAAGACTTTCACCTTTGGGCCTTGACGGTGTTCACTCTCCCTCGCGCGCGCGGGGCCCTTCGAATTTGGGGCCTAATTACGGTAGCCGGAGTCAATGGTCGCGATATTACGCGAGAGGAAAACGCGTCCCGTAACAACGAGAGTCGTATACGTGCTTTTCCCCGAGCGGTACATTTTTATTACGGTGTGACCGAGTGACCGGTAGAAAAATCGTAAAGCCAAACGGGGCAGGATTTCGGCCTTGCTCGTTGCTACCGTATGGCTTTTCGCTTTCCCATTTTTTTTTCACGACTCGACCCTTATTTCCGCCCGAGAAATATGGCCGTAGCTTCTCGTCCTCAATAATAACGATAAAAGAAAAATAGTCGGAAAAATCATGCCGGTATTTTCCGGCCAATGTTCTTTGAAAAAAAGAAAAAAAAATAGAGATAAAAAAAGTTTTCTCTCGCCGATTGTTGCAGGATACGATGATGGAGTGCAGCGGCGACGACGCCGACCTCGACGACCTCGTCGACCTCGCCGACGAGGTTTCAAGCTTGACGCCCACCATACGAGGTGATTGAACGATCTTTTTTTCTTCATATTTTTGGATAAACCCCCCCCCCCCCCCCCCGATTGTCTTGAGATTTTATACAAACCTTCCTTTTAATATTTTACGACAACCCGTAAAGGGATTTTTGGCGACTCGCAATAGGTTACGAGAAATTTAATTTTTAAGTTTTTTTTTACGCCCGCCGAGTATATCTATATCTGCTCCGGCATCGCTCATACCATCGTGCTCTCCGTTTTGTCTAAACAAAAATTCCCAAACAAAGGCAAACCCAAGCCCAAACCCAAAAACTATTGCGCATCGCCAAAAATCTCTGTAGGGGTTGTCTTAAAATATTAAAAAGAAGGCTTGTGCTAAATTTCAGTTCGATCGGGGCGGGGGGAGGGGGGCTTGCCCATACGTTTCAACTGTGCTCGTTTTTTTCGAGCAAACATCTACGATGATGTGTGAGAATGTTTCTCATTTTGTTTTTCATTTTATATGAAAATTCCCACGAATCACCTCCCCTCTCTCTCTCTCCCCCCCCCCCCCCCTCTTTGGCTCTTGTCAAACGCCGGTACTTTTCCCCCGAGTATGGAAGATCTCGAGTGCCGGACATGGACCCTCGCGGTTACGGAAGGGTTTTTGACTCACGGGGAATCGAACCCATGGCACGCAAACGAACGTGAAGGTTTGCCCTGTGTATTTATATCGCGTACCTGCGTGTCGCGCGTGCTAGAAAATTCAATGGATTCTCATATACGGGGGATCACACGAGGTGTCTTCTTTTATTTGGAAAGGTCAGTTCGGGGTGAGCGTACGTATAAAACGTCCGGCGAAGTGTCTCAACACAGAGTATTTCCCGCAGGCTTTCGTACCACGGCATCCACTTTGGGAAGAACGTGGGAATGGGAAAATTTTGAAAATACTCCGATCGTAGAGAAAATTAAAATTTTTTCGTCCTACTATAATCAATATACGCATACATGTATGCGCATGTGTGTGTGCGTATATATATATATATATATATATATATATATATATATATATATATATATATATTATAATGAAATAATATATATGTATATAGATGTACACCGGGTGTCCTGTTGTGAATGGATAATCCTGCAACTGTTGATAGGTCAGATCATGTCCTACTATATGCAGTAATTTCAGTTTAGTAGAAGTCCGACGGTTTTCGAGATTTTGGGCTTTATGTTTTAAAAAAAAAATCATCTGATTTTGGCTTTTCGCATACCATTTCAACAAATGATATGAATCGACAATAACTCAGCAACTTTTTAATGTAATTGGCACGACATGCGTCTCTTTTTTACACCGGAGGCTATTAAGGCGTTACCCCCACTTGTAGCGCAAAAAAGGCCTTTTTCATGAATTTTTTTAAAGAAAACTACAAAAAAATTTTTATCGATCAATATACCATCTTAAAGAACACATCTTGAAGAACTTTGAGTGATTTTTTTATTGAAAAATATTACATTGTTTAGTGGCAAATGGCGGTCAATGAAATAATGTTTTTATATACACGGTTTGCGGTGACCAACATTGCGGCGAAGTGGATCATCTGAAAAAAAATGCGGATGGATTTAGTCAAATATAAGTATAAACTAGTCTTTAATCGAAGGATTTTAAAAAATATTCATTTTTCACAAAATGGCGGACAGTCAAAGTTAATGGTTCGATTTTAACGAAAAAAACGGCCGTTTTTTGGCTATAAAACGGCCATTTTTTTTCGAAAAAAAAAAATCGAACGATTAAAGACTACATTTTTATGTATTAAATAAACCTGCAAAATTTCAAGAAGATCGGTTCATTAGTGTTCGAGTAATCTTGGTCACCGACTTCAGAAATGCCATTTTGAGAAAAACGCGTTTAAAGTTTCAATTTCAGTTTTTCAATTCACGGATTCTTCTCTTTCAACGCTCATATCTCAGTCAATTTTATTCGGATCGACTTGAAATTTTCAGGACATATTCTCAGATACTTATACTTCAAAAAAATGCAATAAAAAAAATCGATTTTTTCAAAATCGCAAGTGGGGGTAACCCCTTAAAGTCAGATGTTCGCATTGGTTCGTATGAAAATTCTGCATAAGATCGTTTTTCATAGTTTCCTTAACATTTAAGGTTGAAAAGAAGACTTTTCTAGACAAAACACATAACCAAGAGTATTTTTTTAAACCGGGTTGAAAAAAAGTTAATCATTTGTAGAAATGGCATGCGAAAAGCCAAAAGCAGATGATTTTTATGTCGACAACCGTGGCCTTAGGCCACAGTAACGGGTATAAAATCATATCCGAATTTAACCATTTTTTTCGGATGAAAAAGTGATTCACTCATAAAATTAATTACACGTCTATTTAGTATGAATATCAAGCTGTTAGAAAAAATATATGTTTTTTAATGTACAAAATGGTATATATATACAGGGTGTCCAAGAACTGAATGCGTTTCCTGGAACGGAGGGTTGGGGGTTAAATGCTGAGTTGATTGATATAAGTATGTGTGGGTTTCAGATCAACCCCTGAATTATTATTAATTTTTAAAGACGGGCCAATTAGGTGCACCCGATGATTCAGCGTACGTGGGTGAGCTATACGCGCGTGGAGTGGGCCTCTAGGTGCGGTGCTCCCGCCAGGCACCACTCGCGTCACTGACTGTTTGATGGAAGTATTAATGATAAACCTTGGAAAAATGTGGCTAGCCGGTGAATTTTCGTAGCCGTGACTTTTCAGAGGAAATGTAAAAATGTCTAAATCTACTAAAGTTGGGTGAATTTTTAAATTCCAGTTCATGATTGGGTATAATAATTGACGGTGACTTATTAAATGCCACTGTAATTTACCAACGATTCAGAAGGGCGCTGCTTATGCTTCCACAAACTACGGACCTCCGCGAAAGGAATACCTTAAGCCAGGAGGACAAGAATGACAACTAATCAATATAATTAAATATTATAGATTTAATATATATATATATACAAATTTCACATACTAGTTAAGGGCTTACACAAAGTTGACATTTTTTTGAATCTCGATGTTTGGTTTTCGACGAATTCTCAAAATATAATATTTCGAAAATATTCTCTGAAAGTATTCCGTCAAACCTTTCAAAATAATAATTGAATAATAATAATAATAATAAATTGAATGTGTGGAACACTAGCATTATTTTTTTCAAATTTTTTCGAATGTATTAAGTGGGTGAATAAGCCGCAGGACTTGAAATACTCAGATTTACGGACGGAAGATACTGGAAAAACGTTTAGACGCGAAATGTTAAACATAGACCCTTAAAGCCCGGGTCATAAAAATGACGTTTGCTCGAAAATAGCTGGAGATGATGAAGTAGCTGGAAAATTAATGACTCGGAGGTCAGGGACACTGCATTTATCATTTCCAAATCGGAGGCAGTAGCCTAGGTATTTAAACCTAACCTAGCCTAACCCGGTTTCGAACCCAGTCGGCATTGCCCCTTCACGAAATTTCGTCTACGGCCTCTTCGTCTCTCTTTTTTATCTCACGCTCGCCCCGACGAGACATTTAAATCTCTCGGGTGTCCCTGTGGGAACGGTCCATGGCGAGACACACTCGAGGACAGAACCGGAACGAGCGGAGTCCGCACTCGAGAGATCCCAGGGATAACAATACGCTTCGTTACCGAGGGTTGACTGGCGATCTTGGTGGTCAATTCTTCGAGGCCCTTTCACTTATATCGTCGCCACGATTTGCTCTCGATTTCACCGCCCGTCATATTTCGCCGGAAATAAAAAAGTCTCCGGCTATAATCCTCCAATAAGTCATTGTTGTGAAAAAAAAGATATGGGGATATATAATACTCTGTATTCGAGAGATGATCCAATTTTTTTCAATAATATTTCGTTTTGGAGCAATCGATGAGTTTCTCATAATTTTTAAAATTTTCTTTTGTCCCTTGCATTTTATTAATAAGGAATTTTATTACATTTTATTAATAAGAAATTTATTGTGGGAATTCGTTACTATTTTTATGTAAACAATTAGGAAATATGGGTTTGTTGATTGGTAATAATTGATGGAATAAAGTAAGGGGTTAATATTTGATTACGTCGTGACGTAATAATGTTTATGTTTCTATTTGTTTAAGATTGTTCTAATACTTATTATTAAAATATATTAAGTTTTAATACCTATATCATACCTATTATTATAATAAATATTATACTATATATTATAATTATATTATTATAATAAATATTATACTATGTTATACGCATGATTAAGGTAGGTTTTAATACACATCCCTATTATTTGTATTCATTTAAGATTATTTTAATACTTATATTTATATTTTTATCATTCATGAATATTATAAATGTTTATACTATTTATAAATCTTGTGAAGCTTAAGGAAGGATACTACTGTGACGGGCAGAAAGCAGGCCGTTTACTTCGATTTTTTTTTTGTTTACTAGATTATTTATTTGGAAGTTTAAAATAGGTAGGTTATTGAGCATACATTGAACTGATTTCGTGTAAGTTTTTATTTTGAAAAATAAAAATTTACCAACGTCATCGAAGTATAGCCATTCAAACATTACAATATTATAACATTATAGTTATAGCCTCTGTATAAGACATTTAGTTCAACGGCCAGATCGATGACTTGACAATGGTTGGTCAGAAAAATAATAATAATAAAGTTTTATAATCTATATAAATGTAGTTCTCGTCATACATAGACGTTTTTCGAAAAAAAATTCACGATATGGCAGGTATTCGAAAAAAAGTGTAATTTTGGCGAAACTTTTGTATATATTCACTTGAAAGAAATACTAAATGTAAAACAAACGGCCACTTGCAACGATATATATATATATATATATATATATATATATATATATATATATATACACACTTTGAAGAAATGCAAAAAATCGATTTTCCTTACACCCTGCGATGATGTCCCGCCTGAAAACATTAATTTCGTTTTACGAACTCAAACAAAGTATAAGACATTGCCTCAGTATACCAATATATCCATATTTTTTATCTATGTTCCCCTTATTTATATACAAAATATGTCACGTGGTCTATGAATATGGAATTTTACTGTTATATATTCGTATTTCTACCACTCGTGTTATGTATTTTTTTTTTTAACTTTTGATAAAATGCTATAAAAATCAACGTAACGATACGGACAAAAGACGTTTCCAGTATCCAGAGGGAAGAGAAACACTCCTCGTCACTTTAGAAAACATCTCGTCTCGCTGGATCGGTCAGGGTAATTTGAGTTCCCAGGAACAGGTAACCGTACAGAAATAATATCACCCCTCGCCAAGAACGTTTCTCGTTCTCACCTGATTCTCGTCCTCGGGTCGAGGCGAGGTACAAGAAGCGCACTGCCGATCGTGCACCAATTTATATACGTTAGTCCACGGTTAAAGCGAGAGAGAAAGAGGGGGAGAGAGAGAGAGAGAGAGAGAGAGAGAGAGAGAGAGAGAAAGAAAGAAGCTAAGTGGGATCAAATCTGGGGAATGAAAGAGAAAGGGAGACAGAAAGAAAGTGGAAGAATCGTGCGAAATTAAGGATATATTGCCCATACATTCCCTGCCAAAAGTGAGTTTCGGCGAGAATTTTGAGTACTTTGCGATGATATTAAAATTTATAAAAAATCCACCACATTGATAATACTAAGAACATTAATTTCCGGTAATAATAATGCAAAAAAGTTATAAGTAAATCGGTGAAAAAAAATTGTTCAACAAAAATCCGATAAACTATTTTTTTATTTATATTATAAAATGCATTCGTAGTTTTTTCTGAATAGGTATGATTTTTTTAGAACTTTCTTTCTATTTTCATTTTTATTTTTTAAATTAAAAAAATGGATGAAGAGTCATAAATTTTCAATATGTTTTCGGAGCAATGTTCCATATTAAATCCACGAAGTGTCCGGGGTATTGAACAAACAGTGCCATACCCACAGCCTTTGAAAAATTTCAAAAACCGGATTTTGGAGATAGAGAGAAAATTCTTTAACAAATCATATGTGTTCAGAAAAATATCATAATTCTTTTAATGTCACAAAGAATCGATTTTACCGGAGATTTTTCGAACAGATTTTTGTTTAAACAATTTATTTATTAATTTTTGACATTCTTATTATTCAAAACCAATGTCCTCGGCATCTTCAATACGGTTGATTTTTTTCAGACTTTAATGTTATCGCAAAGTACTCAAAATTTTCACTGAAACTCGTTTTTGGTAGGGAATGTACGGGCAATACATCCTCAAGGGTCTTCAGTGGACAGGGGCAGACAGAGGGGGGGGGGGGGGGGGGGGAAGAGATGTATAATACTGACGAAGGAACAGGTAGTTCCCATGAAACATTATTGGACCACAATTCCCATGGGTAGCCCAATACAGAGCTCCCTCTTTCGCATTCTCACTCTGATCAAATCAGGACGATTGTCCGTATAAAAAAATTATAATCGAAAACGATCGACGGAGTCTAAGGGATTATTCATTGTTTATTTATTGTTTTTTAAAATTATATTAATAGAAATAAGAATAATTATTCGAATATTCGGGCGGAATTCCTACTAGTAGTTTTTGCAAAATAAAAATAATGATTTATTGTTTTATATATGAGGAGCAGTTGAAAAAAACGGGCTTGTCTACACCACGTTCAATTTTTTCGTGCCTAAAAATTGGCTTTCCGCTCGAAAAAGCAAATAACAAATTTCGAGCTGCTTGGAACCGAATTTAATTCAGAATATTTCGGGAGCTAATCAAGGTGTGCTCGAATCTCACGAAAATAACAACAACAACAACAACAACAACAACAACAACAACAACAACAACAACAACAATAATCATTATTATAATTATAATTATAATTATAATTATAATTGAACGTTGTGTGGACAAGATCCGTTTTGTTTACCTACTTATCATGTATGCATGGAATACCTGCGTCCAGAAATGTTTGCCTTTGCTTAAATTTTTACTTTTTCCCCTTTCTTCTGTTTTCAACGGCTTACTATTTACTCGTACGATTTTAATTTGCGATATAACTTATTATACTGAAATGTAATTTACATTAATTCTAAATAATTTGTTTATTACACAAACAATTTAAATATCAAAATGGTCTGCGATTTGGGTCCCCAGTTCTATGCAGGCCACGTAACATGCCTACAGTGTTTCATACGAGAATAAATAGAATTAAGGCATCTACTAGTATATATACATTATCATTGATCATGGTTATTTGTTCTCTCTCTTAAGAAATAAAATTAAATTCGAGCAATTGTTGTTCAAACTGAAAATAATAATTTCGTACATTATTTATGTTGAATATCATTATACAGGGTCGCTGGTTGTTCATCGAGATCCCGTGGAAGGGTAGTAGGACGTGTCAAATAGCCCAGTAACGTTTTATACAACAGTGAACCATCTTCGAGATATTTTGTTTTCAAGGCGTAGGTCACTTAATTAAAAAAAAAACTGTTGTATGGAATCGAACTTTTGTATTATTCGTAGTTTGAGAACACGGTAACAAAGAATTTTCAACAATAAAGTAAGAATAATTATTAGTCTTGCAGAGTTTTGGATCCCTAATTCAAAAATGTTTGCAGATAATTCTTGTTTTATTGTTGATAATTCTTCGTTACTGTACCCTCGAACTATAAATAATGCAAAAGTTTCATTCCGTACAACAGTTTTTTTGTAAATCGATTTTTGATGTTGCCTACGCCGCACTTAAAAATAATAATAACGATAATTTATATTATAATGCCTCGAAAATGGTTCACTTTTGCATAAAGCATTACTGGGTTATTTGATAGCGGAAAACATATCCTACAACCTTTTCACGGGATCGTGACCAATCACCACAAGCCCTGTATATATATATATATCACTTTAATTAAAATATTGAATTTCAGGGTAGAGTTTTATTTTAGTTCATTTTAGTTCATTTTCATTCATATATATACACATATGTATACACACACTGTTGGCGAATAGCTAACCCTCCCCCATGATTAAAAAACGAACAATAGTTTCTATATGAAATTTCCTTCGTTTACAGTATATAAATAATGCGGGGGGGGGGGGACTTTTGGCCACCAGTGTGTGTATATATATATAAATCTTACACGTACCCCAATTTTTTTCGTCCTTTTTCATTCATATTATTATGTCAACCGACGTATAATAAATTCCATTAAAATATATTATTATTATTCTGTGTCCAAAAGTTGCCGTTGGGCTTCAAGCCTCGATTTGAGGGTCATCAACGGCACACACCTATCGATATCGTCACAAGCGCCATAAATAAATAATCCAATACCATTCATTCATACAATACGTGAACAAAAATAATCACGTGCAAGTACTCATCCATCCCATCGATATACATTAATAATTTTATTCGACCAAGCGAATCAAATATTATTATTGATCATTCCTGCAAGAACCAATAATTAGGCAAAGAAATATGCGATATACATTGAGAGGAGATTTTTCATTGTCACGTTGGCAGACGCGGCCGAAAGATTGCTGACGCTTCTCGGTGCCGAGAACAACGAGGACGGCGACGATTTCTCGTCGTCCGAGGACGAGGGGGTGGAGTTGGACGAGGACAGCGAGGACGAGAACGACCCGGGGAACGACCCGGTGAACGACGACGAGGGGACCCGAAACACGAGACTCCTCCACCAACTCGCGAATTCCCTAGCCCAAGAATTGAAGTGCTCCGCGAAAAAGGCGACCAAGTCGAGACTGTCAGGATCGTCATCTACCTCGTCGTCGTCTCGTGCCACGAGGACGTACCGGGAGAGCGACGATCACTGCATGGAAGTTGCCCAGGACTTCGTCCACCTCGACGATACCAGAGCCTCCTTGCCCTCCAGAAGATTCCCACCCGCGACCAAGCAATTTTCCAGCGCCACGAGTCACGCGATTCACGACGCTACGACGACGATCACCGAAAAATCTCTCGCCGAGACGACGCGAATCGCAGCTTCCGGTGGGCTCGTAACGCGTGCGGAGAAAAACGCTTTTTCGGTGAACACCGGGCTCGCGGACTCCTGGAGCCACGGTTGGGACACCTGCGCCGCCGAAGCCATCAGGTACCTCGTCGAGGACGAGGGCCTCTCCCCCCATCATCCCACCGTCCTAGCCATGAAGAGTCACTTGGAAACTCAAAGGGAAAGAACTCTCGCTCGGTACGCCTCCTAAAAAAAAAAAAAAAAACAAAAACTTTTTTTCAAAGACTGAGAAAACGAAAAAAAAGCCCAAAAAATTCTTCCACGCTGGATTCATATTTGACCCAAAATCAGTCTTAAGGGGGTGAAAGACCCTTAAGGCCTTAAGCCACAGCAACGGGTATAAAATCATGTGCGAATTTGACAATATTTTTTTCGTGTGAAAAATCGATTCATTCGTAAAATTAATTACACATATATTTAGTATGAATATCAGGCTGTTAGAAAATATATATATATATATTTTTTTTTTCGATGTACAAAATGGTCGACTACTTATATTTTTTTTAATCTTTTTTTTAGGCGCTCCGCGGCGTGACATCCGCAGTTTTCGACCTTGAACAAAAAAACAAAAATTCTCGTCAATCCACGTTAGAATACCTACGAGGGATATCCCTCGGGTGACACCCTTCGATTTTGTTGAAATTTGGATATGTTATAAAGCACCGAAAAGTAAGCGATACGTATTTTTTTTTATCGGCGGAAAAACGGTTTTAAGGGGTGAAAGCACCCCTCGAAAAAAAGCATCTCTAGGGGTAACATAGCAGTTTCACACACAAAGAGTTCACCGATCTTAAGGGGGGATTGTCTTTTTTTTTCGCAAAATTTACCGCTTTTTGGGAATTTTTTTTGTGAAGAAAGTATACAACGGAAAACTTGTGAAACTTGGCATATAGTTTTATTGATCTGTTTACTACATACAAAAAATTTTTTAAACAATTTCATCAAAAAATCCGCCTCCCACCCCCCTCGACGCGCGATGGTCCTTTTTTGATGGTGTGCACGATTACAGCCTTCACGTTCATCCTGCAACAAAAACCCAAAAAGCATTTTACTTTAGACACGTATAGCTATCGTTAGATGAAGGGGAAAAAAAAATTGACGATTTGGTGACGTTTTGAACTTGAAGTATCGATTTTTCGAAAAAAATTGATCGATTTTTTGTTATAAATAAAAAACTATTAAACGTATTGCTTTTTTGCTTAATCAAACGATAAAAGGATGTCAGCTGAGCATTCTGTCCAAATTTGAAGGCAATCGGTTGAATAGTTTTTGAGAAATCGTGCACACCATCAAAAAAGGACCATCGCGCTTCGAGGGGGGTGGGAGGCGGATTTTTTGATGAAATTGCTTAAAAAATTTTTTGTATATAGTAAACAGATCAATAAAACTATATGCCAAGTTTCACAAGTTTTCCGTTGTATACTTTCTTCACAAAAAAATTCCCAAAAAGCGGTAAATTTTGCGAAAAAAAAAGACAATCCCCCCTTAATTGAACAAAAACGATAATTCTTCTAATCCGAAGCAATGAAAAAACCAATGTAGTGACATTCCAAAAAAGTTAAGGGGTGAACCACCCTAGAGATGCCGTTTTTCGAGGGGTGGTTTCACCCCTTAAAATCGTTTTTCCGCCGATAAAAAAAATACACATCGCTTACTTTTCGGTGCTTTATAACATATCCAAATTTCAACAAGATCGAAGGGTGTCACCTGAGAGATGTTCCTTGCTGGAGAAGTACGTACGGGATTTGAAAAATATTGTTGTATTCAAAAGTTGTAAGTATTTGAACTTAAGAAATGAATTTTCAGTGAAAAATTTCGTTATAACTGCTCATAAACTGCTCATAAAATGAAAAGTTTTCGACTAATCAGAAATTCCTTACGCACTTCTCTGCGAAATGCAATTAGGAACGTAACTTTTCAATTTGAAGTGAATCGAGTGAAAATTGTTGAAGTTATTTGTCACGCCAATTGGAAAAAAGCTGTTTCGAGTAGTTTCCAGTAGTCGGCCATTTTGTACATCGAAAAAAAATTTATATATTTTCTAACAGCTTGATTTTCATACTAAGTAGAATGTGTAAATAGATGTGTAAAAAAATTGTTAAATGCCTACATGATCTTGTACCCGTTACTGTGGCCTTAGGCCTTAAGGCGGGATTCTACTTTGAAACCATGAAAAAAACGCTATTTTCGTGAATTTTTTCTGAGAATACTATTAAAGATATCGATATGGGGTTTAAACTGTTCAATAAATACACTCTTTAAGTACATAAAAAAAAAATTTTAATGCATTTTATTCATTTTTTGTACACGTAAAATATGTTTAAAGCCAACGCCTCGAAAAGCAGGTACCTTTGCCGTGGTCGTGAAATCTTCCCGACGGATGGTCTGAAACAAAAAAATCAAATAGTTTCATGTTCAGTATGTTTTCAGGAACCGACCTAACTAGAATATTTTATATACGTGCAAAATTAACAAAATGGCGGCTAAAATACGAAAAAAAAAAATGCGTTTTTTTGGGTCTTTTTTTGCAATAAAAAAATAGTTCTAATCAAAATTTTAAGTTGATTGTAGTTAGGTCGGTTGGTACACACATATAGAATATGTGTTCCAAATTTCATAAGGATCGGTTCAGTACTTTTTGAGTTATCACGACCACGGTACTTGAAAATGTCGTTTCGAGAAAAACGCGTTTAAAGTTTTGGTGAGTGATAAATCGTAGAAAAAATTATCTTACCCTCAATCAGCGATGCCTGGGCCATATAATATGCCTTCGACGTGTTCCAGGTGGGTGTTTTGATCCAATTTAGCCTTTTCAAAGTTTCAAAGTAGAATCCCGCCTTAAGGGGGAGAAAAGTTTCCCCGGCGGTTTCAAAAGTTTGCGTGAGACAACATATTTTTTGGTCAGCTTTGCTTGAAACTTGGTACAAATACACTCCGATACAAATAATTGAACGTGTATTTGTTTGGGTTTGTTTGGAGTTTGTGCCAACCCAACCGACCCCGAACAAACGCAGTTAAGGGGTTAGAAGTACTGCTCGACTGTCTACACGCACGGGTCAGCGAGGCAAACATATAGTGTTATATGTAAAATAAATTTGGTAAATAAATCTGGTCGAAAAATGTGTTTTTTTTTCAGACGGACGTTAACACTCCCGTTTAACCCCCTTAAAGGTTGAATTTTGAGAATTGCTGAAATACGTGTTCGATCATTTATATTTTAGTGTATTTATGCCAGGTTTCAAGTTAATCTGACGAAAAATGTGTTTTTTCAGACGAACGTTTACACTCCCGTTTAACCGCCTTAAAGGTTAAATTTTGAGAATCGCTGAGATACGTGTTCGATCATTTGTATTTTAGTGTATTTATGCCAAGTTTCAGGTTAATCTGACAAAAAATGTGTTTTTCAGACGAACGTTTACACTCCCGTTTAATCCCCTTCAAGGTTAAATTTTGAGAATTGCTGAAATACGTGTTCGATCATTTGTATTTTAGTGTATTTATGCCAAGTTTCAAGTTAATCTGACCAAAAAATATGTTGTCTCGTGCAAACTTTAACACCCCCGTTTAACCCTCTTAAGGGTCGAATTTTAGGAAATGCTGAAATACGTGTTGAATCATTTGTATCGTAGAGTATAAACGCCAAGTTTCAAGCAAATCTGACTAAAAAATATGTTCTTTCGTAGAAACTTTAAACCCCTGTTTCGCCCCCTGGTCGAAATTCGATTTTTACCGCCCCTGAAAAAAGTCTTATTTTGGGTCAAATATGAAGGCTGCGCGGTAAGACTTAGGGGCCACAGATATCGTAATATCCCCTGGAAAAAGACGTTTTTGGGATGAAAAAAAAAAACAATGCCGGAACGAAAGATTCTTCGACGAATAAAAAAATTATGGAATTATGCGAAAAGTTTTTTTAGCCGAAAAAATACCTTATTGAGAACAAATAAAAAATGAAATTCGCTAAAAAAACAAACCCCCAATAGAGAAAATGTAAATCGACTCGAAAAACAAGAATAATAATAATAATTAGACTATAATTTTGAAAAAGTTCGTCAGACGTGTTCGTGGAGCAACAAGAAGAACAAAATATTGCCCGATAATTCACGTCAGATTTATATCCATCGACCATTCGAGTGCGGGGGTGGAGTAGAGAAAAGTTCTGCGTGAAATAAAAGAAAAATAAGATAAGAAAAAAAAAGAGGGCCGAATTTTGCACTAGAGCCAATTCGATGGTGGTTTTCGCGGTTTTGTCCATTCTACGTTTCCAAATTATTGTCGTTATTATTATTGAATTAATCGAAGAGAGGGAGAGAGAGAGAAAGCGTTCTCGGGTGCTGCGCCCTCGAAATGTCGTCTGGAGATTCGTGGTCGACAAATTCATCACCCGGCATACGATTATTCGAACAAACGAACGTTTGGTGAAATTTTTCGAAAGAAAAGTAGACGAAAAATAGAAAACGAGAACATGAAAGACAATAAAACAAAAAATTCGCAAAGTAAAGATAAAATGAAGGCAAAAATTTGGAAAAATAAAAGAAATAACATTGCTCGAAGATCGCGGGTGACGTTCGATCGACATTGACGATTTCGATTGAACGCCGCTCGCCCCTCGAAAGTATACACCAAATACGTTGAACGAAAAATTGCAAAAAATTTGCGGATGAAATTGAAAAAAAAATCTATTTCGCATCGGGAACGTACGACGTAATTTAAAAAATTAAAAATCGAGACGAAAAACAATTCGGGTATAATTGTATTTTGAATATTGAGAGTTTGCATTTCCGTGGTACTGAGGTAGCAAGTTTCGCTTTTTAATTCCCGACTTGCCTAAGAATGCCAAAAAATGTATCCAACGTATTCGTTCGTGTCGTCTCTCTTTTCGTCTACCTCTCTCTCTTCCTCTTCTTCCTCTGTCTCGATCTGATTGTGAGTTGAGTCTCTTTATTGAACCGCATTTCAGACGCGTTCGATATTGAGGCTTGGCTCTTTGTAAATATGTAATATATATATATATACATATGTATATATATATATATATGTGTATATGTATATACATATATATATATACATATGTATGAACGACGCGTCATTAACTTAACCGGCCCTACTGTTATTTTTATCACGATATCAAATCGTTGTAGATAATTATATTACGAACATCAAATAAACGACCATTAAATTAATTGCGAATGAAAAAAGGATAAATTGCGCGAAAATTTGATACGAGTACTTTTATTTTTCTTCCCCGGAGTGGTGCGCAAAAGTCCGTGTGGGGACGGAAGAAGAAACGTTGGAAATAAAAATAAAACGACGATATAGTTCATCATTGTAGGACCTTTTCCGAGCTTCGATAAATTGAGGCTGAGGCCGTCAGGCTTGACATTTAAAAATCAATGCACACACACACACACACACACACACACACACACACACACACACACACACACACGCGCGCGCGCGCGCATGTATTCTTGGCCAATATGCGTGCAGATATTCTGGGATATCGATTATCCCTGAATTAAGGGGGGAGATACCTTCAGGCAATGAGAAAATAGCTGATTTTCCTGATTTCTTTTAAAGCCTTAGACAACAGTAACGGGTATAAAATCGTGTGCGAATTTAACAATTTTTTTTCGTATGAAAAAGTTACTCACTCATAAAATTAATTACTCATCTATTTAGTATCAATATCAAACGGTTAGATTTTTTTTTTTTTTCGATGTACAAAATGGCCGTCGACTAATATTTTTTTTCGTTATCTTTTTTTAGGCGCTCCGCGGCGTGACATTTAGCAAATTGTTAGCACAATTTTTTACCTAGAATAAAAAACAAAAATTCTCGTCAATCTACATTAGAATACCTAGAGAAGTACGTACGGAATTTAAAAAATATTGTTTTATTCAAAAGTTGTAGGTATTTGAAATTAAGAAATGAATTTTCAGTGAAAAATTTCGTTATACCTGCTCGTAAAATGAAAAGTTCTCGATTAATCAGAAATTCCGTACGTACTTCTCTGCGAAATGGAATTAGGAACATAACTTTTAAATTTGAAGTAAATCGAGTGGAAATTGTTGAAGTTATTTGTCACGCCAATTGGAAAAAAGTTGTTTCGAGATGTTTCGAGTAGTTGGCCATTTTGCACATCGAAAAAAATGTATATATTTTTTTCTAACAGCTTGATATTCATACTAAATAGATGTGTAATTAATGTTAGGGGTGAATGAGTTTTTCATACGAAAAAAAATTGTTCAATTCGCACATGATTTTATACCCGTTACTGTGGCCTAAGGCCTCAAGGGATATATTTCTTGACCATTTTTGAGACTCAGGGTATGTTTTATTACCACTTTTGGAAGTTACATGCTATTTTTTTTAGATTAATCTTCAAAAATCGCAAGGCTATGGCACGGTCTTCCAAACGAGACGCGGTCGATGTTGTCAGACAGCGTGACACGTAACGTCGGCGGGATTAATGAAAAAAAAACCAACGACAATTTATCGTTCATTAACATCCAAACGCAGGATATGAGCCAAGAAAAATTGAAAAATGTTGAAAATCGATCAATTGGAACGCTGAGAAAAAAAAGTTAATTTTTCGAAACAAAATAGCTACATTTCCCAATGAAAAATACGATTTTTCAAAATATTTCATAAAAATTTAGGGTCATGTGTTAGACAATAAGGTTAGAAAGATTTATACCAAATTTCATCAGAATCGGTTGATTGGTTTTTTCTCTTACGTCACGCCAGTTTTAATAATGCAATTTAGAAGACCGTGCCATACGACCGTGCCATATTTTTAAAGACCAATCAAAAAAACGCAAAAAATGGCGAGGAAATCTTTCCTTTTGTAAAAAAATAATCAGTAAGGTTTTTTCTTGCTGATTTGAAGCCGAAAATAAGCGAGTTTTCGAGATTTTTCGTGTCGAAACTATTTATTTATTAATATTAATAATTAAAATTTAACGTACATATCATGATATATTTTGATTTTCCAATATTTTTGTTTATATTTAAAAATGGCGACTGTACAACACTTGCTTCAGAGACGGTTGCCTTCTGCGTTGGTCCACGGCGTACGGCCTAGCATCTGGTGCATTGATCTGAAACATCAGAATCAAGAAGTTTCACACTTCTCGGATCTACACGCTCTATGTGAACCTAAAAAATCCAAAGAAAAGGGAAAATTCGAAAAATGGTGTATGTTTGAAAAAGTATTCTATTTTTCATGAAGTTTTCGCTCATCACTATGTGCTGATGAAAAAGTAGTTTTGAGAAATAATTCTCAAGATAATTTAGGCTCACATAGACGGTAATAAAGTTTTCCAAGAGTGTGCACAATTTCGAAATAATCGATGCGATAGTTTTCGAGTTATCGTGTACGAGGTTGACGGAAAAGTGATTTTCCGAAAAACACGATTATATAATTTAGGTTCACCTCGGGCCTAAGCTCTTCTTCACGTCATCGACCGCTCTCCCCCTTAAGGATGTTGAGTCCCAAATCGCAAATGATGATACAATTCTGAAAATTCGGTATGTTTTTGTATGAAGTATTTCAGAGGTCGTGTAAAAATTTCACGACAATTAGGAAGCTCGTTATTGAACAATTAACATCCACAAATTAAATGCTGTCTTATGGAAACTGATTAAACTTTGCAATAGTTTTTTTTTTGACCTCTCAATTCTGTAATATCTACAATATACTGAAAGCAACGGAAACAAAACGAAGTTTATTGATAAATTTTTTTTTATTTCTTTTAAAAATTCTTCTTAACAAAATGTTAATTTTTTAATAACGAGCTTCCTAATGGTCGTGAAATTTTAACCCGACCTCTTAAATACTTCATACAAAACCATACCAAATTTTCAGAATTTTCTCATCATTTTTTATTTCAACCCTTAAGGAGGTTGAAGTAATGATGATAGAATTCTGAAAATTTTGTATGTTTTTACATGAAGTACTCAGGAGGTCGGGTAAAAATTTCATGACGATTAAGAAGCTATTTATTGAACAATTAACATTAACATTTTTCATAGGGACTCAACATCCTTAACCATTTTCAATAACAAAACATGTCAAATCCCTTAAACTTTATTTTATTTCCCGATTTTTATTTTTTTCCATACTTTTTTGTACATGAAACAAAATCAGAGTCCTTCAACATCGATCGACCAAGCGGTCGGGCCTCTTCGAAAAGAAATGTCAGGAAATCGCCGTCTGCCGTTGATTTTCTCGCGTATAGCGGCACGCGACCTTTTCCCTCCCCCTGCTCGAATAATATGGGCGTCGATCGAGAGAAAAACTATTCTTTATAGCGGGTACTTTGTGGCGTTGCCTACGCCATTGGGGCATCTGTCGGGTCGGAGAGAGAGAGAGAGAGAGAGAGAGAGAGAGAGAGAGAGAGAGAGAGAGAGAGAGAGAGAGAGAGAGCTCTCTCGTCGTCGTCGTGGTCTTCGTAGCACATGCCATGCATCTGCTCTCCGACCCCGGTGTAAACTTGTATACACGTACACACACCGTTTTTCGTTGTCTGCCGAGTTCCCAACGAAATTTCTGTTGCCATGCGCGCGCCCACCGAAATACCCCGACCGCCCTACTCCCCACACGGCCCTTACGCGAATAAAAAGGAAGGAACCACGTAAAAAAAGCTCGCCGTACACGGGCAATCTCGTATGTCGCGGACTCGCGAGAAGCCGCGGAACGTTCTTCCGGTTCGAGCCCTTCGCCGAGGCGAGGAGGCAGCCCTAAAGGGCTCGTCCGAGGGCTCGACCTTCAATTTTTTCCTCGTCGAACTCGTTTTTTTCTTCAATTTTTGTTATTTTTTTTTTTTTAATTCAACTCCAGCATCCGGTGCCAAGTTTTTTTTTCATTCTTGTCCTTTTTTTTCAAGTTCAACATCCGGTCTTTTTTTTTCGTGGTAAAATCTTTTCGGTTTCTTCGGCGCGGACGGACGACCGCGGGAGCAGGGCCGAGAGAGCCCAGACGATCGCATCTCGTCGCACCTTTTTAAAAGGGCGCAGGAGGCGAGAGGCCGCGAGGAAGGGTCCCCACAGCTGTCCGGCCAACCGTCAGATGGCTCGGGCATTCTAGACGTCAGCTGCGCGTGGGCGGTAGTCCGAAGGGGTTGTGTCACACTTTTCGAACGGACACGCATGCGCCACCCTCACGGCCCTTGCCCTCCGCGCTCGCGCCCTTTCCTTCCATCCTCCTGTCGTATTAAACCACTCTCACGAGCAAACGTTTTACAATGATCCATGGCAATGAGAAACAACTCACCGTGTACGCTGTTGACTGACACCCCACGAATTTCATGTACTCGGAGAGCACGTGGAAGTTACATGGTTACGAGTTAAAATAGTTTCATTGTAGCTTATTTTTAATTTTTTTTCTTATTTGGGATTTAACAATACTCATATATACCTATATATTCATACATAATTCAAGTTAAAACTTTGTTGGGTAGACTTTTATTTTTAGCTTATTTTTATTTGCTATTTTTGCATTTGGGATTAAAATAATAATAATTATTATTATTACTATTATTATATAAAAATAAACGAAAATAAAGTCTACCCTAAAATTCAATATTTTAATTAAGATGATCTATATATATATATATATATATATATATATATATATATATATTTGTGTGTGTGTGTAATATATACATATATTACTTTAATTAAAATATTGAATTTTAGGGTAGAGTTTTATTTTAGTTCATTTTCATTCCTTATTTTCTCATTTGGGATTTGAATAAAACATACACACGCGCACACACACACACACACACACACACACACACACACACACACACACAATTTCAATTAAAAAATTAAATTATGGGGTAGAGTTTAATTTGTGACGTATTTTTATTAGTTATTGTTTTATTTGGAATTTAAATAACACACACACATATGTAGATATCTAATTTGAAATTGACCATTAAATATTCGGGTAAAGTTTTATCTTGAGCTTATTTTGATTTGTTTTTTCTTTATTTGGGAAAGAAATAATATATACATATATGCATATATATACATATTTATTTAAGTAACTTATAAACAAATTAAAACATTTCCTGCTAAAATCTTGGTAACAATTTTTGTTATCTTTTTAATCGCTTTTACAATTTTGAAACGTGGTGATCGAGATCTGGGCACGATTTTCTCTCGCCACTCGCGACTTTTTCCAATATAATCGACACAAATGGCAGCGGGCTCGCCTTGAACAGCTGCCACGAGGGAGAAAAATCTTCTTTCTCTCTCTCTCTCTCTCTTTCTCTATGTTACAGCGATGATTGCGAGTACCAATCGAATTTTCGGCTTCCAAAAGGAATTTCAATGATTGTTCACCTTCCATACACGATACGTTTTCTAATAACTACAAAACCGATAATTTTGCATGTAGTTCTTCGAGAGTACGATCGAGGGATTTATCGAGAAAAAAGAAAGATATCTCAAAACGGACTTAGTTTCTCCTTCAGACGATCAGTAGCGTGCGGCGACTCGCGCGGGCAGATGTATACTTCCGGCAGCTGTTTTGAGAACACCGGATTGTCGTGTGCCTGATGTTGACAGTGCACGCGCCCTCGCAACGTGAGCCCACCTTTTCTCCGCCCTCTCCCCTCGCTCGCTTTCCCGAAACCTCCTCGTAATTGCATCGTTACCGATCACGTTCATTTTTCGATGAAAGCAATTTTCCGAAATAGCTCGTTGCTTGTGCACGTCAAAGTCACTCCAGCCATTTCTCGATGGACAGAATTCTCCAAAATAGCTCGTCAGTTGTGCACGTCAAAGCCACTCGAGTTGTTTTTCGACGAAAACAATTGCCCGAAATAGCCCACCGGTTGCGTACATACAGCATTCGCTTTTCGCTCGTTCTGCTATTGCAGAGACACGTCACGCGGAGTAGGGACCAGCAAGGGGAGAAAAAGCCCAAGGAAGAGGTTTGTGGCGTTGATTTTAATCTATTTGTGCATGGTTGTTACTAACAAGGAACATCACTTAAGGATGTTGAGTCCCTGTGAAACATGTTAATGTTAATTGTTCAATAAATAGCTTCTTAATCGTCATGAAATTTTTACACGACCTCCTGAATACTTCATGTAAAAACATACCAAATTTTCAGAATTCTATCATCATTACTTCAACCTCTTTAAGGGTTGAAATAAACAATGATAAGAAAATTCTGCAAATTTGGTACGTTTTTGTATGAAGTATTTAAGAGGTCGTGTTAAAATTTCACGACGATTAGGAAGCTCGTTATTAAAAAATTAACATTTTGTTAAGAACAATTTTTAAAAGAGATAAAAAAAAATTTATCAGTAAACTTCGTTTTGTTTCCGTTGCTTTCAGTATATTGTAGATATTATAAAATTGAGAGGTCAAAAAAAAAAACTTATTGCAAAGTTACATCAGTTTCCATAAAACAACATTTAATTTGTGAATGTTAATTGTTCAATAACGAGCTTCCTAATTGTCGTGAAATTTTTACCCGATCTCTGAAATACTTCATGCAAAAACATACCAAATTTTCAGAATTTTATCATCCTTTGCGATTTGGGACTCAACATCCTTAAGGTAGTACGAGCGCGCAATCTTAATTTCTATAGATTTTGTTCAAATTTTAACCAGACATTGTTCATATCATTATGCATGTTTGATTTCAATTTCAGAACAGTCGACTATTTAGATTGGGAGATAATGGGTTTTAAAATTGCAACTTTTAACACTGCAGGGTCTTCATTGAAATTTAGACAGAATAATTTGCCGTGAAAAATATTCGTCCTCTATAATAAGAAGAAATATGGCAACACCGCAGAACAGTATTGTTCAATATTTCGAGAAAAAAATAATTATCGTGTTCCTAAAGTTAAAAATTATGTCATAAAAAAATATTTGCATTATTAATATTAATATTTTATATTATTTTTTATAATTATATAATTTTATATTATTAATATATAAATATATTAATAATATTATTATATATATTATTATTTTATATTATATATGTATATATATATATATATATTTTTATATTATTAATATTAATATTTGATATTGTTTATGTTATCTTTATTAACAAATGAAAGTGTTGGTTTATTCATAACTAATTAGAATCCTTGTCCGATAAAAAATTACTTCCGAATAAAAATTTGTGTTTCAGTATTATTTTAAATCTCTCGCAAACTCACGGCATTGGATACGTGGAACGATGCGGTATTGCCATATGTTTTTTTTATTATAGGGGACAAATATTTCTTACGGAAAATTAGTCTGTCAACATTTCAATGCAGACCCTGTAGTGTTAAAAGTTGCAATTTTAAAACCCATTATCTCCCAATCTAAATAGTCGACTGTTCTGAAATTTCACGCAAACATGCATGATGATATGAACAATGTCTGGTTAAAATTTGAACAAAATCTATAGAAATTAAGATTGCGCGCTCGTACTACCTTAAGGCCTTAGGCCGCAGTAACGGGTATAAAATCACTTGCGATTTAACAATTTTTTTCGTATGAAAAAGTGGTTCACTCATAAAGTTAATTACACATCTATTTAGTATGAATATCAAGTTAGAGAAAATATATCTTTTTTTTATGTATAAAATGGCCGACTACCAATATTTTCTATTGTTATCTTTTTTTTAGGCGCTCCGCGGCGTGACATTTAGCATCAACAATTTTTTACCTAGAACAAAAAACAAAAATTCTCGTCAATCTACATTAGAATACATAGAGAAGTACGTACGGAATTTGAAAAATATTGTTTTATTCAAAAGTTGTAGGTATTTGAACTTAAGAAATGAATTTTCAGTGAAAATTTCGTTATGACTGCTCATAAACTGCTCATAAAATGAAAAGTTTTCGATTAATCAGAAATTCCGTACGTACTTCTCTACGAAATGCAATTAGGAACGTGACTTTTAAATTTGAAGTGAATCGAATGAAAATTGTTGAAGTTATTTGTCACGCCAATTGGAAAAAAGCTGTTTCGAGAAGTTTCGAATAGTCGGCCATTTTGTACATCGAACAAAAAAAATTCCAACAGCTTGATATTCATACTAAATAGATGTGTAATTAGTTTTAAGAGGGAATCACTTTTTCATACGAAAAAAATTGTTAAATTCGCACATCATTTTATACCCGTTACTGTGGCCTGAAGCCTTAACAAATGGTTCATTCAATTAAAAAATGCGTTCGTGAACCGAAAATGACTACTGTTTGAACGTTGTTTGAATTGTGCAAATTCAAGTCAATAGTGTGAATGTTACTCAAAATATCAATCTCGCTATGTCAAGATATGTAGTTTTGAGATAATCGCGTTCGCAACTTCGTCAATTTTTAGAATTTAAGGATCTGGTTGGTCTTAAAATATTCTTGAAAGTTCACACTATACCAATATGCAAAAAAAAAATTTTTAAGTTTCCAGAGGGGGATCCCCTCAAGTATCCACCTTCGGTTTTGTTGAAACTAATACATGTGATAAAGCATTGGAAACTATTAAACACGTATTTGTTTTTATTAGCAGTGAAACAGTTTTGAGCGGGGCAAGAGATACCTTTAGGAGAGAAAAAAATTGCTAATTTTTTTTGAGAGGAGTTATTTCTTCACCACTTTTGAAGACCGTGCCCTACCTCCGCCATTTTTACAGATTAATTTTTTTTTTAATACCATTTAACAGCTAAAAGTAGTAATAACATATATCCTGAGTCTCAAAAATGGTGAAGAAATCATTTCATTAACAAAAAGAACATAATCAGCACATTTTTTCCTTGCCTAAAGGTATCTCCCCTCCTAATTTAATTTTGTTCGATACTTCCATAGAGGATTTTTCATCGCTTTACACTAGAAGAATTTTGGTTTTTGTTTAATCCAAATCAGTGGACTGCCTGTGAGTGAAATTGCAAAATCATCCCTCGACGCGCCTTTCTTTAAGGGGTGGTTTCCCCCCTTAAATCCGTTTTTCCACCGACAAAAATAAATATGTGTCTAATAGTTTTCCTATGCTTTATCACATTTTCGAATTTCAACAAAATCGAAAGCCGACACTTAAGTGATGTTTCTTGTAAGAGATCGAGCGATAGTAACAAGTGGAAAACATCGCGACTGATTGTCTTCGTTGGATATTTTTAAGGGGATGATTTTTTCTGATGAAAACATTGGGATAATGGGGTCGAGATTTTACACACAATTCATACATAGGCTTGCCAGGTTTGAGTTCTTTGTAAATTAAAAAATATTCATAAACAATTGGGTTTTTACTATTTAAAGAAAGTGCCGTTATTGGTTGCTGCATGGCGAATCGTTGTAGGTGGTTTTGGCAACTAAAGAAGTCGGAAATGATAAATAAAAAAAATTCCTTTTAGTATAATAATAAAACTTAAGTATGGCGAGTTGCTTTTTGGCATTTTGAAAATTATGATAATAAAACGCAGTTGGAAAAAAGTTTGATTTCCGACCGAAACAAAAAACTATAATCATTTGTTATTTGCAAATAGATACAAAAAAATGTTTAATCCCCCGTGATCCGAAAGAAAATATGATAAATTATGCTCTGTCTGGATTTAAACTGAACCGTACGAATATATGCTAGTCGAAATAATTCTAGACGTTTCTAATAGAAATTAGCTACTTTTATATTTATGCAGAACGTGTATACTCTGCTACGCCGAAATGATACTGTAATCTTTTTATTTTAATCGATAATGTTTCTACTTAATATTTGCCTTAATAAAGCTACTTTAATAAAAATATAAGTGATTATAACGTAAAAATGATAAATAAATGCGAAATTTTTCAAATTCTAATAAAGGGTCCAGAACCAATTCCATTGGTGTAAATACGATACATTTAATATACGACTTACACCGTTTCACAATTCATTAAGTCGAAAAAAGAAAAAAAGAGAAAGGGTAAATCGCAGTAGGCGATTTCACTATACAAAAATCTTCATAACTCGGTCAATTGTCCAAATTTCTACAAAATCTTTGTTGCAAGTTAAGTTTTACACCCTAGGCTATAAAACTACTCAATGAAAAAATCGTTTCTATATAATGTCAAGATTATGTAGATTATGCAAGATTATACACACACTTACAATCACACCACTAGAAAACATAACTTAAAAAATTGTCTCAGATAATGATTAAAGCTAATTCGACTGTTTTGTATTAAGGATGTTGAGTCCCAAATCGCAAATGATGATAAAATTCTGAAAATTTGGTATGTTTTTGTATGAAGTATTTCAGAGGTCGTGTAAAAATTTCACGACAATTAGGAAGCTCGTTATTCAACAATTAACATTCACAAATTAAATGCTGTCTCATGGAAACTGATGTAACTTTGCGATAAGTTTTTTTTTTGACCTCTCAATTTTATAATATCTACAATATACTGAAAGCAACGGAAACAAAACAAAGTTTATTGATACATTTTTTTACATTTCTTTTAAAAATTCTTCTTAACAAAATGTTAATTCTTTAATAACGAGCTTCCTAATCGTCGTGAAATTTTAACACGACCTCTTAAATACTTCATACAAAAACATACCAAATTTTCAGAATTTTCTCATCATTTTTTATTTCAACCCTTAAGGAGGTTGAAGTAATGATGATAGAATTCTGAAAATTTTGTATGTTTTTACATGAAGTATTCAGGAGGTCGTGTAAAAATGTCATGACGATTAAAAAGCTATTTATTGAACAATTAACATTAACATGTTTCATAGGGACTCAACATCCTTAAGTATCTAATACAAAGGTTTCTTTTAAATACTGAAGAGTATCACGCGCCGCTATCCTCTTAAAAAGAAAAATGGTGGAAATTCTAGAAGCCTTTATTTTTACGTACGAAGGTCTAGGAAAAAAGAGAGCAGTCTTTACCCAAATGCCACACAAAGATACAGACAGACAGAGTTTGTTATTTTAAAAATTAGGCACATCGTATTAGCGTAGTACCGTTGAATTCCATCCCGAAAAAAAATAATGTACAGGACAGTAGAATTTTGTAATTAATTTTATCATTTTATATAATGTTTAAAATATATAAATATTAAGTATATCTATATAAATATATATATATATATTTGTTTATAGTTTTCTTAGTGTTGATATATATATATATACATATATATATATATATATATATATATATATATGTATATATTACATAATGAAAAAATGAACACTAAAAAGTTCCCATCGCAAGCGGGTACAATCGTGATTTTCGTATTTGTTCGTTTCAACGAAGACTCGTGCTCCAAGATATATAATCCACCACAACGCGTCTACGCAAAGACACTCGGACGAGGCAATTTAGTCAATTAAAGTCGATTCCCCTGAACGTGCGGTAGTACAGACGACACAATGAATCCCGCAGCCCTCATCCGTTGGCCACACGGCTGCTGAAACTGATTTGGATTGCAGTGGTCTTCTTTTGTCGACAACGTGAATCTTTATAATAGAACTCCTCGTTCTGCACTCAACAGACCCTCATCCCACTCCCTCCTCTTTCTCCCTAATATGAACCTGGTCGTCGAATCGTTTTTTTTTCGGGTCGTGAAAGGGGGTCTATTTATCCAAATTTCTCCGGCACGAGAAAACGAAAAAATCGTAGGTGCGTTTGTTCCTTTGGACTATCCGTATGTTATTTTTATTCCCAGACCAGTTTCTTCTTTATAGACGAAATGTTATCATAATGAAAGTCGTGGCGAATCGCCGCGAACGCCGTATTTCCGTCAATAAAACGAGATTTTAATTGAAGAAAAAAAATAGGTGAATTTTTTTTCAATTCCACTCTCGTCGAACTCTCGTCGAACTCTCGTCGTATCAGGAAAAGAAGGTTTAAAAAACTACTTGCTGTTAGTATCGAACGCTTCGACAAAATGGCCGATCGTCGGAATCTCGATACAAAATGGCCGATCGCCGGAATCCCGATGCAAAATGGCCGATCGTCAGAAACCCAATACAAAATGGCCGATCGTCGGAATTCCGATACAAAATGGCCGTTCGTCGGAATTCTGATACAAAATGGCCGATCGTCGGAATCCCGATACAAAATGGCCGATCATCGGAATTCCGATACAAAATGGCCGATCGACGGAATCCCGATGCAAAATGGCCGATCGTCGGGATCCCGATACAAAATGGCCGATCGTCGGAATCCCGATACAAAATGGCCGATCGTCGGAATTCCGATACAAAATGGCCGATCGTCGGAATCCCGATACAAAATGGCCGATCGTCGGAATCCCCATACAAAATGGCCGATCATCGGAATCCCAATACAAAATGGCCGATCGACGGAATCCCGATACAAAATGGCCGATCGACGGAATCCCGATACAAAATGGCCGATCGTTGGAATCCCGATACAAAATGGCCGATCATCGGAATTCCGATACAAAATGGCCGATCGACGGAATCCCGATGCAAAATGGCCGATCGTCGGAATCCCGATACAAAATGGCCGATCGTCGGAATCCCAATACAAAATGGCCGATCGTCGGAATCCCAATACAAAATGGCCGATCGACGGAATCGCGATACAAAATGGCCGATCGACGGAATCCCGATACAAAATGGCCGATCGTTGGAATCCCGATACAAAATGGCTGATCGTCGGAATCCCGATACAAAATGGCCGATCGACGGAATCCCGATACCAAATGGCCGATTCTCGTCCTCGGACCTTGCTCGAGCCTCCTCAATGCAAACAAACCCAAACGATCTTCGGCACCAAGGCAGCAGCTAGCAATGGCAAAAGTTTGGCCATCGCGAAAAAAAAAGTATCGTAGAGGACCAGGAGCCACTCAGGATCGAAAGAAATAAAAACCGAAACGCCGTTTGTGTCGGGCATACACGTATATACTGCACACGCTGGTTGTGCAGAGCAGCAGCACGCCGGAATGACACGAGCGCATATGGCCCCCACATGCGTTGTCAAAGAAGGGCCCCGTTGAAGAAGGGAGGGGCGCGCAGCGGACGAAGAGTGAGAACGAGAGAGGCAGCGCTATCGGCGTGTGTTTAACCCCCCAGCTGATGTTTGGCGTCCTCGCTTCGTATGGCTCCCGTTAGTTACATTCGGGCCGTGCTCTAGTCGATATCATCATCGCGGCGAAACACTCTCGCTCTCCACTGTATATAGATATACATATAGACGTACAAATATCTATATCAAGCCTGAAACACATTCCCCATCCTCGCGAGATCCTGCCGATAAAACGGCCGATAGCGTGCCGCCTACTTTCGCCTTCAAGTCCGCCATATTGGATCGGTGCTAAACGCAAGAGCCTCCAACCAAGGTAAGACGTATTTCTTCACCCGTCAAAACCAAAAACGCTCTCCGCAAGCTCAAAAATTCTCGTTTTCGATCATCCGGCCTCCCAACGTCGTCAACTCAGCCAAACGGAACTAAGACCACCAAAGGCAGCTTCGAATATAGAACCGTGAATTACGCAACAGCTCAGATCGCGGTTTTTTTCTAGTGACGGGAGAATGGAAGGTGATATTTGAGTGGCCGCTTGCGCGAATCTTTGAAACGGCGAGTAAATCTCGTTTTCTTAAGAGGGCGCGCGGGGGGTGGATGGGGGGGGGGGTGAGGAGGCAGCAGGGGAAATCCCCGTGTGGTTTGAGTTGTAGCGCTACCACACCGGTATATATAGGTGAGTATTGATTTCAGGGTAACGCACACGCGTCACGTTCGTTTGCGGAGAGTATACACGATATACGACACTTCCCGCAAACATTGAGGGTGGCCGGATGGTAATCACGAAACGAATTGATAGACGAAAAAGTAACAAATTATTGCAGGCTCTGCATGTAGACGACGGAGCGAAAAATAAAAACGGTTTTTCTTGCGACAAATGAATGTTGAGCGCCATTGTAGATTCTGTTGATTAAGGGGTTAGGCTATCACCAAATGCCCCAAAAATCAGGGTTATTTGAGAAAATTAATTTTAAAGCAATATGTAAGATGTTTGGAAAATCTTTTGGACACTTATTCTCATGTCCGTTAACTAAAATGTGCACAAAATTTCGGGAAAAATAATCAATATTTGAATAATTATGAACAATATCGCAAAGGACCTTTGAACGTGAAGGGCTTAACGGTGTACTTGATTTTGGCCACCCGGTTGATCTGGGAGAAAAAAAACGAGTTATTGTTGACGCTTTGACCGAATTTTTTTTGTTATTGCGTTTCAATCATTAAAAAGAATTTTCTTTTATTTTTCGTTCGATTTTTCGAGGAAAAATGACTTCATTACTGTTAATAACTAATTTTTTTTAAGTTTATAAAAAAACGTCCGTCAAGACTAAAGTACTATTACGATGTACAGGTGTACCAAATTTCAAGTAAATCCGTTTATGAGATTCCGAGAAATCGTGTACACCGTTTTGAAAAACTTTGTTTCGAGAAAAATGCGTTTTAAATTTTATTAGCAGTTCTATCGTTGCAATCATAAGTTTACCGTCAATCTGCGATTCCTGCACCATATGTCGGACCTTCCTCTTCAATTTGAGTTGCCTCAAGCGACGAACGAACTTTCAAATCTTCGCAGTAGCCTAACCCCTTAATTCTTATATATATCCTATATATTAATGTATGCATGAGAGTATAGTTTTTATATCTAAATATATATATAAATTTATAAATATGTATATATGGGTTAAGGAAGCTTTCCAGTGTGACAGCCCGAAAAATCGCTGTTTTTCGCGATTTTTTTTTTTAAGGAAAAAATAATCTAATCGGTCTGGTTTTTTTTTGTATATTAATTGGGTATTGAAGAATACAAAACAATTTTTTAAAGATCGATTTATTTATTAATTGATATCTATAAAAATGATGAAACAATTGTTGCAGAAAATGCACTTGGATGTGGTGTCCACGTTGGGGGTCACAATTTTGATCTGAAACAAAAAACACAAAAAGATTATTGATCGGTATATAATTGGCTTTCGTGCTATGGAGGCTTTTTTTTTTTTTTTTTGCAAAAATGGCGCCGGTTTGAACAAAAAGTATCGATTTTAGCATTTTTTTTGGCAGTCTTTTTACAAAAAAATAGGAAGATGTCAAAAAAAAAAAAGCTTCCATAGCACGATAAACAATGACGTTAAGAATATTGTGTAAAAAATTCAACTCGATAGCTTTAAAACTCTGCCCTCCAAGTTGGACACCGTTTTGAAAAATGCTGTTTCGAGAAAAACGCGTTCAAAGTTTCGCTGTAGCTGTAGCGCTCCGTTGCCTTCTTCCAAGAAATGCTGTACAGTAACCGAAATAATCTGAATTTCGGCATGAAAATTTCAGGGAATATTCGGAAGAGTGTATACTATTCGATAAAGCAAAAAAAAAAAAAATCGATTTTTTGAAAATTTCACACTGGAAAGCTCCCTTAAGTCACTCTAGAGCAGGAGAAAAGAGTTTCTTGAGAAATGTTTTCAATGAAAAAATAAAATAGATCAGAACTATGCGCTCAAGTCTTTATTGTATTGCTAATGAACTGTACGAAATAATTTTTTCATCGTGATTAATAACAAAATGGCGGCTGCACAGAACTTCTCCGTTGACGCTTTTTTGGAACGATCCACAGGCGGAAAGATCATGCCATTATTTACTTGGAACAAAAAACCACCATTTTTTTAATTACATATTAGAACAGCAACAGAAGTACGCAGGAAATTTTCAATATATTGATTTTTGCCAATATAGCGCATCTCAGAAATATAAGACAATATAATCAGTGCGAATCAGTTTGTAAGGGTGCATTGAAAGTGGTGGCTAATACTTTGAGCACCTTCTATAGGAGTAAGTATTCGCACGGTTATTTCAAAACATTTCTAGGCTAAAAACATAAAAATTCTCATTTTATCAATTTTTGTATGCTAAATCTTGATCGATCATCTTGAAATTTGGTGTGTTAACTTGTGTCAGTTCTTTGATGGAATTCTAAAAAAAATAGTGCTCCCATTGAAAAAAAAGAGGCGACCTCAAAATCTCTTAAGGCCTTAGGCCACATTAACGAGTATAAAATCATGTGCGAATTGAACAATTTTTTTTCGTATGAAAAAGTGACTCACTCGTGAAATTAATTACACATCTATTTAGTATGAATATCAAGCGGTTAGAATTTTTTTTCTGTAAAAAATGGCCGACTATTAATATTTTCTGTTGTTATCTTTTTTTTAGGCGCTCCGCGGCGTGACATTTAGCATTCACAATTTTTGAACTATAACAAAAAACAAAAATTCTCCCAAAGAAGTACGTACGGAATTTAAAAAATATTGTTTTATTCAAAAGTTGTAGGTATTTGAACTTAAGAAATGAATTTTCCGTGAAAAATGTCGTTATGACTGCTCATAAACCGCTCATAAAATGAAAAGTTTTCGATTAATCAGAAATTCCATACGTACTTCTCTGCGAAATGCAATTAGGAACATAACTTTTTAATTTGAAGTAAATCGAGTGAAAATTGTTGAAGTTATTTGTCACGCCAATTGGAAAAAAGCTGTTTCGAGAAGTTTCGAGTCGTCGGGCATTTTGTACATTGAAAAAAAAAGATGTATTTCCTAACAGCTTGATATTCATACTAAATAGATGTGAAATTAATTTTACGAGTGAATCACTTTTTCATACGAAAAAAAATTGTTAAATTCGCACATGATTTTATACCCGTTACTGTGGCCTAAGGCCTTAAGGGCAGATTTACACCTATGAGTCGGAAGAAAGGTCATTTTTGTGAATTTTTTCAAGGAAAACTATTTGAAATTTCGGATTGGGATTTTAATCATCTAAAAGTATATGCAATCAAAAATATGTTTAATTTTCTTTATTTAAAAATATCGAAAATATACAAGGATATTGTATGATCCTTGGAGCGTCGTAAAAAAATCGGTACCCCAAATTTCCCGAAAACCAATGAACCGATTGCCTTGGTAGACTTTTGTGTCTATTCTATACACCATTATCTAGTACTTGTCATAACCGATTTGGAAAATATCGATTTATAACAAAATGGCGGACGTTTGAACATAATTAGTGATTTTTGGGCCAAAAATGAGTTATTATTTTGCCTATAAAACAAAAACTAAGTAACGCAAAAAAAAATCCTATGACAAGTATTAGCTAATGGTATATAGAATAACCATAAAAAACCTCAAGGCAATCGGTTCATTGGTTTTCGAGAAATTTTGCGTACCGATTTTTTTACGAAGCTCCAAGGATCATACAATATCCTTGTATATTTTTGATATTTTCAAACAAAGAAAATTCAACATATTTTTGAATGTATAGACTTTCAGATAATTGAAACCCCAATCCGAAATTTCAAATAGTTTACCTTGAAAAAATTCACAAAAATGACCTTTTTTCCGGCTCCTAGGTGTATATCTCCCGTTAAGGAAGCTTTCCAGTGTGACAGCCCGAAAAATCGCTGTTTTTCGCGATTTTTTTTTTTAAAGAAAAAATAATCTAATCGGTCTGGTTTTTTTTTTGTATATTAATTGGGTATTGAAGAATACAAAACAATTTTTTAAAGATCGATTTATTTATTAATTAATATCTATAAAAATGATGAAACAATTGTTGCAGAAAATGCACTTGGATGTGGTGTCCACGTTGGGGGTCACAATTTTGATCTGAAACAAAAAACACAAAAAGATTATTGATCGGTATATAATTGGCTTTCGTGCTATGGAGGCTTTTTTTTTTTTTTTGCAAAAATGGCGCCGGTTTGAACAAAAAGTATCGATTTTAGCATTTTTTTGGCAGTTTTTTTACAAAAAAATAGGAAGATGTCAAAAAAAAAAAAAGCTTCCATAGCACGATAAACAATGACGTTAAGAATATTGTGTAAAAAATTCAACTCGATAGCTTTAAAACTCTGCCCTCCAAGTTGGACACCGTTTTGAAAAATGCTGTTTCGAGAAAAACGCGTTCAAAGTTTCGCTGTAGCTGTAGCGCTCCGTTGCCTTCTTCCAAGAAATGCTGTACAGTAACCGAAATAATCTGAATTTCGGCATGAAAATTTCAGGGAATATTCGGAAGAGTGTATACTATTCGATAAAGCAAAAAAAAAAAATCGATTTTTTGAAAATTTCACACTGGAAAGCTCCCTTAAGCGTCTTCACCTGGCTGAGTCTTGTAGCCACCACTCCACCAAGTTTTCTCCCAAGTTCGATGGGTTAGAAGATATTTTTTGCTGCCAATAGTTCTTGCCTCACCCGTTGTATCGTTTATGTCCAGAATGACATTATATCGCATTACGTATATAGAGCTTTCTCGTTATCGTCTTTTCTACGCTCCTTGCCTCAAATTGCAAAAAAGCAACCTACAACGCTGCGACTCGCGCTCCGTCCGTCCGCCCGTCCGCCTAGTAGGCTCACATTAGCTTCTCCCCTTTTCAGATGATTCCCGAGAGCGAAAAGTCGTGCGAGACCGGAGGGGCGACGATCGCGAGTGTGGAACACACCGAGAAGCAGTCGAATAAGAGCCAACAGGAAACGGAAGTGGCCTCGATAACCGCCTGGAAGAGATACGAGAATTTTGTCTCGACGATCGAGTCGATGGGCGGAAGTTACAACAGAAAATTGACGATCGAGGCAATGTTTCGAGGTGGCGATTTAATTTACGCCAGCCACTGATACCGACTTCGTTATTATGGGAAAAATGGGCAGAGCGAATCCCATAATTAGCTCAAATATTTGGCGTATATGTAGATCACGATTTTTATCGTAAAAAAATGTTATCCTCCATAGCCATTTATATATATATATATATATATATATATATGCGTATGAAACAATGCCAAAAACTCTGCATCAATGAACTGCTAGTCAACTATTTTATCCGCAATACAAAAAGACGCTCGGTGTTTTTTTTTTTTAATAGTCTATTTTGATTTTGCATTCGCTATGGAACGCCGCAATCGATAAAACGTATTCTTAACTAGTTTACATTATTCCACTGCGTTCGTGTGCAAAAAAGAAACGAGCATAGTCGCTAGGTGCGTCAGTGCCGGAGGTGTCATGGCCGTTTTCTCGATTTTGAGGTTAACGATAATCTATATGTACGAATGACACAACGCAATGCGCGAGACCGCGTCGCACTACACTTACAGACGCATGTGTGCGCTGCGAAATCTCTCTATGCGTCGATAATAACAACAGCAACAACGACACGTTGATTAGTACCATTAGTGTGATTAACATTGGCGGTAGTCTCGCGCGAAATCCAAATAATGTGCGCTTTGCGAGATCGTGCGCGATCTCGATCAGGACGCAGCTCGAGGGTAGCGAACAAATACGAACGAACAAGTGTGTTGAAGGGTTACACCTAGCTCGTGGCCGGAAAAAAGATGAATTTGCAGGTGTTCAGGGTTCAGTGGATTTTTTTTACATTAAGGCGTTACCCCCACTCGTAGCGCAAAAAAAGGCCTTTTTCATGAATTTTTTTAAAGGAAACTACAAAACTTTTTTAATCGACCAATATACCATCTTAAAGAACACATCTTGAAGAACTTTCAGTAATTTTTTTATTGAAAAATATTACATTGTTTAGTGGCAAATGGCCGTCAATGAAATAATGTTTTTATATACACGGTTTGCGGTGACCAACATTGCGGCGAAGTGGATCATGTGAAAAAAAAATGCGGATGGATTTAGTCAAATATAAGTATAAACTAGTCTTTAATCGAAGGATTTTAAAAAATATTCATTTTTCACAAAATGGCGGACAGTCAAAGTTAATGGTTCGATTTTAACGAAAAAAAACGGCCGTTTTTTGGCTATAAAACGGCCATTTTTTTTCGAAAAAAAAATCGAACGATTAAAGACTACATTTTTATGTATTAAATAAGCCTGCAAAATTTCAAGAAGATCGGTGCATTAGTGTTCGAGTAATCTTGGTCACCGACTTCAGAAATGCCATTTTGAGAAAAACGCGTTTAAAGTTTCAATTTCAGTTCTTCAATTCACGGATTCTTCTCTTTCAACGCTCATATCTCAGTCAATTTTGTTCGGATCGACTTGAAATTTTCAGGACATATTCTCAGATACTTATACTTCAAAAAAATGCAATAAAAAAAATCGATTTTTTCAAAATCGCAAGTGGGGGTAACCCCTTAAGGCCTTCGGCCACAGTAACGGGTATAGAATCATGTGCGAATTTAATCATTTTTTTTACGTATGAAAAAGTGATTCGCTCATAAAATTAATTACACATCTATTTAGTATGAATATCCAGCTGTAGGAATTCTTTTTGATGTTCAAAATGGCCGACTACTCGAAACTTCTCGAAATAGCTTTTTTCCAATTGGCGTGACACATAACCTCAACAATTTTCACTCGATTTTCTTCAAATTAAAAAGTTATGTTCCTAATTGCATTTCACAGAGAAGTACGTACGGAATGTCTGATTAATCGAAAACTTTTCATTTTATGAGCGGTTTATGAGCGGTTGTAACGAAATTTTTCACTGAAAATTCATTCAACGTTTGAATAAAACAATATTTTTTAAATTCCGTACGTACTTCTCTCTCTAACGTAGATAGACGAGAATTTTTGTTTTCTGTTCTAGGTCAAACATTACCGTATTTTGGCAACGGGTAATATTAATTAATGGTCATAACAAATAATCTCGTGACATAAATATAAATAGGGATAATTATGAAGTACTCAAAATTTCATTCTGCGTTGTATAAAATATTCACTGGCACAGTTTTTCCATAATAGTCATCTATAATGTTATACTTTTTCAGGTTCGTAGTAACACAAAAGTTTTTTCTTATTGACGTAATAAAAATATCAAAATGCATAATATTGCCCTTTAATTATACATTTTATGAAAAATTAACATCTACAGAATAGATCTATACCTCGTATGCATTTAAAAAAAGTTTATTGAAAAAAAATGCATACGAGGCAATAAAAAAAAATGATTGCTCGCTCCAACCTCTTTGAACGATATGGTTTTATGTATCTTTCACAATTTTTGTACTGAAAAATATTTATAAATGTGGTGGAAAAAAATCATCCAAAAGAAAAAAAAACAAACGCATTTATTTTTTGCATGAATTTATTTAGTGCTTGAACCAATGATTTAATAAAATATTGATTTTCCAAAATGACCGCAGTCCAAAATTAAACTATCAATTTTCGGTGGAAAGGTGCCCTACTTTCGTTGGAAAAAAATAATCAGCGAAAAAAGTTTGTTTCAGCACTGCTTTTTTTATATGTAAAAGAAGCTGGTAAAATTGAAAACTAATCGATGCAGTAACTTTTTAGATATCGTGGTTACCGATTGTGAAAAAGCCATTTAAAAAAAACGCGTTTAATATTCGCCGGTTGCGGAACCTACCCATAACTCCTTCAATTTGGAACGGATCGATTTGAAATTATCCGAGCACGTTTTTCAAATATTACATTTGGAGAATCCATCGAAGACCAAAAACTGATACTTTCAAAAGTTTCAACTAGGTGTGAGCCTTCAACAACGTACGCGCGGTTTCTAATTTGCGACAGTATCGTCTAGTCTATAGTGAAATTCTAGATTTAATAAATACTGTTTGTAATACTCGCTGGTATTGTTAAGATACTACAATTAAACGAATTCTTTTTTTTTCGCGATATTGCCGCCTCGTTATTGTCCGAGTATTATCCTCTTCCAAAATCTTCAAGATCATCGGAGAAATCATTTCACGTTGTATTCACAAAAATGATTCACTCATAACATTAATTACACATCTATTTAGTATGAATATCAATCTGGTAGATTTTTTTTTCCATTTACACAATGGGCGACTGCTAATATTTTCTTTTGTTATCTTTTTTAGGCGCTCCACAGCGTGACATTTAGTATCCACAATTTTTACCTAGAACAAAAAAAAAATTCTAGTCAATCTACATTAGAATGCGGAGAGAAGTACGTGCGGAATAAAAAAAATATTGTTTTATTCAAAAGCTGTAGGTATTTGCACTTAAGGGAGCTTTCCAGTGTGAAATTTTCAAAAAATCGATTTTTTTTTTTTGCTTTATCGAATAGTATACACTCTTCCGAATATTCCCTGAAATTTTCATGCCGAAATTCAGATTATTTCGGTTACTGTACAGCATTTCTTGGAAGAAGGCAACAGAGCGCTACAGCTACAGCGAAACTTTGAACGCGTTTTTCTCGAAAAAGCATTTTTCAAAACGGTGTCCAACTTGGAGGGCAGAGTTTTAAAGCTATCGAGTTGAATTTTTTACACAATATTCTTAACGTCATTGTTTATCGTGCTATGGAAGCTTTTTTTTTTGACATCTTCCTATTTTTTTGTAAAAAAAACTGCCAAAAAAAATGCTAAAATCGATACTTTTTGTTCAAACCGGCGCCATTTTTGCAAAAAAAAAAAAAAAGCCTCCATAGCACGAAAGCCAATTATATACCGATCAATAATCTTTTTGTGTTTTTTGTTTCAGATCAAAATTGTTGTGACCCCCAACGTGGACACCACATCCAAGTGCATTTTCTGCAACAATTGTTTCATCATTTTTATAGATATTAATTAATAAATAAATCGATCTTTAAAAAATTGTTTTGTATTCTTCAATACCCAATTAATATACAAAAAAAAAACGACACCGATTAGATTATTTTTTCTTTAAAAAAAAAAATCGCGAAGAACAGCGATTTTTCGGGCTGTCACACTGGAAAGCTTCCTTAAGAATTGAATTTTCAGTGAAAAATTTCGTTATAACTGCAAATAAACTGCTCATAAAATGAAAAGTTTTCGATTAATCAGAAATTCCGGACGTACTTCTCTGCGAAATGCAATTAGGAACATAAATTTTAAATTTGAAACAAATCGAGTAAAAATTGTTGACGTTATTTGTCACGCAAATTGGAAAAAAGCTGTTTCGAGAAGTTTCGAGTAGTCGGCCATTTTGTACATTGAAAAAAAATGTATTTTCTGATAGCTTGATATTTATATTAAATAAATGTGTAATTAATTTTATGAGTGAATCACTTTTTCGTACGAAGAAAAATTGTTAAGTTCGCACATGATTTTATACCCGTTGCTGTGGCCTAAGGCCTTGAGCAACGTTGTGCATGGCCGATACAGAGAATCAGAAGAATATTGGAACCGTCTATTGGATCCGTGCGCAACACGATCGCCGCATAGCGTTGGTATTTTTGTCGGCTCTATCGAAGGATCTGTGTTTGTGGTCATAATGTTGTGATAAATTATGAAATTTAATACAGCGCCTCAATTGCATTTAGCTTATTTGCATTGAATCAACTTGTCTGGCCGAATAGGGCAACAAGTGTTTCCTTTCAGTAAAGTGAAAAATGTAAGTAAAATTGCCTCAAAATGTATATTTTTGGTTACTTGTAATATTGTTATAAGACGAGAAAATGAAGCTAAAGGGTGTCTCAGCATGACCTGACATTTTGAATTGCGCGCCATTTTTCGTGGCGAACATGGAGTACTAATCTTCGACAACTGGCATCAGGAAGTATTGAGGTTTAGTCATGGAGCATTAAATGGTCGAGCAATGCGAAAAAAAAATTTATTTGCTGCGTTGTTACTGCATAGTTATGTATACGGCATAGACGAAGTTCTATGGTCTGACGTATCATCCATCCATACCATATGGTATGGACTTGACGCCATTGGGCTTCTTCCTTCGGCGTTTTCCGAAAGGAAAAGTGTATAGGCCTCCGAAGTAACTTTCGTGGTGGCGCCCCGTAACGGCTGCCGGTGGCAAAACTTGGATTGGCGCATGGCGGTTGAGTCAACGCGGTACTGTCATTCACGCAAACACCTGATTTAAATGGCGACCGGCATACTGCACTAGCAGACGAAAACCAATCCAAGTTTTGCCAAAACTCGCCGCAAGGGTGCGCCACAAGAGTTACTTCGGAGGCCTATACCAATGATCCACAGACCATTCCGGAGCTCAAGTAAGCAATTGGACGCACCATTACTAAAATCAGTCCGCAATTATGCCAAAATGTTATCGAAAATTTCGTCAAAAGAATGGACGTTTGTAAACCGGGACGAGGCGGCCATTTATCGAATATTGTGTTCCACACCTAACCTCCACGTTTGTACCTAATATTGGAATGAAAATATTCGTACTTCCCCAATAAATCATAAGTTTTATTAATAAATTTAAATGTCAGGTCATTTTGAGACACCCTATATATAATTGCTTTCATTCAAATTAAAAAAAAATTATATCATTGCTGCACGACTCTATAATATAATAAACAAAATTTTGTTTTCAGACCGAGTATGATTCACGATATTAATTTCCAACCTCAAACTCAATCTGAGGAAAAACTATTATTTTCCGCTGAGCACGTCAGAAACGTAGAAGAATTGACATAACATGACATAAGTTTAATAACTGAAGCTCGTGGCATAAAGCAAATCTCAGTTTCTTTGATGCTTCACAGTTTTTCTCTAAAAGTAAAACTGCAGCTGTCCATTTGTTGCCTTGTTCTAACTCCCAATTTTACCCAAGGAATCGATAAAATTTCCATTTACTATTACTTCCGGTATTTTTGCAATTTATTACACGCACCTGTCGTAGCCCATTTTTAATTAAACAATATTTTTAATTTGATTGCAAAGATCTCGTACTACGCTCATACAGATTTGACAGATAAATAGCCGAGTTTGTTGCAATGTTTGTCCACTGCAGACGCTGCGTTCGATTTCATTACCCCCACCCTACACTCTGCACGGAGCCAATAGGTTTGTTCGCGCTAGCTACACTTTCTACACTTTGACCAGATACAGTAATAGAAAGTCCACTGGAGGTGTAAGAAGTGTAGAAAAGTGTAGCTAAAACGAACAGACCCAATACCAATGCGGTATAGTGTAGCTTGAGACGGCTGTGGACGTAACGGAAGTTAGGTTAGATTAGTGAAATGCGAGTGGGAGGCCGAGGAAACGGTTCAATTGGGTAGGCTAATACGTAAAATCCCGCAAGGGTATACGTCGAGACTCAAAAGATAAATATCTCAATCGAATCAGGAACAAGACTCTCAAAGTACACTGGCATTTGATGGAATCACGCATTTATATATATTTTTCTATGCATAAGTACACATGTATATTTCTCGTAAATTCATGTTCATGCGACTTTGTAAGGGTCGGATTTATTCGCGTGCATAGTAGTCAGCATCACGCGAATTGTAAAGTTTCGCCGCAAGAGCGCCACAGTCGCGGAGCGCATCGAGTCATAATAATACAGATTAAAACACGTATCTTTTTCGTTATTTATTATATATATGCATGTGTATATATCATGCACCTGACACTCGGATTTCAATCCTATAAATAATAAACATGATTTTACAATTGTATAATTCTAATGTATAGTATATATTTTTTAAATTTCGTTCTTGTATATATCGCGTATATTGAACTTGGCGTCGAGCCGCGCCACTTGTTTCGTACAATAATCTTGAAACGCACTTTTTTCCTATCTAAACATTTTCTAAGCGTTGCGATATATATTCATATACATATATATGTATGTCTCTGTATATATATATATACAGACACACACACTAGTGGAATTATTTTTGAACACTTTTACCTTTTAAAATCTCTATCAAAAGTGTCCAGAATCACTTTCACTAGTGTGTCTATATATTTATATATGTAACGTACGCTATTTAATCTAACTGCCTACTTGAAGACGGATAACACATGTGTTGTACTAAAATTCGTATTTCGCCTAATGCGGTCTTAAGTAGCTTACCCTTCGTAATTTTCTTCCCTTGTTTTATATCCTTTTTTTCCTGTCATTTTTAACATCACCGTGTATATTTTGAACGTTGAACAGTGAAAAATTATCGTCGAGCACGGGAGAACGTGTTTTATTTTTCCCGAGAACATACGAACGAGAGTTTGAAAATGGAGAGAGTGTAAAACGTTTCTCAAGGAACGAATAATAAGTCCCACCACCAGCGCCGTCCTACGTCCACTTTGTGTACGAACGCGAGGCTGTACGATTATTTCCGCACGCCCAACATTCCCGTGAATGTTTTTTGTCACAGTGTTAAACGACAACGTTTCGAACCTGCCGCAGTGTAGTTTGTCTTCCCGGTCTCCTCCTTATAATTATTTTGATCGCACAATCGATAGACATTTAATAATACTTCCGCATTGTCGATTGGGATGGAGAGAAACGGAGTGATCGATGGATAGAGTAGCAATGAACGTTCGGATCGGGGAAAATACTATGAATTCATAAATTAAACAAGGTTATGCGATATGGGCGAGGTCGAATTTACGTCACGCTAGCAGGGACCTGCAGCTAGTTATGTGACTTCGTACACAAATTCGACCTTGGTACGTTCCGTTTCTCTCTTTCCTGGCGGATTTATATAAAACTTTAGTAGTATTCGAGACGCTGATTTCTCGACAACGTTGAAGCTGACTTTTTTGGAACGTTGACCTTACTTTTCGCATTCAATTGTATTTTTGCCTTTGTTCGACGTTATGAGTGGCCCCGCGATTTTTCGAGGACGAAACTAACCTCGAAATAAGCGTCGTTACGTATGTGCCGCCGTGACAAAAATTGTATTAATTCTGTAATAAAGAGAAAAGAGAAAAGAGAAAAGAGAGAGAGAGAGCGAGAGAGAGAGAGAGAGAGAGAGAAATAATGAACACCCTTTTTTCGTTATGCCGTCGAGCTGATTACAAAAAGATTTTTGCGTCTGCTGTTCTCGGATGCATATTTCATCGCATTTTTCGAACGAACCAGCGTCACGTATAAATTATAAATGCACTAAATTGAAGTAAAAATCACTCGCGGGTATATTGCGGGACGGCGTAGCACCATTTTATAGTCTAAGAACGCAAACGAATGAAACGTAAGAAAACAAAAGTCGTGAACGAATCATGCAATACAATGCGAGAGACGCGCGTACATAGATATGTATACATATATATGTCCTTCCGCATTTTCGCGCCTTTAGTACGAACCACATATCCCGTGCAGCTCACGGAGCCAGCCATTACCCCCAAGTTGCTGCAAAATGGTCCAAGCGATCCCTAATGTCCGTTCGACGTTTATCCGCGAGTCATCGCATGCTAGCGATTCATCAATGATCGCAAAGTTTCGGTAAAGAAAATGCTACCGGACCGGCAGCACCAACTGGTAAGTTACCAAAGTGCTGCTGCTTCTTGCTGTCCGTGAATGGGATCCATAGGATATCATTTGATAGGCAGCCAAAGGCAGCCGTTTTGACCAAATTAGTGACCTCGCTTTGGCAATGAACATGCTGTTGGGTTAACGCTAGTAAAAACTGGAAAGTTACTTAAATGCAGTTGCTTTTTTATGCCTGTGGAACATCATCCTTGAACTAGCATTCCATGAGCAGCAAAAAAGCAGAAGCATTCTAAAAAAAATGCCAGCTTCGGCTTGGCAATCTACGCGCTGCCGGGCTGACCTTGGTAAGAATTGACGAGTCACTAAAATTCTGCTTGGCTGACCTTAGTAAGAACTGACGAGTCACTAAAATTCTGCTGGGCTGACCTTAGTAAGAACTGATGAGTCACTAGAATTCTGCTGGGCTGACTATATTGGTAGTAAGAGCCGATGAGTCACTGAAATGCTGCTGCTTCTTGTTGTCTGTGTAATGAGATCCTTAGGGTAGCATTCCATGGGCAGCAAGTAGCAGAGGCATTCCAAAAAATTACCAGCATCGGCTTGGCAATCTACTTCTAGATCTACCACTAGACTGACCTTAGTAACAACTGGCAAGTTACTAAAATGTTGCTGCTTCTTGTTGCCTGTAAAAAGGGATCCTTGGGGTAGCATTCCATAGGCAGCAAATTGCTGACATTGGCTTGGCAATCAATACGCTGTTGGACAGACGGACAACTAAAACGCCGTTGCTTTTCGTTGCCCATGAAATGCTACTGTACTAGTGATAATAACTGGTAAGTTACTAAAGTGTTGTTACTTTCGACTGCCCAGATAATACTATTGGGCTAATGCTGGCAACGACTGGTAAGTTACTAGAATGCTGCTGTTTTTCGCTGTCCATGAAATACAAGCCTGGTAGTTATCCTCATTGGCACTGGTCAACAAACACCAGCTTGCGGGTAACTGCCGAGCGGACATATAGCATCCTTGGGAAAAAGTTTGGCGAGCATTGCGAGACGCACACGCGGTGCACGTTGAAAAGCACTTTTGTCCATCGCGTCTCAGGACGGCAGTATATCCAATTCAAGTACGCTCTGGGCACCCGGGCAAAACTCCTCACTCTTGTGAATTCGGGGATTGGTAAAATTGACAACTTGCGACTGATGACCATAGAGCGGCGGTCGTCGTGGCAGAGTGGCGATCGGATTGGTAACTTGCCTCGACGATCGCTGCGGCTTGTCGAAAAAGTCGATCGCGTTTTCCGATTCCGAATTGTGACGTCTTTTGGGCGCGACGGAGACGCTTGTCGGTCTCAAGCTGGACGATTCTCGATCCTCGTTCGCGTTTGGCACGGTCTGCATGGACACGGTGTTGCGTCGATCGTTGAAAAGTGAACGGGGATTGAGGGTGACTTCTCGCGCGGATCCGAAACGCTTGAAGTCCAAAGACGTTGCCGCCGGACTGTTGAGAAAAGCTACGTCCATTGTTTGGGTGACGCACGCTTCGGAGATTCTCTTCTCTATTTTGATCTCGGTGACGTTTTGACGTATGAGGATATCGGGCGCTGCCTCGGGCAGTGGCTCCCTCGACAACGGTGGCCACTTCGGGTCCCGGCTCATGTCGCGCTCGATCGCCAAGAACTTGCGCTTCGACGTGTCCACGTTGTGCCAGCGATAGCGCAGCTTGCCGAACACCAAGTAGTCCACGAAAAAATGCTCGACTATCATGGAAACGACGAAATTCGCGAAACCGTAGATCACTAGGATGACACGGAAAGTCTTGTCCTCGGCTAACACGAGCTCGAACTGCTGGGCCAACCATTCGAAGGGACAAATCGCGAGATAGACGGAGAACAGTGTCATCATTACAAACGATATCAATAGTCCGTAATTCGTGAACAGAGACTTTCTGTATGGATGACCTTTGCTGAATACAACCGCCAGTATTATGTATTGCATCGAACTAACGATGAAGAGGGTGTAATTCTCGAGGCACGCAACGTCGTCTTTGTCCACGTTGGCCGTATGATTGAATGGAACGAACCACTCGTTCTGGCGCAAATGCCAGAGGCTCGTGTACTGAAATATCGTAACGATCAGCATTTGCGTCAGTAGACTCAAGATCGGCGAGGTACTTATGAGGCTCGTTAGCGGTGCGGTTTTCACCAACGGTCCCTCGTAAGCCTCCGTTCTACCGAAGAAAAATGCGAATATCGATATTATGAATAGATCTATGTAGAGAAACTCGATATCCGTCAGATTCGACTCTATGCTGTAAAGCAACATCACCGAGATGAATTGCGTCAACGAATACGCCGCCATGTACTTGAATATACCGAAAGAGGTGACCAGGGCAGCTCGACCCTCTCTTATTATACTCAGCAAGCAAGAAATATTTGTTTCACGACTGGTGAACGGCGAGGCTACCGATGATTCCGTGTCCGAGAGCGATATACCCGTGTGTGCCGCTTTCAGGGCGCCACAATCATTGGCACCGTCGCCCACCATTGCTGAAATTATTCACATTCGTCAGTCAAAGCGTCGATAGTCTGACCATGGGTTGGCAGCCTCCTCGTGTCCTTCCGACTTACCGGCAGTCAAGCGAACGGCTTCGAAAGGACTCGAGGTTTCCTAAGATGACAACGCAACTTCGACACTTACCTACGTAATAACCCAGGGCCTGGAGCTCTTGTACCAACTGTTGCTTCTGGTCCGGTGACATACGAGCGAAAATTGCCCCTCTGGTGGCAACTTTTGGTATCAGTTCGGGATAGTGATGCTTGATCATCGCCCACGTCTTACCGGTCATCGAGAACACGTACTTGTTGCAGCCGCGAACGCTGAAATGGAGAAATAAATGCCTCAACGTGAGATCCAGAGGTGATTTTTAGCGTTCGAGGATCGAAACGTTTGAATCGTTGACTCACTCGTCCGAAAGATAGTTGACTCCGTTTTCCGCAACGTTGTTGCCGTAAGAGCCACTCTCGATCGTTTCCAAACTCGCGATGCTGTTCAGATCCGTCATTTCGCTTATGCTTCCTTGTCCGTTGGGTGACTGAGGGCTGCGTTCATTGCCGCTACTCTTCGTGAAATACAGCTGCGGCTTCGTCTGATTCTGTTGGGTTATCGCGGCAACGGTAATGACCGGTACGCCCGGCTTCACCATATCGCAGTCTCTGGCTACCGAGAGGGCGGTCAACATGTTGTCACCGGTCACCATTACGGTTTTTATGCAGGCTGTGTTGATAGCCTCGATCACGGGCGCGGTTTCAGGCTTCAGCCGATTTTCGAGCACCACGAAGGCCAAGAAATTCAATTCGGTCTCGACGGTTTCGCGACTGATTCGCTGCACCTTCGCCCAGGTCAAACGATTCAGGGACTTGTGGCCGAGTGCTATAACGCGATAACCCTCGGCCGTGTATTCCTGTAGAACCGAGGCGAAATCCGGAGGCACTGGAAATAGAGGAATTTCAATCTTAACGCTGTGTGTAAGAGACAGGACAAGCGATCCCTGGACGACCGAGTGAATCTTCCATTGGTCCCTGCGAGGTATAGAAGTCTATGGGACTCACCGGATTCTGGTTTGGAGAGGCTGAGAATCATTTCCGGGCTTCCCTTGCAGTAGAGATCGTAGTGATTAGCTCCGAGTGTTCTTGTGATGACGCTCATTCGTTGAAGGCTCGAGGTGAACGGAAATTGTCTCACTATACCGATTTCCAAGCCCTGCTGCTCGGTCATATCATTGTCCTCGATTGTGAGATTGTTCAGCGACAGATTGTCCATCGTTTCGGAAGTCATGGAGTTGTGGCGAGCCGGCGAAACGTTTGAATTGTTGTCATCGGTCTGAAAGAGCTTGGCGCCCCTAGGAGGCTTGACCACCGTTGGAAACATCATGGAGAACTTGGTGTTGTCAGACACGTCGGGCTCCTCAAGATGCCATCCGGTCGATTCGAACATCTTGAGATCAAGGGGATCGCCGGCCAATTGACCATCGATTATGGTTATACTGTGACAAGTGACCATTCCGATGAGAACCTCGTTGATCGGCAGCCGGGAGATTTCCTTGATCGGCAATTGAAACTTTCTCGCCGTCGCCGGAACGACACCCCACATGTCCAGACCATCTTCCGTCAGGGTGCCCGTTTTGTCGAAACAAATGCAATCTAGCGAGCCCGAAACGTTTATCGCTCGGGGACTCGTGCAGTATATGCGCTTCTTTTCCAAACGACTTTGCGCCACGAGGCGTCCTATGGTCATAGCTGCTGGTAACGCAGGTGGCACGACAATCGTTATGAGATCAAGAGCTTCGAGTGCTATGTGACTGGCCGGTATACCACGCATGGATTTCGTTACGATCGTATAGATTACACCGATACTCGCTATTCCGGCCAATAACTCGACGAACTTGTACGAGTCTTGCTCGAACTTAAAATCCACCGGTGGAGGATACATTATCGAACGTACCAGCCCACCTTTGCTCGTTGTGAAGGCAGTACGAACGACGACTGCCAACACCTGTTCATCATCGGACAACAGAAGTTTGGTACTTTTGTCTTCCATGCACACATATGAGATGAATATCTAAAGCCGGGTAAAGACTCGAGCACGGACGCAATTAGCCTCGGTCCGAGTGGACGGCGGTGGCTCGGGTGGCCTTGCGCCACTCACAAAGGTGCCTACGATTACTTCGCTCACTCTGGACCGGTTACGAGCACCAGCATCATCCTCGTTCGGCGATTTCCGTATTCCATACGATTTTCAAACAATATCTTCTTCTGGATACAGTTTATTTTCTTACCCTTCGTTAAATTTCGATGTATCACCAAAAAGAGCTACCGTGGCAACTGAAGCAACGTCACTTAAGTGCCCGCCTTCGATTTTGTTGACACTCGTATGTGTAATAAAACATTGCGAAATATCAGCCACGGATTTTTTATCTGCGGAAAACGGTTTCAAGGGGTGCAACCACCCTTCAAAGAAAGGCGCCTCGAAGCGTGGTTTTGCAGTATCACCCACAAGCAGTCCACCGATCGGAATAAAACAAAAACCAAAATTGTTTCAATGTAAAACGACGAAAATGCCACTACAGAAGTATTGAAAAAAATGAAATTAAGAGATGACGCCCCTTTCTTTGGGGGATCGTTTCCCCCTTGAAACCGTTTTTCCGGCGATTAAAAAACATACGTGTTTAACCCTTCAACGGCCACGCCTATTTCTGGACGGCTGAAAGTGATTTCGTCTGGTAGTGTGGCTAAAAAACGGTTGAATATAAATGTCCCACCATAATTTTGTCGACAAGGGCCTGCAAAGTAGTATTTTCGGATTGTTGAAAATTTGCTACATTGGCGTTTCGGGGATATAAATTATGACATTTTTCAGATTTATGAAAAGGCTGAAATGAATATCTACTTATCTTATCGGATTACGATGGTATGGCTAGAATAATCTTACAGAACCACTACTTACAGTGCAAAATGTAAAAGCATTCCTTGCGTTCTGGCAAGCGTCATAAATTTTCACAACATTGTTGCCATATTAACCTAATTCATATGTTAGCGTTTGAATTTCAAGCTATCCCGGCATTTGTAGCTGCATGTAACATAGATTGATGGAACTGCGAAGTAGCCTCTCCGCTATATCGTCTTTACGCTTTTACCGACGGGGTCAAAGTGAACGTAGCAAATTTGCTACGATGGCAGCTAAAGGGTTAATAGTTTTCAATGTTTCGTCACATATATGAGTTTCAACCAAATCGAAGGCGGATACTAAAGTGATGGTACTTTTGAGACTCGTACGTGTGGGGTCATTTTGAGTTTTCCGAGGATACTGAAATGCCTCGGATAACTTATCGATCGCACTTGCCGCGCGAGGAAGCCTCACGATGTACCGCGAGCCCGAGGCTGCCGCGCCCGAAGCACAAGTATCGAGGCTGCCTCGCGAGGCTGCTCGGCCAGTCCGGACGCGGCTATTCGCGTTCGTGCTCAGGTCTGTGCCCGGCTTTAAGGGGAGATATACACCTAGATGGTCGAAAAAATCGATTTTTTTCATTTTCTTGAAGCTTGAGGTCTCCAGAATATCTGGCGACAACGGCAAGTTAATATTTCGATAAATAAGCCAGTTACAGCCGAGAAAGTGAAACGTGTTTTGCGGCGCCGAGCCGACAGGCAGGTAGCGGCAAGCGACCCTTCGAACAAAGTGCGTTTTTCTCAAAACCACGATTTTCAAATCGGTACCCAAAATTTCTCGAAAACCAATTAACCGATTGCCTTGAGGTTTTTTATGGTTATTCTATACACCATTATCTAGTACTTGTCATAGGATTTTTTTCTTCCGTTACTTAGTTTTTCTTTTATAGGCAAAACAATAACTAATTTTTGGCCCAATAATCACTATTTATGTTCAAACGTCCGCCATTTTGTCATAAATCGATATTTTCAAAATCGGCTATGACAAGTACTAGATTATAGTATCTAATTTAATAATCTTTTTGGTTTTTTTTTTCAGATGATTTTTGAAGAAACGCCAGTGTATACGCAGATTTTTTTACGACGCTCCAAGCATCATACAATATCCTTGTATATTTTTGATATTTTTACATAAAGAAAATTAAACATATTTTTGAATGTATAGACTTTTAGATAATTGAAACCCTAATCCGAAATTTCAAATAGTTTTCCTTAAAAAAATTCACAAAAATGACCCTTTTCCGGCTCCTAGGTGTTTAACTCCCCTTAAGCTAGTTGGGGGAACAAGGAGTGAGACTTGCACAGTCACGGAAACTGACCTTTTCACCGCCGAAATATCGCGTCTGTATAATCTTGGTGCCGCAGAAGAGTGTGTGTCTAGCGTGCTCCTTGGTGTCGTAGGTAATCTCGTTTGACGAGGGAATCGGTGTTTTGGTGACTGGTACCGATTCGCCGGTAAGCATGGATTCGTTGATAATGCAATTGCCAGTGAGTAGTACAGCGTCGCAAGGCATTAGACAGCCGTATGGTGGAATAACCAATATATCACCGGGCACGAGCAGCTCAGCAGCCACCGAATCAATTTTGCCCGTTGCCCGATCACGCATCACCATCGCTACGTCCGAGGAGTGAACTGTCGAACGTAACTTGTGTTGATTCTAGCGAGGGAGAAATAAAAGTCCGTCAGTGATACGAGAGTGATTCGTCTGATGCACCGCTTGTGAAAGTATCCTTCGACTCACGCTGCGCGTTTGGAAGACAGCCATGCTTATGCCAAAAGCCGACATGGCTATTATAGCCATGGCGTACCAATAATAATCGTCGGCGATCCACAGGCAAAAGCTAAAGAGTTGGAAGACGTAAAACGGATTGAGAACTTCCAGGCAAAGCAGCGTCAGGAAGTTTTTCACGGGAATGACTATTTCGTTGTTGCCATAAACCCTTCGTCTGCGATGGAAACAATAAAAGACGTTTGATTTGCTCTTGCGAAGACATTGACGGATGTTTCGTAGCTCGACGCCGTACCTGAAGAATTGCTTATCTGCGCTTAGACCACTCATTTGGTGAAGCGTGGAAGTGAACACACCAATATCCAGCCCGGACAACTTCACGAACTCGGCTCTATCGGTGTCCCATACGTAGGTGAGCTTTTTGCAGTTGAAGGTGATGATCGAGGAGACTTCTGCACAAAGCCACGAAACGAAATGAAGGTGGAAACAAGGCCAAAAATTCAGTTCGAAGTAGGCTCACCCTTGAAGTGCCCCCCGTGCAGGTGAAGCGACAGCAAGAGATTTTCGCTTGGTGGACTTTCGTTATCCTGCCACGCTTCGTTTCCCACGAGAGTGGCATTGTTAGTATTTTTCCTGCGTAACAGGCAACCGTGATATCCTTTTCAAATCATCCCACGAACCGACCAAAACAAAAATACTGACCAAGGGCAAAGTATTGCTCTGATCGCTTAAAATCGAATGGGCACTCACGTGGCGTCTAAGGCGGTCATTGTCTTAAGTCTCTTGACGTAATAGCTTGTATGCTTTCCCTGAAATCTCTCGATCAGCAACACGGTATCGGCTTCCTCTAGCGGACATATGGAGTGGGTGCACAGCAGCATCAGTCGAGGTACCCAGTGAAAGATCAACCGGAGGAGGCCACCGGTAATGAGTATGAGAAACCAGGTGACAAACGTGTACTTTCGGTTCCTCCGGTATCTGTTCAGCATAGAGAAAACAAAATGCAAAACGAGTCTTGTAGAGCGGCACCAGACTTGTGACTCGTTGCTGGCGTTACGAAGTGAAATCTTCGCGACGAGCGGTTGATTTGCATCGGTGCCCCATGGGGCGTCAGTTCTTTTGTCAGTCTACCTGTCGCTCCATACGCAATGTAAACCTGATCCAAAGTACTCTCGGTGAATCTCCCGAGACCATTTATGCGAAGCAAATGGGATGGAAGAGCGTGGAATTTTTGCGGATCCGTTGAAGGTAAACTCACCCGTAAATCTCCATCTGGTCCTCTTCGCCCGGATTGATGTAATCCACGCCATTCTTCAGCTGGATGAGGCCGTTGCCCCTGGTACCTGCAACGGCAAACGATAAATTACAAGCTTGCACAGTGTCGGTCCTAGTTTTACAACAATCATCCCTATCCATGAATATAAAACAGGCCGCTCGTGATCGGTAGTACATTTAGGAAGTATTTCACGCGTCTATATGCTAACGAGACGTTCTCGCCACGTCGCTACTGCTTTCATGAATAGCTGAAACTCCTTCAGTCGGGTTATCTCTCCACCGGCCCATTCACTTTAGAGCTAGTTGGACTATTCGTCGCCAATGTCTTGCGGTAGGGCACGGGCCGGGGGTGGGGCAAAATCACCGATGAATTGTTGAGAGGAGGACGTCGTCGGCCATGCAAGTTCTTCTCTCCTTCCACATCTACTGAAGTGCTAAACGGTTCGAGGAATTCTTACCCTCTAATAATTCTGTTTTCTGTTCCCGTTGATTTTCCGTTCGCGTTGCAGAGTCGCGCTTCTCAAAAACGTTGTAAGCGTTTCTGGCGAAGCTCAGATTGAACTTTTTCGGTGTTGACGGCATCCTGGGGGCTTTTCGATCACCACCGGTCATTGATCGATAGATTCCTGCTGCCCTTTACTCGTTTTTACTACGCGCGTCACGAATAACTTCTCGGGAGCTCCTTGCGATACGAATTAAGTACACACGCACACACAGGCACACATTCACTTTGATTACGCACTATGGGTTATTGTCCTTTCGAGTTACAGCGACAACGTATTCGAGAGATCGAAAAAATCGTCAATGAGCGATTTTGAGGGAGGGACACGAGTTCCGGTGGTTACGAGTCCCAAAAAGGGAGATAAAGGGAGGGCGGGGAGCACTTGCGAAGCAAACTTGCCGCGGTCACAAGTTGCCCGTTTTGTTCTCTACTAATGGACCCCTTGGATACGGGGGTCGCAGAGCCGGGGTCAGGGACACGAAAGCTCGTGACTAATATATACTCGCGTTAACCCCGTCTGCTACCGGCACCGATTACCCGCCATTTCGGAATCTCTCTTGAGGACTCTCTTGTGGATCCTCGAGCGGCCTACGCCAGGCATCTGGTTCGCACGAATCCTTTGCCACGGATACCTGACGCACCGTTGATCCTTCCAATTGGATCGACCGAACGTCAAGATCCACCTGTACGTCGTTGGATCGATGATCACGTGATCCGGTAGGTGTCCTAATTCGCAGCGATTCGGAAGCTTTCGACGACGCTGAATAATCGGCCGGAGCGTGTGCTATCGCTCCGGGTCTCGTCTTGAGACAGGAGTCTCGTGTCAGTCGCCGGGATCGGTGAGTTTGCGCCAACCGATTCTTGGCGTGGTTACCGCCCTTTCGCCCTCGCTCATACCGCGTTCCAATTCACCCAGTGACTCTAAGCCTGATCCAACCGAGTCCTCGGTCAACTTGAACAAGCAGATCTGTCGTCGTCTTCGTCGTCTTTCCTCGCTCGTGACAGGCACTCGATACAAGCGCGCCGAACGATCGTTGATGTTGTAATCGTTGCTGTTGTCGGCGGTCCGACGATTGCCGATGATATCGAAACGAGTTGCAACGCTCGCGAATGTGAACGACGATTCTCGGTTGTGCTCGTGCCTCCCTTTTTCGCAACTGCGCGATCTCAAATACATTACGGGGTGTCTCGTTGATGTCTTTTCTGCCGTCTCGTTCGGTACACGATCGGCAATTACTCAGGATCTTATCCTCAACTATGGGCCACTTCTCGCGCGTTTCCTCTCTGGGAAATTGGCTCGTTGTGTCTTAACGACTGACGTCCCAATGCTCGATCGTACGCGATCGAGATTCTGAGAAGTATCGACGAGGAGGTAAATCGGCGGAGATTTCTGTAATTGTGATGCTCCTCGGCACCTGATGGTATCGGCAAGAAAAATATACACTTCAGGGAATTAATCGATCGCGCTGTTCGCTGTCTCTTTTCCTCGCTCTTTCTCTGCCACTCTCGCGTATGTCTCTCTCCTCGAACAATGCAAAAAATAGCCGCCTAACAGACACTTCAGTCTTCAAGGCTGCGCACGATCATCGTTGCACAAAGTGGGGAAATGAAGTCTCGGGAATACGAGACCAGCCTTCTAAAAAGCCTCGCTTAGATTTATTTGGTTTCTATATTTAGATGCTTTCGTCCCACGAGATTCCACGTAACAGCTCGATCTCTCGTTTCACGAATTTTCCTACGCGGCGATCAACTCCGTTCTTCTTTTTCTCTCCTACCTTCCAAGTCTCTTCCGGCTTAGCCTTTTGGGGCTTGAAAATTGGCACTGTCACTGCTCCCAAAATACACTCGTGACGATCACTGAGAGCGTGTTGAAGCCCCGAATCGAGGTCGTTGATTCGGCACACACGATTCGAAAAAAAAAACTTATATTTATAGGCACGTGTGCACAAACGCGAATCTATACACAATCGTTTATTTCGTTGTTCATGAGACAGCGAGGGGGATCAAAGGGCATAACAATTAACGAGGAATGCACGCGCGGACGTGTTGGTGCGAGGCTATTCTCTCAGATGATCCGTTTAAACGATTCGCCCTCCTCGGGACTTCTAAGTACAGAAAACACAGTGTAGCAACAGTTTATTCCCAACATCTTGTTCATTCTCGTCCGATTCGCGATTTTATCGTTGCTCCCACGTCGTGTTTTTTTTTCTCTTCGCTCCGCCGTCCCGCCGTTTTCGCCTCAAATCATAAAACGTAAAATAAAAAAATAGCACCACACAACGGACGCACTTGGAACGTTCGTAGTTTTGTCTCTTCGTTTCTTCGGTCTCCTCTATTCCAATGAGAATTCTACGCAGACGTTTCAGATCTTCATAGCGGTCTTTTTTCAACCTTTTCCTTTTTCAATCAGTCTTTGCTTCGAACAAGTACCACTCTGTTTTGTTCATCGTAGTTCAGTCGAACCATGCGAGGATGGGGGCTCGCTCACATCTGGATGATCGCGTTGTTCACAGGATTTTCGCAAGATGTCGAAATTATGTGAGACTATCGACGGAGCTCGTGGTGACGACGACGAGGTGTTCGCGGGACCGGGTGAAACACACTCGGGATGTGTAAAGAGAAGTAATAGAATTCCTTGTACTCTCGATCCAGAGAAAGGGACAGAGAGAGAGAGAGAAAGAGAGAGAAAGATCTATTCTTCGAGGCTCGAGACTCGCTCGATAGGAGAGGGGCGCGAGCGACTCTCGTTATTCGCGCCGAGCGTGATGTCCGAAGGTGCGTGGGGGTAGTCAGCAGGTGGGGGAAGTCTCCGACGAGGTTCGATGTTTGTTCCTGCGCGCGTGTTCACTCGCCGATTCGACTTATTTCGCCGAAACCTCGTGTTACCCTCGTTCGCTGAACGGCACGATGTAAGGCAGGAAAAAAATGGCCGACCGCGCTTCGTCGACCCTCGTGTTGTTCTCTCGACGCTCCCAGCGAGTCTTTCGCGCCTTCGAGCTTCGTCGAAATCACGTCACCTCGAGAACAATGTAATCGTGAGTATCCAAAACTTTTCTCGACGTGTGCGCGTGTGACCTCTACGAGAATCAAACAAGCGGCCACGATACAACACAATCGACACGCGACGTACCCTCCGACACACCGACTCGAAAGCTCGCACAATTATACGGCGAGGTAGGGCGGCTCGACGTGTTGAGTAGGACACCCTGTCGCAGGCGGTCTCTCTCTCTCTCTCTCTCTCTCTCTCTCTCTCTCTTGCCGACGACGGCGGAGCACATGCGCGCTTGGGCCGGCGACGCGAGTCTTGTACTGCGCACAGGTACGGCGCGATTTTGGGCGCTGTGCAACGTTCGCCCGCCGCGACCTTCTCCCGCCGAGCTTGTCACCACATCATGCTTGATTCTCCGAAAGATCACGTGTCTTTCTCTCGCTCGCTGTCTCTTCTGCTCCGCGTGATATACAAACGACAGAAGCACAGTTCCCAGTGCTTAAGGGGGGGAGATACCTTTAGGCAAGGAAAAATTAGCTGACTTTCATGATTTTTTTTGTCAAAGAAAATATTTCTTTGTCATTTTTGGGACGTAAGGTATGATTAATTACTACTTTTGGCTGTTACACGGTATTTTTTTTTATCGATCTTTAAAAATAGCGGGCGTATGGCACGGTCTTCTAAACGGCATTTTCAAAACTGGCGTGGTGTATAGTTGAAAAACTAATCGACCGATTCTGATGAAATTTGATATAGATCTTCCTAACCTTATTGTCTAACACATCACCCTAAATGTTTTTGGAAATAACAAAAAGTATTTTTTATTGCAAAATGTAGCTATTTTTTCCGGAAAATTCAATATTTGTCTCAAAGCGTATCATATCATCGATTTTCAACATTTCTCACTTTTTCCTGAAACATATTCTGCGTACGAGTGCTAATGAAAGAAAAATCATCATTGATTTTTTTTCCGATTGATCCCGCCGATGCTACGTATCACGCTGTCTTACAACATCCGCCGCAACCCGTTTATAAGACCGTGCCCAACCCATTTTTAAAGATTCATTAAAAATGCCATGTGACGCCAAACCAGCAATAAAAAATTCTCCCGTAAAACGTCCCAAAAATGGTGAAGAAATCTTTCCTTTAAAAAAAAGTCATGAAAGTCAGCAATTTTTTCCGCGCCTAAAGGTATCTCTCTCCTTAAAGCGCGGCGCCTTCCTCGACGAAAGTCGACACCTCGTGTATTAAACTGATACTTTTTTTAACCAGCTCGTCACATTTTTCTTCACGGTCATCAGTTCTTGGAAACAACGAGCGCAGCTTCTATGAAGTGTCCTTTTGGCTTGAATTTCTTTGCCTGCTCATTTATGCCATCGGTTTCGTTTAGAATCCCCGTAGTGCCTCGAAGCAGCGCCCAGGGCTCTAGGATTCTTTGAGCCTTTGCTGTTCGCGAAATATAGCCCTAAATTCCCCCAACCGTTGGCCAGCATGGCTTGTGGGTAGCTGCTGCATGTGTCGGCGTCTCTCGACCGGCGACCGCGACTCGAGAGGGATTACGAGAGGCCGTGACTCACTTGTACGAGGCCCGGCGACGGATCGCGACGTTTCATCGCTCCTCCATGTGCTTCAATCGATATATATATATATATATATATATCGATATATATACATATATTCATAAACACACACATATATATATATTCATACACACACACACACACACACACACATGTATATATATATACACACGTATTCATACATCGAGACCTAGGCGTCCATCTAAGTCCATACATCTACTCGTATGTAGCAGGTGTAGAAGTATGAAACCGGAATTTTTCTGTAAAAATTACACGTCTGTTGTTTGAAAATGATAAAAACGAATGGAGATGGCTTCTGCGTCACATTCAATCGATCCGCGAGTTTTTGTTGACTTTGAGTATCGTCTTCATCCAATAAGGCTTGCAATTCGTTGCTGCGAACTTTTTCGGTGGTTTTCCACGCTCTTCGTTTCTCACGTAAAAATCACGACTTTTGCATTTTTTGAACCACTCGAAACCAGTGCTGGGCAAAATTGTAATAAAAAATTAACAATTACAAACTACTAAAGGTAATTTGTAATTAAATCGTATTCCATTAAAATTACTTTTAGTAATAATAATTGAATGGGAGTTCATTAAAATTACTTTCGATAATTGCAATTGAATTAGAGTCCATTGAAATTATTTCCAGTAATTGTAATTGAATTGGAGTTCATTAAAATTACATTGAGTCGTTTAAATTAAATCGAAGTTCAGTAAAATTACTTTCAGTCATTGTAATTGAATCAGAAATCATTACAATTATTTTCAGTCATTGTAATTAAATCGGAAATGATCAAAATTACTTTCGGTAATATTATAGTAAACCACGCAATGTGGTTTCATTAGATTTTTTTTTGCTTGAGAGAATTCTATGCATCGAAATGAATATGTCGTTTTTTTTTCTCGTAAAAACGAAGCTTCTTTATACAATATTTTGCAAAACTATTGTATAAAAAATAATTTTACGTTTATTTTTTAAGGTTAATCGTAAGAATTTAAGGTTGATCGTAAGAAAATTGTAATTGATATAAAAAAGTAACAATTTTCCCAAGTAATTGTAATGAATGATACAAAAAATACTATTTTTTCCACTAATTGTAATTGATAACGGAAAAATTACAATTCTTCCAAGTAATTGTAATTAGGGGCAAAAAATTACAATTATTTCGAGTAATTGTAGTTGATAATGTCAAAATTACAATTGTTTATAGCAACTGTAATTGATAAATAAAAATGTATAATTGTATCCCGTAATTGTAAATAGTGACTAAATATTGCAGTTATTTACAGTAATTGTAATTTACGGGTAATGAAATTACAAAAGTAATGTCTGCTGCCCAATTCTGCTCGAAACACTGTGTTTTACCAAGAGCATGTTCACCGAAAGCTTCGACAAGCATTCGATGCGATTCTGCATCAGTTTTCTTCAAATGATAACAGAAAACCAATGCTGTCCGCAAATCGTAGTTCGTAGGCACAAAACTCGACATGTTTGAGGTTGTAGAAAAATAAACCGGTGCAGGGAACTTGGGTTGTTGTGTGTTGAAAATCTTCGTCAGCCATTCGAGGGAGACGATGGCGCTGCAGAAGCGGTCTTACGGTCCCTAAACTGATGGCTAGCACCATCTGTAGGGGAATTCCGGTTTCATACTTCTACACCTGGTAAACATCATTATATATAAACATATTTGCTGCATTACACAGACAAGTGTATCGTACTCCGTTCGACAATTGTGCTCCAGTTAATTAGGCAATACGGCCTTTTAAACGGCTTTGTACGCCTTGTTCTCGTTCGTCATTCATTGGCTTCGCCGCCGGCTCATTTCTATGACCCTCTCATCGATGATCGTATGAGATCGCGAATACGAGGCTCTCGAATCTCCGTGATTCGCGACATTTAAATATATGCATATGTACAAACCGATACATACGTATATTTTTATGTTGCAAATCACGAAGAATCGTATTTTGCATGCCCCGCCCCACTACTCATATATACAGGGTGTGTTATTATAGGGGCGTAATGATGCAACTGTCGATAGGTCAGGTCATGTCCTACTATATGCTGGAATTTCAGTTTAAGGCGTTACCCCCACTTGTAGCACAAAAAAAGGCCTTCTTCATGAATTTTTTTAAAGAAAACTACAAAACTTTTTTAATCGATCAATATACCATCTTAAAGAACACATCTTGAAGAACTTTCAGTAATTTTTTTATTGAAAAATATTACATTGTTTAGTGGCAAATGGCCGTCAATGAAATAATGTTTTTATATACACGGTTTGCGGTGACCAACATTGCGGCGAAGTGGATCATCTAAAAAAAAATGCGGATGGATTTAGTCAAATATAAGTATAAACTAGTCTTTAATCGAAGGATTTTAAAAAATATTCATTTTTAACAAAATGGCGGACAGTCAAAGTTAATGGTTCGATTTTAACGAAAAAAAATCGAACGATTAAAGACTACATTTTTATGTATTAACGAGTAAGGCCACTGTAACGGCCCAAAAAAAAAGGTTTTTTCACTAATTTTTTGCTCCCGAAATTGAAGGTATTTGAAAAAAAACTTTTAATGGGCATACATTAAACTTTATTATAAAATTTTTTTACAGTAAAAAAAAAACAAAATGGCGGTTCCACAGCTATCTTCCCGGGACATGTTTTGCTTCCAGGGCTCCGCGGCACGCAGCACCACTGGTGCACTTTTGAATCTAGAACAAAAAAAAAAAAAAACCATTAATCTAGAGGGCTATAGCTAGAGAATGTCGATCGGATTTTAAAAAGTATCAATTTTTGTGGATTTGGCGTGCGTTTGAAAAAAAAATTGATTTTTGACGAAAAAAACGGCAAGTTTTTTGTTAATAAAAAATCAATAAATAAAGTTCTTGAAAATTCCGATCGACATTCTCAAGATAATGTAAATGTTCACATCTGGTTAAAATTTCAAGTAAAAAAAATGAAAATTGTTCGAGTTATGCTGCGTGCCATTTTGAAAAACCATGTTTCGAGAAAAACGCGTTTAAAGTTTTGCGAATAGTTTTTTATTGGAAAAAATTAAAAAAAGAAGTTAAAAAAAATTTTTACCGTTAGTCTGCAATCCCAGCACCATACATTTGTCCTTCGATAGCCAAATTTTCGTCTTCTTCGTCTTTCCTGGTTGATTTTTGGAGCGCGCGCGCACTTTTGGCCGCGTCGCTCAGAGATGTCTCCGCGTGCGTGATGCGTTTGGCGTCGGCTTCGATGCAGAAATTATATAACTGTACACCAATTTCCACCTCCAACATCTTGAATATTTGCAAGACGTTGGTAAGGCCGCCATTGAATATGCAAACAGCGATATCCGTCGCAATATCTAGTACAGTTTTTCCGCTTGAGGATGATTCGGGGGCCAAACTCCAAACGGTAGCGTTGAAACTTTCGTTATTGTTTTGAGTATAGGCCCCCAAGCAACGCTCCAGCAACTCGTCCCGGCTCAATTCCATGTAGATGGGTTTGATGGCTTGATAAACCTCCTCACTCATTGGCTGATTGTGATGATACGCATCCAAGGCATTTTCTGCTTTCGCTTTCTTCCAACTGCACCAATTCTCCGAACATTTTTCGTGCTGAGGCTTTTCATCCGTTGACATTTTGTGAAAAAGGGTTGCCCAGATCTCATTTTTCATATTTTTGATGGAATCGGAATTTCGACGGATTGCTAAGCCGTAATAAATGCTTAGTTCGTCAATCAATTTGGCAGTGAGTTTTCCTCTTCCCTCGAGACCTTTTGTTCCTTTTTTTAAGTTTCTCAATCGAGGGCCCATTCTTTTTTGCACGTGATCTATGCACTCTTTTTTTTAACATCAACATTTTCATAAGGCTTCGAATCCACGATGCCTTTGAAAGTTTTGGAATCGCCATCTCCGATATAATTGCAGTCGTTTCGGAGCAAGTTTTGACACGCTTGGCGGCGACCTTCATCTCCTAAGGACAACAAATTTTTTTTCGCACAGGACCTTTTTTTTCTTATTCTAGAGGGTTTAAACTATTTTTTAAGCCAATAAAAAAAGATCGATTTTTCAAAAAATTTACAGTGGCCTTACCCCTTAAATAAGCCTGCAAAATTTCAAGAGATCGGTTCATTAGTGTTCGAGTAATCTTGGTCACCGACTTCAGAAATGCCATTTTGAGAAAAACGCGTTTGAAGTTTCAATTTCAGTTCCTCAATTCACGGATTCTTCTCTTTCAACGCTCACATCTCAGTCAATTTTCTCCGGATCGACTTGAAATTTTCAGGACATATTCTCAGATACTTATACTTCAAAAAAATGCAATAAAAAAATCGATTTTTTCAAAATCGCAAGTGGGGTTAACCCCTTAACGAAAGGCCCACCGTATTCGCGATTTTGGGCTTTCTTTTATTTTTGGTAAAAAATCGTCTGCTTTTGATTTTTCACCTGCCATTTCTACAAATGATACGAATCGACAAATGAGCAACTTTTTAAAGTAATTGGCACGATATGCGTAGTACATTTTTTTCACACCGCAGGCTATCAAAGTCAGATGTTCGAATTGATTTGTATGGAAATTCTGCATAAGCCCTTTTTTGATAAAGTTTCCTTAACAGTTGAGGTTAAAAAGAAGACTTTTCTAGATAAAATAAATGACCAAGAGTCTTTTTTTAAAAAACCGAGTCAAAAGGTTATCATTTGTAGAAATGGTACGCGAAACACGAAAAGCAGATGATTTTTATCTCGAAAATCGTGGGACTTGTACTAATCTGAAGTTCCAGCATATAGTAGGACATGATTTGACCTATCGACAGTTGCAGGTATATCCATTCATAACAGGAAACCCACTATGGGTATACATATATGCACATATCGGTCGTAATATACTGTTGGGGACAAGGGACCGACGGACTCGATGGTAGTACCATTAGCAGCCCGTTCTGGCCTTTCATTAATCGTCGTATATCCTGCATCACTACAATGCGGATTCCAACGCAGCCAATTATTCAAGTGAAAGTTTATTCATACACACCTACGTACATATGTATCTATGTATGTTATATCTGCGTGTGTATATCGAACGAGAGTGCAGCATCATCAAAGATTCGACTTATGCAGGACGTGAGTCATCCTTGTGACACGATTGACTTGGAATTTTCAACTCGAATTTTCCCCCGTCATGTGATTTCTATTCTCGTCGCTTGCTCGTCGTGGAGCATCCAACTCGAAAATCATAATCGTCGTAGTCTTTTGGCTTGGAGTTGATTGACTGCCAGGCAGCTGGCTCCAATAAAGTGCAATTTAGGAGCAGAGGCATACCATTTCGAAGTATGCTCCACAGACGGCTACGAGAAGACACAAACAAGCGACAAAATAAACGATTACAGAAGAAACGAGCGGATCGGAGAGAAATTAGCAGACAAGGAAACGCTTATTATTTTAAGATTAACGTTACGATTAACGTTACGCGCGAACGTTGTCAGGAATAATCGTGCTTTTTCAGGCGTCTGGCAGAAAAGAACGAAAAAAAGAGCCTTACGCTTCCACGCTTTCTTCTCCTCCTCCCCCGGCTCCTCGACTGAACGGCTTTTTTTTCGCGGCTATAAATTTTGGAGCTGCAATAAACGAGAGCGAGGGGACCGAATCGCGGGCGTTCCGCGACCGAACACGCGAAGGTTCGTTATTCGTTCCGCGAGCCGTTCCTCGCCTCGCGTATGAAGAAGCAGAACGAGACAAGTATAGTTTTAAAAAACGCCGGGGCGAACAGGCGAGATGAGAGGCTGCGGGAAAGAAGGCCAAAGAAAAGGGGAAAAAAACAGGTTCGTTTCGACGGTAGGCGACGGCGCCGCACCGCGCGCGGTACGGTAATAAATGCGAGATATTAAAGCTGGCGCACGATTAGTCGGGGGCTCATCGCGGGCGGGGGGCCGGCTCTTAAACACCTGACCAGTTTTGCAGCGCGAGCCTGACAAACGAGGGATTCCTCCCTCACTCCCGAATTTCCTACCTTCGGGACTTTTGCTCTCTCTCTCTCTCTCTCTCTCTCTCTCTCTCTCTCTCTCTCTCTCTCTCTCTCTCCCCCCCCTCTCTCTCTCAGGCTTTTTTCCTATCTGTTCGAACACGATGTTACTAGTTAGTCCAGTCATTTCGTCCGAAAAAAAGGCAAATAAAAGAAAATGAATTTGCGCTTCTAATTTTTTAATATGTTGTAGGGGATACCTAGAAAAGCTTAACTTGAGATTGTCGACCAAGCTTTTCTAGGAGCTTTCGCCGCCATCTTGGAAAACGCTTAAAATTTGTTTTTCGGCAATAACTCGGCTATCCGATGAGATTCGAAAATTTTTGTAAGACACTTTTTGTAGCTTTCTTTGTGCTCTACAATAACGCCTGAATCATTTTTAGCGTATCATGCATCGTTATCGAGATATCGATCGATAAAGTCAAAAATTTAGGACACAATTTTTGTTTTTTCCTTTTTTTTTCTTTGGGTCTTAATAAATATGAAAAATTGTGGAATTCAAACTTGTAGAGCATATTCAGACCTACAATTTCCTTCTTGGATTTTTTTATGTTGGACAAAAATTACGATCTCCAGCGCGCCGCAAAGTCGGTGAATCCACGCTCAGCGTCGAGCGCGCTCAAGTTAGTATATCGTATCGTGTTGAGTTTTTGCTGTGCGTAGTGTAAATCGAGGGTTCCGATATTCTGGGAAATCGTCGGCGAAGATATCGATCTTCTGGTTTTACTCGCCGGGCTTGCTCCGGATAAAAATAATATATTTTTCCGCAAACCAGCAAAAGGAAATACGCCGGAAAAGTTGTACTCGCCGCACAGTTTCAAACACAAGTCAGTTCTGGAGCACATTCTTTTCATTCACGCTTTTAGCGGTTGCGACACGACATCATCTTTCTATAACATCGGCAAGTCGAAGTTCATTAACACTCTCGAGAAAAATCCAGAGCTACGGTCATCGGTGGAATTATTCAAACAAGAAAAGGTCGATCCGGAGGTTCTCACTTGCGCGGGAGAGCAATTCCTTATCGCCCTATATGGTGGTGATAAGCACGAGAAGTCCATAAATATTTTGCGATTCCATCGCTTCGCAAAATCAATGACAGCGAATAAAGTGAATCACCTCTCACTACTCCCGCCAACCAAAAGCGCTGTGCGTCAACACATTTTCCGGACGTATCTCCAAGTTCAAACCTGGCTCGGATTTTTCAAGGATCCACAAGGATGGGGTTGGCGACAGACCAATCGAGGGCTCGAACCAATCACCAGCACCGCCGAACCCGCTCCGCCTGAACTATTAAAGCTCATTTCCTGTAAGTGTAAAGGAAATTGTGAGGCCGCCTGTGGGTGCAGAAAAGCGGGAATCAGTTGCTCCGTTATTTGCATGCACTGCAGTGGGCAAACATGCAGTAACGTCGCCAGAGTCGACATTTTGCTTGACGACGACGACGACGATGTCTGTAACGATGATGATGACGATGCTCTCATCGAATCAGCATCATTTCCAACGTTTCAACAGACACAACAACTCGAAGAGTTTACGGAGGACGAAGATCTTCAGCCTGGACCATCCAAGCGAAAAAAGACATGAAAAAAGTCCATCGTTCGTGTCTCGAGTGCAGAAAAAAATATTTTTCTTTCCGTTTATTTTGTTTTGTTTATTTTGTATTGTAAAAAAATAATATTTTTTACTGCACAAACAAATTATTTGTTTAATAAATTACTATTGTGTGATCCTTAATTTGTTGCTCTATGTACTTATTTTTTATCCCATCAATTTCCTGAACAATTTCCCATTCGATTCGACATCCAGACACAACCGAGCGAGCAGCTCGCTCGACGCTGAGTGTGGATTCACCGTCTTTGCGGCGCGCTGGAGATCGTAATTTTTGTCCAACATAAAAAAATCCAAGAAGGAAATTGTAGGTCTGAATATGCTCTACAAGTTTGAATTCCACAATTTTTCATATTTATTAAGACCCAAAGAAAAAAAAAGCAAAAAACAAAAATTATGTCCTAAATTTTTGACTTTATCGATCGATATCTCGATAACGATGCATGAAACGCTAAAAATGATTCAGGCGTTATTGTAGAGCACAAAGAAAGCTACAAAAAGTGTCCTACAAAAATTTTCGAAATCTCATCGGATAGCCGAGTTATTGCCGAGAAACAAATTTTACCCCTTTTTTCAACATGGCGGCGAAAGCTCCTAGGAAAGCTTGGTCGACAATCTCAAGTTAAGCTGTTCTAGGTATCCCCTACAACATATTAAAAAATTAGAAGCGCAAATTCATTTTCTTTTTTGAATGTACGTAATGACTGGACTAAGTAGCTAAGTTTCTGCGTGATGTCTATGGTGAAATTATTCACTACTGTGGGCACGTTGTTATATATGACTTATTATGTTAATTTTTCTACCTCGATCTTACTTAATCGAATTATCATTAAGGGAGCTTTCCAGTGTGAAATTTTCAAAAAATCGATTTTTTTTTTTTGCTTTATCGAATAGTATACACTCTTCCGAATATTCCCTGAAATTTTCATGCCGAAATTCAGATTATTTCGGTTACTGTACAGCATTTCTTGGAAGAAGGCAACGGAGCGCTACAGCTACAGCGAAACTTTGAACGCGTTTTTCTCGTAACAGCATTTTTCAAAACGGTGTCCAACTTGGAGGGCAGAGTTTTAAAACTATCGAGTTGAATTTTTTACACAATATTCTTAACGTCATTGTTTATCGTGCTATGGAAGCTTTTTTTTTGACATCTTCCTATTTTTTTGTAAAAAAAACTGCCAAAAAAAATGCTAAAATCGATACTTTTTGTTCAAACCGGCGCCATTTTTGCAAAAAAAAAAAAAAAAGCCTCCATAGCACGAAAGCCAATTATATACCGATCAATAATCTTTTTGTGTTTTTTGTTTCAGATCAAAATTGTGACCCCCAACGTGGACACCACATCCAAGTGCATTTTCTGCAACAATTGTTTCATCATTTTTATAGATATTAATTAATAAATAAATCGATCTTTAAAAAATTGTTTTGTATTCTTCAATACCCAATTAATATACAAAAAAAAACCAGACCGATTAGATTATTTTTTCTTTAAAAAAAAAATCGCGAAAAACAGCGATTTTTCGGGCTGTCACACTGGAAAGCTTCCTTAAGCTATTGTTTGCTTTATATAGCGCCAATCGGTTTTTTCGTGTTACTTCATATTGTAAACTTCTTTTTATTTTTATTTGTATTTTATTGTAAATAGTATATCACTCGGCAATATTGTATCGCCTCAAGGTTTTGACCAAAGCGTAAATAAACAATCAATCAATCAATCAATCAATCAATCTCTCTCTCTCTCTCTCTCTCTCTCTCTCTCTCTCTCTCTCTCTCTCTCTCTCTCTCTCTCTCTCTCTCTCTCTCTCTCTCTCCCTCTCCCTCTCCCTCTCCCCCTCACCCCCCTCTCTCTCTTCCTACTATTCAAAAACAACTCGTTGAATTTTTTATTTATTTTTATTCTCGACAATTTTATTTTCCCGTCACGACTTTTGCTTTTTTTTGCCGGAAACTTACGGAAGTCTCGCGATTATTTCTCGATATTCGTGGCGACCAAATCGTACAGCTAAGTTTAGTGCACTGTACTGGTGCTCATTGCCAAACGGTCTGATGGCCTCGGGCTTTGTCGTTTCCGGAGGAAGTCTCGCGAAAGCGTGGGTGAAATCGTCCGTCACGGTCCTCTCTTTAACGGGCTAGGTCTACCTAGGCGGGTCGAAAAATTGCATTTTCAAAAAAATATTTTTATTCGATAGTATCACCTTTCAGATATATTCCCTGAACATTTCATTGGAGTATTTCTAAAATGAGCAGCTTCTAACAGTCCGGGCGAGCGGTAGCACAAACATACTCCAAATTTTAAGGCGGGATATACATTGACAACGATCAAAAAAATTGATTTCTTTTTTTCTCTTTTAACGACAGATCTACCAGGTGTAGAAGTATGAAACCGGAATTTCCCTATAGATGGTGATAGCGATCAGTTTAGGGACCGTAAGACCGCTTCTACAGCGCCATCATCTCCCTCTAACAGCTGACGAAGATTTTTAACACACAACAACCCAAATTCCCTACAGCGGTATATTTTTCTATAACCTTAAACATGTCGAGTTTTGTGCCTACGAAGTACGATTTGCGGACAGCATTGGTTTTCTGTTGTCATTTGAAGAAAACTGCTGCAGAATCGCATCGAATGCTTGTCGAAGCTTACGGGGAACATGCTCTTGGTAAAACACAGTGTTTCGAGTGGTTCAAAAAATTCAAAAGTCGTGATTTTGACGTTGAAACATTAATCCCGTTTTTCTCATAACGGAATTTTTTTAATTGGCGTGCAAGATTACTCAAAAACTGTTACGCCGATTGAGTTGAAACTTAGTAGAAATGTTGATAATATGCTACCTTCTACTTGACGGGAATTGTTCGTGAAAAATAAAAATCAAAACTGCTTTGTAATCCAAATTTGACAGAAATTTCGGGTGAAATATTGATTTTTTGTTGTATATGGGTGCCATTCTCTTAAATTTGCATTTTTTTTCATTTTTATTACTGTCAAACAGAAACTGTACATGTATTAATTGAAAAAATGGCAATTTTTTTGCTAGATTGGACTGTTTATGATTGCTGTAACAATGGGCCACAGATCCGCCACTTTGATGGTAAATGAATTTAAAAAAATGTTTTCTATACTTAAATATTAATATTAAACTATACCTACAGTTCGATAAATGTAAAATAATTATTTCTTTGTAAAAAATGCCTCAAAATTGCTTAATTTTCTTCCCGTCTAAATGTATATCCCGCCTTAAACGCGTTTTTCGCGAAATACTGATTTCTAAGTCGGCGGACATGATATCTCTAGATCCACTGGATGGATTGTTTCCAAATAGTTTTTCATTGTTCAGAGGAGATACGATGAGAAAAATTTAACGATCGTTGACAATCTCATTTTTTTCAAAAACGATCTTCATTTTTTAATGCTTACGTAAAAATGACGACTTGTTTTCATAGATTTTGTATGCCCGAGTTTTAATTCATCGGCACGTTGGTAAAAAAATGGCTTTAAAAATTGACGGCCGTCAACGACTCGTATTTATTGTTACTTGAATAAGCCGTTTGCTTTTTAGATTTCAGATGGATCATTTACGCTGGAGAGTGTGCACCGCGGAATGTGGCGAAAAAAAATGTATCGAACAAATTTCATAGGCGGCCATGTTTTTGTTGTTTTTCTGTAATTTTTGGTATTTTTTTAAAGGCTCTCAATATATGTACCTTTATGTTTGGAAAAATGCGTTTCTTTATTACCATCCGGTTCCTCGAAAAAGAAAAAATCGGAATTTGGGAATTTTTTTCGGGCCTAGGTAGATGTAGCTTCTTAAGGGGTTAGGCTACTGTGAAAATGACCAAAAGTCGTTGGTCGCTTGAGGTAATTCAAATCGAAGGTGCAGGCATCGCAGATTGACGGTTCTTCCAAAAAAGAACTTTGAAATTCCTCCGTACGTCGTTCCGTTGAAAAGTTTTCGCCGGAAATGGAGTGCGACTTTCAAGGGTGCGTTTGACCCCTTAAAATGGGGTTCTACCGATATAAAAAAAAATACGTGTCGACTATTTTAACTCATTATGCGAACATGCCAAATTTCATCGAAATCGCAGGGGGCACCTCGCGCGATGTCTTCTTAGTCATATATTGAAGATCATTCGTTTGCACGATCTTCGATTGATTGCGATCTGTTTAAAAATATTTCGTTGATTTTTTCCAATCCATTTATTTTTCTAGAATGTCCCTCCTTATGTTAAATTGATGCTTTTTTTATTTTGTATTTTTTCAGAGCTGTATTTATAAAACGGAAAATGTTTTTCAAAACGGTGTACATGATTTCTCGACATCGAATGAACGGATTGACTCGAAATTTGGTACACTTATTCAGTGCAATAGTGGATTAGCCTTGCCGGAAGTTTTACTTCTTAACATTTTTTAAAATTAGCAAAAATAACAATATATTTATAACAATAATTTTTTAAATTTTATTTTATACAAATATTATATTATATAATAAATTATATAATATTATATTATAAATATATAATAAACATTATTATATAATAATATTATATAATATTATTTATTATATAATAAAATATTATATAATAAAAAAATATTATATTATATAAATTTAAATAACAATAATTTTTTTAAATTAGCAAAAATAACAATGTCATTTTTGCTCGAAAAAAGGAAGAAAAAAATTAAAAAATGTTTTTTCGATTATTGAAACACGATATAAAGAAAGTCTCGGTCAATCCTTAGCCAATATTATCTACTTTAAGACGCGTTGTCTACTTTTCAAAAAATAATTTCCATTATTTCATCTCGTGTGGTTGGGGCTCATAAAATGTACTTTTAACCTACTGTTGTAGAATGTTAGAATAAATTTATTCGTGGCGAAAAAAGTAAGACAATACGTGAAGTAAATATGGAAAAAACATGTTCAAACGGCACGATCATTTTACAGGCAGGTACATGATGAATGTCTTGAGTGCATTTTTTGGATAACATCTCGACAGGCGATTAATTTTTTGCAGCTATAATATTTATCGACCCAGGTTGATAAGACAACCCGAAGCTGTGTCTCACCTGCCTCGTCATCACTGCAATCGCTTCATTTTTTTTCAATTAAATATTTTTATCAACGCGTCAATGAAGCAATTTCGGAAAAATATTTGCGCCATTTGGTGACAAGAATATAATCTCTCGGTAACAGATCGCTGTCCGCATTATTATATAACACACATGTAATTATATTAATTTATCTGTCGAATCGATGATTGCGATCGTATCGTATTCCCTGCGCCATTATTTTGCATTTTTGAAATAAATTGTGCCAACATACGAAAATGCTTCAATAAATTATTTTTACATTATTTCGAGTATTATAAATTTACGATCTCTCACATAGTACATATAAACCCATTAGAATTTGGCTGCAAACAGCTGCTGAAGAACGTCATGCTACGTCATTAAAAACGACTCACCGCTGGCAATTACTGTCCGAGAAGGGTTTCATAGCGAAACGCTTCCGTTTTTATCATCGAAACGTGCTTGTATATACACTTTTAAATTTAGCCTCCGTGCTTATCTTTATAGCCTATTTAACGACCATTGTGCAAGAGCTGGTAACAAAAAAAACCCTACTCCTTATCTCGACCACTGCTTTACAGATTTCAACACGCAATTATTGTCCAGAAACATTGAAAAAAAAAATTATACACCTATTCCCACTCTTTGATAGTTGTACTAATTTAAATCGTCGTTAGTGCGAAAAATAATTTAATATTAAAAAAAAAGATTTCCATATAAGAATTCAGGTATTTTTGTCATAAATGCCTTGGTATTTATAATAATAGTATTAATAATAATACATGTTAATAAAGAAATAGTAATGAATGAATAATGAAATAATATTTAAATAGAACCTCTATAACGTTGGCGGACCAAATATAAGAAAATATCGATCCCAATCGTCAAAGAATGACGAATCTTATTCCAACAATGAACAAGCCATTCTGAGATATTAAAATATTTAAAAAATTGAGATTTTCATGTAGTTGGATTTTTTATTTTGAGTACTTTTCAGACACACGAGGTAGAGGATTCATTAATATATAGTAAGAAAACTTTATATTTCCTCGTAACTATTGGCATAGACAGCATTTTTCTTGCGGAGGTGGGGCCTGACAAAAAAGTGGCTTTGTTGACAATCATCTGATTTTTGGAAGAAATTTATATAATAATCGAAAATCACCAAACACACATAAAACACGAAGCTTTAATCACACGTTCATGTCAACATTAATATCGAACTCTTGCAATACCTTAAAAAATAATCAACTAATTTTGCAGCACTCTTCAAGATCTTAGGCCACAGTAACAGGTATAAGATCATGTACGAATTTAACCATTTTTTTCGTATGAAACAGTGATTCACTCACAAAATTAATCACACGTCTATTTAGTATGAATATCAAGCTGTTAGAATTTTTTTTTCTATGTAAAAAATGGCCGACTACTCGAAACTTCTTGGAACAGCTTTTTCCAATTGGCGTGACAAATAACTTCAACAATTTTCACTCAATGTACTTCAAATTTAAAAGTTATGTTCCTAATTGCATTTCGCAGAGAAGTACGTACGGAATTTGTGATTAATCGAAAACTTTTCATTTTATGATCACTTTATGAGCAGTTATAACAAAATTTTTCACTGAAAATTCACTTCTTAAGTTCATCTACCTACAACTTTTGAATAAAACAATATTTTTTAAATTCCGTACCTACTTCTCCAGGTATTCTAATGTAGATTGACGAGAGTTTTCGTTTTTTCTTTTAGGTCAAAAATTGTGGATGCTAAATGTCACGCCGCGGAGTGCTTAAAAAAAAGATAACAAAACAAAATATTAGTAGTCGGGAATTTTGTACATAAAAAATATATATTTTTTCTAACAGCTTGATATTCATACTAAATAGATGTGTAATTAATTTTATGAGTGAATCACTTTTTCGTACGAAAAAAAATTGTTAAATTCGCACATGATTTTATACCCGTTACTGTGGCCTAACGCCTTAATCAACTTACGAGTCTTTGGACTGTACTTTCTTTACTTAATTAAACAAGTTTTAGTTTTCTGTTTTTTTTTCTGCAAATCGGCTCAACACTTTTTTGGTTGGAATTTTCTATTTAACAATGTCATTCTCTACGCTCAGCAATGACATATGAGAATCGTTCTTGAAGCGTTGTGCTCCTAAGCCACGTTTTTATCGGCCCCGTGGCAGGAAAACTCCTATTAGCTGCTTAGAAAAGTTTATATAAGTCGGAGCAGTACTCCTTTTTCATATGCTTCCTCAAACGTTCAGCATTCATTTCATAATTTTTAAATAAAAGTATATTTCTCACGACCATCGCTTCAGCTTCTAAGGCTGACGTATCAATTATCAAGATTTAAAAATAATTATTGATGGAATTCTCTCCATCTTCCATATTCAATTTAAAAAAATGCGTCAACTGCACGAGCTAACGGTAGATTCTCAAATCGGCGTTTTAGATTTACAAATGACATTATTTATTACCTGGTAGTTAGTGTTGATCTTCAGTTTGTCAAAGTGTTGCTTTCAGTTAACTTAATGTTGAAATTTCAATATCTGTTTTACTTACGTAATGAAGTAGCTACTTTTTATACAAGTTACGAAATTACGACGAAAAAAAATTGTTTTCTATTAACTTAACACCGGCCAGATTATTAAACAAAAAACGTTAAATCAAAATAGAAAATACATTTTGTTAAATTAAAGCAGGTTTAATTAAAGCAGAACATTATTAAAACTCAAAACTATACCAACAGGAATTTATCGAAACGGGTTTAATCAAATTATCGATTTCTTCTTGCTTGGGTGAAGCAAATAAAATGAATTATTTGAACGAAATTATTTTGGATCGATTTTTCACTAGAGGACACCACGATTTCTAAGTAGGGAGGGGGGGAGGGTGCCCTCACCTGCCCCTCCTGGAGACGTTAATGTTTGTTGACTTTTTCCGATGATACATTTCGTTTTATTTTCTTCTTTTCATTGACAGTGCGCTTTTCTGTCGCTCTTTTCCTGTCTCTCTGGCACTATACTTATACGTATCTTTACCCATATATTTCATATACATATACGTCCATGTATATGTGTATATATATAAATATATATATATATATATACACACACACAAGGCTGTCGTAGCATTATCAGTCTTTCAGGGGTCACGGTACCTCATCTGTATACGACGATCGTCGAAACAAATCGCGTATAATTGTACCGTCAAACACATTTATCTCCATCGGCGCTTTATTGACTGAACCGAATGCTCGTATAAATCCCGACAAATATATACGCGAATTCCCGAAGCAACAAGTTCCCACGAGGAATTCCAGCCACGTTCATTTTGTTCATTCTGTTCATTCTGTTCATTCATTTTGTTCAGGCAAATTGGAAGCAATTCAAAATTGCGTCGATTCAAAAGTGCCATTGGGATTTTCTCATTGCTCGGCGCGTCACGGAATAAATTGAGTGGCTAAAATTTCTATAATCGAAAAACCTCATCATTTTTTTCAAAGTTCTCGCGATCTAGATAAATTTGAGGCTGAGCGCGGCCGATGTGGCGGCACCGAGATTATCCCACGTGACGAAATGTGCCAAAATTTCGATCGTCATCACGGACGTAAAAAAAATGCAGCCAGTGTCGTGAAGTTGCTGTAGCCGAGAAAAAAAATTCCCGCAGACTATAAATTGAAGCAGAAGGGAAAAAAAGAAGAAATTCTGAATTCCTACCGTCCATAATATCCATTTTCGTTGGTTTTTTTGGTCCCTCGTCGAGTCATTCGAGACTACCGTCCTCGGGAATGCACCACTGTTTTATCCGCGTTCGCGAGATATTTCGAGTTTAATTCGCGAGGTCGCGTCGTTTGATCGTCGCGGAAATTTTTCCCAGCCCGTCCGGGAATTCGTGATGCTCGCCGCTCGCGTGTACGATGCACGCAGTGTACGACGGGCCAATTTCGCCAAAACTCGACGAGAAAGCGCGAGAGAAAATAACGAATAATGGCGAACAAGAGAGCGAAAGAGAAAAAATAATTTAAAAAATACGTCTCGGAGGTGGTTCGGTGGGTGAAAATCCTTTGGACTCGCGGCTGGCCGCGAGACCAACTACATGCTTTTCAATTTTATGATGTACCGTCACTACTGGACTATACTACTCGTCCACGGGCGAGCGTGCTGCACGCGCGCGTCTCACTTTGCGTACGACACTCGACTCATATTCGTTTCCTCTCGTACCATCGGCAAAACTTCGCTCACAAAAACTACCGGAGACTAACGAGTGAGAAAATATGTCGCTCATTACGCTGCTCCGCTTTCCAACCCGTTCACCCATACCGATTGGCTCCACGATATATAACGTTTCGTCACATTACACATACTGAATCAATCGTACAAGATATATATATATATAGAGAGAGAGAGAACGAGAGAGTGGGGGGGGGGGGGGGGGAATATGGAGAAAGGGAAACGGAGAGAAACGCAAAATGATTGTCTCATATCTCTTACAATCCTCCCCCTCCCCGCTGCCCATTCTTTCCCTCAATCACGATTCGAATCGCCTCGGAGTCGCAAAGAATCTTATCTTCAGGAATAAACTAGGCGCGTACCAAAGATCTCACATGAATTCCGATAGACAAGACCGACCAGTACTGAAAGATCGCCTCCCGACCCTCGCCCCTCGTCGCGCTCAAAGGCTCCACAAACTGCGATTACTACTCTCAGGCTGGTTTACTCCTCGCTATCTCCTCAACCATCACGCGGCAAATTTGTAATAGTGCGGGACATTCGTTAAGGGGTAAGGCCACTGTAAATTTTTTGAAAAATCGATTTTTTTTTATTGGCTTAAAAAATAGTTTAAACCCTCTAGAATAAGAAAAAAAAGGTCCTGTGCGAAAAAAAATTTGTTGTCCTTAGGAAATGAAGGTCGCCGCCAAGCGTGTCAAAACTTGCTCCGAAACGACTGCAATTATATCGGAGATGGCGATTCCAAAACTTTCAAAGGCATCGTGGATTCGAAGCCTTATGAAAATGTTGATGTTAAAAAAAAAAGAGTGCATAGATCACGTGCAAAAAAGAATGGGCACTCGATTGAGAAACTTAAAAAAAGGAACAAAAGGTCTCGGGGGAAGAGGAAAACTCACTGCCAAATTGATTGACGAACTAAGCATTTATTACGGCTTAGCAATCCGTCGAAATTCCGATTCCATCAAAAATATGAAAAATGAGATCTGGGCAACCCTTTTTCACAAAATGTCAACGGATGAAAAGCCTCAGCACGAAAAATGTTCGGAGAATTGGTGCAGTTGGAAGAAAGCGAAAGCAGAAAATGCCTTGGATGCGTATCATCACAATCAGCCAATGAGTGAGGAGGTTTATCAAGCCATCAAACCCATCTACATGGAATTGAGCCGGGACGAGTTGCTGGAGCGTTGCTTGGGGGCCTATACTCAAAACAATAACGAAAGTTTCAACGCTACCGTTTGGAGTTTGGCCCCCAAATCATCCTCAAGCGGAAAAACTGTACTAGATATTGCGACGGATATCGCTGTTTGCATATTCAATGGCGGCCTTACCAACGTCTTGCAAATATTCAAGATGTTGGAGGTGGAAATTGGTGTACAGTTATATAATTTCTGCATCGAAGCCGACGCCAAACGCATCACGCACGCGGAGACATCTCTGAGCGACGCGGCCAAAAGTGCGCGCGCGCTCCAAAAATCAACCAGGAAAGACGAAGAAGACGAAAATTTGGCTATCGAAGGACAAATGTATGGTGCTGGGATTGCAGACTAACGGTAAACATTTTTTTTAACTTCTTTTTTTAATTTTTTCCAATAAAAAACTATTCGCAAAACTTTAAACGCGTTTTTCTCGAAACATGGTTTTTCAAAATGGCACGCAGCATAACTCGAACAATTTTCATTTTTTTTACTTGAAATTTTAACCAGATGTGAACATTTACATTATCTTGAGAATGTCGATCGGAATTTTCAAGAACTTTATTTATTGATTTTTTATTAACAAAAAACTTGCCGTTTTTTTCGTCAAAAATCAATTTTTTTTTCAAACGCACGCCAAATCCACAAAAATTGATACTTTTTAAAATCCGATCGACATTCTCTAGCTATAGCCCTCTAGATTAATGGTTTTTTTTTTTTTTTCTAGATTCAAAAGTGCACCAGTGGTGCTGCGTGCCGCGGAGCCCTGGAAGCAAAACATGTCCCGGGAAGATAGCTGTGGAACCGCCATTTTGTTTTTTTTTGACTGTAAAAAAATTTTATAATAAAGTTTAATGTATGCCCGATAACACCATTAAAAGTTTTTTTTCAAATACCTTCAATTTCGGGAGCAAAAAATTAGTGAAAAAACCTTTTTTTTTGGGCCGTTACAGTGGTCTTACTCCTTAAGGGGTTACCCCCACTTGCGATTTTGAAAAAATCGATTTTTTTTATTGCATTTTTTTGAAGTATAAGTATCTGAGAATATGTCCTGAAAATTTCAAGTCGATCCGAACAAAATTGACTGAGATATCAGCGTTGAAAGAGAAGAATCCGTTCTTTGTGTAAACTGAAATTGAAACTTTAAACGCGTTTTTCTCAAAATGCCATTTCTGAAGTCGGTGACCAAGATTACTCGAACACTAATGAACCGATCTTCTTGAAATTTTGCAGGCTTATTTAATACACAAAAATATAGTCTTTAATCGTTCGATTTTTTTTTTCGAAAAAAAAATGGCCGTTTTATAGCCAACAAACGGCCGTTTTTTTTCGTTAAAATCGAACCATCAACTTTGACTGTCCGCCATTTTGTGAAAAATGAATATTTTTTAAAATCCTTCGATTAAAGACTAGTTTATACTTATATTTGACTAAATCCATCCGCATTTTTTTTTCAGATGATCCACTTCGCCGCAATGTTGGTCACCGCCAACCGTGTATATAAAAACATTATTTCATTGACGGCCATTTGCAGCTAAACAATGTAATATTTTTCAATAAAAAAATTACTGAAAGTTCTTCAAGATGTGTTCTTTAAGATGGTATATTAATCGATTAAAAAAGTTTTGTAGTTTTCTTTAAAAAAATTCATGTAAAAGGCCTTTTTTGCGCTACAAGTGGGGGTAACGCCTTAAGAGGAGAAATACCTTTAGGCGAGGAAAAAATGTCTGATTTTCATGTTTTCTTTTAAAGGGAAGCTTTCTTCGAAATTTCTTAGACTTAGGGTATGTTTGATTACTACTTCTGGTTGTTCCATGGTATTTTTTCAAAATTGGTCTTCAAAAATTTCGGAGGTATGACACGGTCTTCTAAACGGGTTGCGGTGGATGTGCAGACGGCGTGCCGCGTAGCGTCGGCGGGATTAATCGGAAAAGAACGAACGCAGATTTTTCTTTCATTAACATCCATACGTGGAACATGAACCAAGAAAAAGTGAGAAATGTTTTGAAAAACGATGTAATGGTGAGCTTTGAAACAAAAAGATTGAATTTTCTAACGAAATGCCTCCATTTTGTAATAAAAGATACTTTTTTATGTTTATAAAAATATTTGGGCTGACGTTTTTGCCAACAAGGTTAGAAAGATTTATACCAAATTTCGACGGAATCGGTCGATTACATTTACAGCTGCACGTCACGCCAGTTTTGAAAATGCAGCTTAGAAGATCGTGTTGTAGCTCCGCCACTTTTGAAGATTAATAAAAAAAATACCATGAAACAGCTGGACGTAGTTATAAATCATACTCTAAGTCTCAAAAATGGTGACGAAATCTTTCCGTTAAAACAAAAATCATGGAAATCGGCAAATTTTTTTCTTGCCTAAAGGTGCCTTCCCCCTTAAATGGAGATGCGTGGGGGATACGGTATCTCGTAGGTAACCCTACAGAAATTTGTTGGGATATGCCCAATTCCTACCACATCCCTATAGAGATTTGATTGATATACCAACTTTCGATATATGTGAAGATATGATTTTTTTATATAAAAGTAGACTGTTAGGAAGGCACCTGTGAAGAGAAAATTTGTGTTCGGTTATTATTTTGTCTGGGATAGCAATTTGAGCAGATAAAAATGTTTCTCAAAGAAGGAAAAAAGCGAGTTTTGTACTTAAAAAAAAATTATAAATCCGGAACTAATCAAAAAAATGTAATTTTCTTCGCGGTTTTTGACAGGGCAGAGGTGAAATTTTGAGAAAAAGTATATGGTGATATAATTTTCTCTCGTTATCAACAAAACCTTCTGGCGTAAACTAGGTCGATTTTCGGAGGGTCCATTTTTTGTTATAATCGATGTATGGTCTATTCTAACGAATCTCTCCTGTAAAAATCCAATATATTCGAATGAGTTTTTTATGCATTGCATAAAAGTATTAATAGAATAAGATTTCATTGCATAAAAGCACTGACATAAGAAGATTGCATAACAGCATAATCAATTGCAATAATCGAAGTCGGATAAAACAGTATCCGAATTGTGATCCTCGGCATCGTCTTCGTCGTCATCGTGATCGGTTATATTTTCGACGGCGTGATTTTTTATGTCGGTTTCATCGTCCAAAAGCTCCTCTTCGCGAGAAGTTCGGAGCTGCTAAAAATTTGGCCGTGGAGTGTAGTCCTAATGTTAGGCGATTTATATTTTTTATAAAATTCACTTACTTCGTATATCTATATATTTTGTTTAGAATATTCAACGTACAGAATGCGATAGGATCCATCAACAATCATATCAGATTCTGTTCGATAATGTGGGAATCCTTTATGATTCAAATTGGATTCGTACATCGATTCCAATGGGGAATCTCGATTCGAACCGAAAATACGAGCGTGACGTTTTGGTATAGGAACCCCCTATGATCCGTTGGATCCCTATCAGGAAGTTGGTACAAGTATAAGAATCCAACTGAATCCTTTCATTATAATCGATTTTTTTTTACTTTCTATCCTACAGTTATATTATTTTTAGATATTCTTTTGCAAAATGTATCGATATAAAAGTTGTATCACATGAATATTAAGGATGTTGAGTCCCAAATCGCAAATGATGATAAAATTCTGAATATTTGGTATGTTTTTGTATGAAGTATTTCAGAGGTCGTGTAAAAATTTCACGACAATTAGGAAGCTCGTTATTGAACAATTAAAATTCACAAATTAAATGTTGTTTTATGGAAACTGATGTAACTTTGCAATAAGTTTTTTTTTTGACCTCTCAATTTTATAATATCTACAATATACTGAAAGCAACGGAAACAAAACGAAGTTTATTGATAACTTTTTTTTAATTTCTTTTAAAAATTGTTCTTAACAAAATGTTAATTTTTTAATAACGAGCTTCCTAATCGTCGTGAAATTTTAACACGACCTCTTAAATACTTCATACAAAAACATACCAAATTTTCAGAATTTTCTTATCATTTTTTATTTCAACCCCTAAGGAGGTTGAAGTAATGATGATAGAATTCTGAAAATTTTGTATGTTTTTAGATGAAGTATTCAGGAGGTCGTGTAAAAATTTCATGACGATTAAGAAGCTATTTATTGAACAATTAACATTAACATGTTTCATAGGGACTCAACATCCTTAAATGAATGTGCATTTGTCTATTTTCCACGCTCTGCATGTGTGTGACTACGAAAAAAACCGTTTCGTAATGCAATTTGGCGAAACTGCATTTCAAATGTTTTTTGAATCCGATTTTTTTAATTTGCCGAATGGAATTTTTCCGTCGCATTTGATAGAATTGTAATACGATAGGTTGTAAGTGGGATCGGAGGATAGAGGAGAAGAATTATTGTTAATTAGGCGAGGTATGTTACGTTGGTTCTATTTCTTTCCTTTTATTTTATTGCTGAGCGAACTTATGTACATACCAATTGTACCTCTCAACTCATGAGTAATTAACAATATTGTTAATAATAATAATAATGAACTTCGACATGGGATGTCGACGGGACGCTTGGCGCTAGCTCGTTAAATAAACGATAAAAATAATAATTAATTATACAATTGTGATTGAATATATTAGAATTTTTATCTCTCTCTCTCCCTCCCTCTCTCGCTCGAAATTACCTTCTTTCCATTTGTCCCCGTTTGCCCGATTCACTTGACATCAGTGCTAGCATCACCAGCAAAATCCCAATTTATTTCCGATTGATGCACTTTTTGCATTTCTTTTTTCATCACCCGTACGACGGTTAAAACTAGTTCGATTCGCTAAACTTCATTGTGATAGTCGGTGTAGTCCGGGGGATGATTTTCCTCAGCTAACATTCCAATGATCGCCACTAGACGATCAACGATGACGATGGATTTCCATCAAGCTTCGATAGCTCGTTCCTCCCGAGTTTACAGATTCCTAGATGATCGGCGGATGGCTAAATGATTATTGGGCCAAACGCGAGACAAGTGGAGTACGTATCGAGCTTGATCGATCGCGCTAGGTCCACTCGAGAGTCCGACGAGGTCAGCAGGTTCAAGCTGGAACGTTAGCCACCCGATGACGCGTCGCGACACTCTCCTCTTTCCTCTTCATTCGCCATGGAGAAACTTAACGAAGACTACCGGCCCGGGGGATTTGGGGGGGGGGGTGGCGATAGTCGGGATGAGGTGCCTAGAAGACGAGGTTTTCAAAAGTCCTTCTTCTTGGTTTTGTCGACGAGAGGATCGTCATAGCTAATCTCTTGTCCGGCAACCGCCGGTTGAAGGTAATGAGGCTCAACGTCGATCTTCTCTTTGACCTCGGAATCAAGCACCATCGAGTGATGAGGACCACGATGCATTAGTCCCGAATTGCCGTGATGCGACTCGTGCTGCTCGTGTTCCGTTTGCTTGTTGGTCTGATGACTCGACTGATGTTGCTGACGATGTTTCGCCCGCTGATCCTCCTGGCCGTATTTTCGCAACAAGTCGCGCAACTTTTCCAAATCAATTTCCTCCTCGAACTTGGTGAATAGCTCCCGGGCGCCGTTCTCGTCGATGTTCTCGGTACCTTTGAGCTTCTTGAAGAGCTGAAGGAATCTCTCGTTCGCCTGCACGCCGTCCTTCGTGGTGTTCTTCGATGTGTTCAAGTTGGGATTCAACAGAAGATCCGGCGTCTCGTGGACCATGTTCACGTTCTTGTCCAAGCTCTCCTCGCCAAGTGACTGCAGCAGGGTGTTGTAGTCGGGCTTTATCCTCGAGGTCTCGGTGCACGAGCTGCACGAACAGTTCGTTATTATTTGAACCTTCTTCTGCATCGTTGTCGCCTTGTTGTCCTCGTCTTTGCAATCGAGTGTCACCTGAAACAGGTCAATTGTCTGGTCAATTGGATTCTGGTGTTATGGGGACGTTGAATAAGTTTCTGTTTTTCAACATATGGCATTACCAGATGTGCCTGTAGTTTAAGATGGTAAAGCACCTGTCAAGAAGTAAAATGTGTCTCAAAATGACCTGACGCTTTAATTTACTAGGTGCGCAATTAAGTTTCCGGGTTTTTTTACCAATAAAAAATCGAAGATTTCAAGACAAATGCAAAAAACGGTTCGTTCGAAGTATTGTCCCTCGCTATTTACACACTTTTGCCATCTCTCTGTCAATACATAAATATACAACAGTTTCGAAACGTTTGAAAGCATTAGGAACGATTTTTTAAAATAAAGCATGAATTTTCACGAATAAACAGCGAGAACTTATTCAACGTCCCAATACGAGCAATCCGATGCCAACTTACCGTGTGCCAAACACTGTCTAGCGGCTGGCACGAGTCGCAATAGGGTCGGATCAGGTCACCGGGCGCAGAAGGCTCGCTGTGCGGCACCATGTACGAGAAACAGGCACCCACGCAAACGTTATTGTCCAACTCTTGGGAGGAACACTGGGGCCATGTTACCACCTGCTTGATCGGCGTCGTCTTGCACCAACTGTGCTTGTCCGGATACAGTACGATGTTGTGGACCTAACGATCAAACAATGATGAATTTGTTGCGCGTATCTCCCTTGCTACGGAACTATGCTCTGAGATTCGAGCTAGGGATCTTTGAACTCTATGCTGGTAACCTTGTGCTCGCGATAGGCGTGCAGCGAAGACATCTGTACGAAAAAGATGGCGATTAGTGCCGCGGCAAACCTCGGGGACGCCATATTGTTCTGCAACATACAATGGTAGCATAGGCTTTTTAACTTCATACGTTTCCGGCGATTGATCGACGGATCAATCGAATGCCAATGGCGATATCGAAATGAACCACCTGTGTGATTTTCGCATGGGTAATCCTGCACGCTATATCGGACATACGGTTACGGTTACGGTGATCGACGTGCGGAATTGCAATTTTTTTCGCAATTGAATGAAAGGCACGGACCGCGGTGCAGCAGTCTCTCAGAGGCCTCGCGTGGTCTTTCGGTTCGACGACCGCGGAGAAATTGCGTCATGAAACTACCGGCGCGCCATCTGGTCAACTGAGTGGGCGGATACGAAGGTGTGTGTGCCGTGAATGAAAAAAAAAACACCAAGGCGAACGAATGTTGTACGGGCGTATCGCGGAAAAGTTCTGACGATTAGAACTAATGATAAAGTTAGGGATCAGCGGGTAGTAATTTATTCTACTGGGGTTCAAAATCCTTTCAACGCTCGTGCAACGCTGCCGGTTGAAAATAATGGAAGGGTGGTGGTTATCGGGGGACTGTGCAAAACATCGAGTCGCTCAACCAAGATGAATGCCTCGCCGCGTAAGGCTTTCTCCAGCTTCGAGTATCCTGTGAAACCAGTCGGTCGCATTCGCGAGCATTGCGAAAACCAAAAATGGTCATGGCTTCCAGTGGCAAGGAGCGACGTTCCGGTTGGGTTGATCTTAAAAGCGGAGGAAGGTCTTGCAATGCGGATGGGCGAGGGCTCCCTCTCTCTTACTCGCCCAGTCTGGTGAGCTGAAAGTGTGCAGAAATCCTGCAGCCAGTGGTGATCGGAAGCCACTGCAATCCACAGTTTCCTCCTTCTGTCATGTCATGTGCACCGTGGGTTTTTCGATTTGTTTGGCTCAAACGAAGCTCTGTAGCTCCTTCCGATTCCATCATTGGGTTTATTTTCGTCTGTTGGTGGTGAACAAGCATAAAAGACCCAAGCAACCTCCATGGGAATGATCATCCGAGCAATGGTACCATGACTTCTTCCGCCTCAACGGGTGGCCTACGAAGGATTTCTTTTATTCCGCTGTCAGTTGGGGCTACACGTCTCGTCTCTTTCCATCCCTTGTTTTTCCACCGTGTGGTAGTCTTCCCATCACGTACAAGCTGATCATTACAGCTCCCAACCGACGTTGAATTCCTCGTCGCTGGAATCCCGGCCATCTTCCACCGACATATGCGAAGAATTGCCCTCTTCCCGGGCATTTTCGGCTGCGGAGCGAGCACCAACACACGCGACTGCCGTTTGAGTCCAAAGCCGCTGAATAACCTGCGTTAATGGTGAAAGACTCCGGGTCCATCAGGTGGTGGAATTCTCTGATCGCGATTTCCGAGAACTTGGCCACGAGCGTGCAACGCTGGTCCACTGTATACCACAAAAGGTACGTGCTCCGGTAGGTCGGTTTCTAGTTGGGATTAGGATCCTTCCGATTGGGTTCATAGTTCTTGGCTACATCCTGAACTTCCGTGGTTTTTTCTCTTCTCTTTGCTGGTTGAGACGTTATTCATCCTGCTTCTCCTGGACTTCCTCGACGGTTTTGCCGAGTGCGCACATGAGTAGCAGTTGTTTTTGAAGCCTCCCGCGGTGGCGGTGGTGGTGATGTGCCCCTCCCTTTATTCTCGCTGCGGTCCCTAAGGGGCCCCGTATTGCCGTTGGGATGAACGATCAGCTCCGCTGCCATACGATATCCTCTCGTTTCTCAGTTCCCCTGGCTGCGTTTGTCTCGGGTTCGCGAGCTTCGTCGCGGCGGTGCTGGTAGGGCTTCCGAGAATTGGGTCTTGCTACGTGTTATGCTTGCTCTTGTTGTTCCTGTTCTCATTCTCCGTATCTCTCGCCTGGACGGATGCAACGGAGTCTCCTTGTTGCTCGATTTTCTCAAGGCGCCAGGATCGCACGCGCAACCCTCCCTGTCGTCGTTGTCGTCCCCTCGACTGCAATGCCCCCTTGATCCCTCCGCGAGTGTGTGCGATCCGAGGTGGTAACTCGCACTCCTCAGCCTCCTTCTACTTCGTGTATACAGGGTGTCGGGGAACATGAAAAAAGGAAAGCTCCAAGATGCATCCAACCACGCTTCTCCTCTCCAGACCCAAAGAAACTAAAACGAGGGAGCTCCCCCGAGCGTCCTTCTTCGTGCGCTTCAAGGCTTGAATCTCCGTGTTCGACTGTAACGTACTGTGAATTTGCGGCATACCTTTTTTTTCTGTATTCTCCGTTTTCTTCAGGTACTCATTTTTTTACACGTCTCGATCTCTCGTTTGATTCTTCCTGCGCCGGCATTTTGATTGATTTTTCGATAGGAATAATCGATTTTCGATAACACGCACCGGATATTATAGGTTTGAGGTTAAGTATAGTGGTCGCCGTATATTGTACACGCCTACCGCGTGTTTTCGGGTATCGTATACGCGCGTCAGGTGTGACGCGAATGGCTGCCCGTATACAGAGAACATCGCAGGGAAGTAGCTACGTCAGTTCGAATCATCGTTGGAATTATGGGATCGCCATAGCTCCAGTTGTTCAATGACTCTCCGAGACCGCAATATTCACCTGGTAGAGGGTCCCTCGAAGCGAGGCGATATTGGGAAGGTTTTTTTCTTCGTTGAATTCCGTTCGAAAGCGTCCGAAGAAGTGTGTCAGTTGAAAAATATGAATCGCTCCCTCCGACCCTGAGAGACGAACGGCCAGAGGTCCAAAGCTCTTTGTTGCTGCGCCACCTTCTCTTCTCGCCTCTGGGCCCTCTCTCTCTCTCCCTCTCTCTCTCTCTCTCTCTCTCTCTTTCTCTCTCTCTCTCTCTCTCTCTCTCTCTCTCTCTCTTTCTTTCTCTCTCTCCCTCTGTGAGCTCGACCTCCACGGAGTTAGCTGTTAGGTATATCTATATGGAAGCGATCTTAAGAGAGGGTCCAGTCGGTTGAATCGCTTCGATTTGCTCGTGTCTCTGCGCCTCAGCTACGAAGAGACACGAGAGAACATACGGACAAAACGAGAGTGAGTGAAAGAGAGAGCCAGAGGAGCGATGATCGCGGAGGACGGTCCGAGGAACCTCTTCACTCCCTCCCCCGCACCCATGCCACGCGAGATTAATTTGATTTTCAACCAAATTTGACGCGCCTCGAGAGCCCCGAGGCACTACAAAGGCCTTACCGCCGACAACACACGTGCGCGCAAACACACACGCGCGCGCGCGCGCGCACACACACACACGCAGCCAATCTAATTTTCTTTCTTCGTCTTTTATTTATTCATGTTTTGTTACTAGCCTCTTGCGAAGACGCGAAGAGACACTCGTGATTCTCTCGACGGAGATTCCTTCTGGCGGCGTGCCTAAGCGTGAAAATCGCCGTTAAAAGCCCCCGAACCTCTTCGGATCGAATTATTCGATCAAGACTACCGCCTTAGATGTTACTACAAAAATACAATTTGGAACAGATGCCGCGTAACACGACCGGATATTCCCGATTTGTCTTGAAATAGTGAGCTATTGAGCCACGTTATCTCTGTGTGCAAGTAGGTGCGCCGAAGCCCTGCGACTCGTGATCAAGAGCAGTGCGAGCCTCGCATAGCAACCGACTCCGCGAGAGTCTGGCGGCCTTCTGAGCTGGGAGCTACCCCCACCACCGTCGCGCGTCCGCGAACGCTCGACTTGATTGGCTCTTGGCCGCGCGCGTGCGCCATGCAGCGGAGTAATGCACGAGGACGGGCAGCCTCGTTGCACGTTCTTTCTCTCTCTCTCTCTCTCTCTCTCTCTCTCTCTTTCTCTTTCTCTTTCTCTCTCTCTCGTCATTCGATATCCTCCGAACAGTGTTTTTCGAATATCCCGTGCGTACTGCTCACCCGATCGAAGGCTATTTTCTTTTCCTTTTCTTCATGTATCCGTTGAATAAAATCAAGCCGGGCGATCTTGCGTATGAAAGATGTTCGAGGTTGCGCGTCAAACGCAAACTCGTTGTCCCTACTACTCCTTTTTACCGCCACTACTACTGTGCCCCCTTCTTACGGTGTTACGATCCGCGTACATGCGCGCTTCCATCCAGCTTGTAAATACGTACACACGCCCGCGGGTGTATATATACCCGCGCGGGACCAGCACTTTTTTTTATCGTGTAAAGTTGTTTAGCGTATCTGAGCATTTCCTCGGACGAGCGCAGCAGCAGCAGCGAATGCCCAGCGAATGTATACATACGTATCCAACGACATAGGTGTATCCTACGAATATTCGCGATCCCCAAAACTCTTGGCGCCTCTCGCGGCTTAATGCAAAAGCTCTACTAGTTTAGTCAACTTGGTCAAAATACATTGATGACAATGAACAAAATTTCAAAAACGAAAAATTACTCGAGATTCTGCTGTGTTTGAGGGCGCAAGACGGATAATAAAAGTGAATTGTCATTCAATGAGCCACTTAAATATAAAGTTTAAAAAAAAAGTGGTTCTTGGCTCTGAAAATGACTCCATTTAGGCCATGATGGCGAGTCTGTAGTCACTCCACAAGATTTTTTATTTCCCGGTTTGTATCTTTATAAATAATAAATCAAGCAATATTATAAGTTATTTCTGTTATATGCGATGTGTAAATATAATATCCTTCCCTTCCCTTCCCTTGTAAAAAGTATGCTGAAAAATAGAACGACTTCTCGAAACCTGAGAGTGACTCTCATTACCTTAAAAAAATCTAAATCCAGAGCTGACGGAGCTAAAAAAGAGCGGAAAATAAACGATTCACTGCAATAACATCTTTACGATCTACCATGGAGGTAAATCCATAGCCAACTCGCAGGAAATGAAGAACGAAGCAATTGATTACGTTTGAGGCTATAGTTTGACGGGCCATATTGAAATATTGCTACGCCACCTCTGGGACGTGAAAATCGCAGATACATAAACATCTCCCTTCTCTGTACGTTCTATCCTCTATGCCAATTCACGTATGGCCCCTGCGCCCCCTCCCGCTTCTACCGTCCCCCTTCGCAGATCGCCGTCGCCTACCGTTTCCCGTTCTGAGTATTGCGCGCACGTTCCTTTCCCCTTCGCCCTTCCGCCGCGCCGCATCAGCTTTTCAGCCTTCCTCCAGTTGGGACTCAACGCCACAATATGAATAGTGATACGCACACTCGTTCAGCGTGTAAACGCGTTATACATAGCGTATACGAAGTACATGTAAGTATGAGTGCGTCACGTGCGCATGTACGGGTGGCTACACGCGCTGTAAACACATCGAGGGCCACTTCGAGATCCGTGATCGCGCGTACGTGAACCCCGCAGGCTTATTTTCCTCGTGCCCCTTTCGCAAACAAGTAGCACCTCGTGGAAATTCTCGGCACACGATATTACTCGCGCACGACTGTGTCGAAGAATACAAGACTTGTTTTCACCGGAATCTAAATCAAAACAAACCCAAACGAGCTGATGTTTTTTCTTGTACTGTACGATCGTTCAACTTTTTTTTACCTTGCCTCGCCGCGATACGAGATTTTCTAAGCTGACACTCTTCGCAACGCAGGTAGGTGGACTTATGAACAGAAATGGCATAAATTACGTGTGACCATTTGCGTCCGAGAGTCACACCACTATGGACGCCTGACTTCACTACGATATTAACGTGGAACGAGCGGAGGAGAAGCCGAGGTGAATTCCAGGCGAGTCGCAAACACGCGGATTAGTATTCTGGAATACGAAAAGATCTCGAAGGTCATCGCGAGAATTCTACTTGTATCTATATACAGTGGGACAGAGAGACGGCGAGGCGCATTGGAACGAACGATAATACTTTGCTTTGGAGAAATATCGTCGGAGATTCGAGTTGAGAAAATAAGCTGTATGAAGTGTGTTGGCGTTGCAACGTATATGGAGGTGTCAACGCGACTTTGCATGGGGGTAAAGTCTAAGCGTGACAGGAGCGCCGCCATTTTGTTTACCGTGGATGCGGATGACACATAACCTATAAACTTCGATTATTTTGCGGATTTTCAACAAGTGCAAAGAGAGTAAGATGCACGGTCTTGTTTTGTCAGCATAGCTTCGTTTGCTAAACGGGACACTGGACGCTGCTTTACGGATATTTGAATTTCTTGCGAATGATCCACGAATTGGAGTCGAACCACACGAGACCGCGAACGATAATCGCGGGGTACGAAAGAATGAATAGACGAAAAGGGCACAAGAAGAAACGAAGAATGAGATGGAAAAGAAAAAAGGCTGGTCCGCCGACGGCAGTAACAGAAGACAGGGCAGAACGAAGGCGGACGTCCGAAAAAACAAGCTGAACGTGTGGCGCCATCGCGCCTTCTCTTTTTTTCGTTCGCATCGCTCCGCGCCGGCTCTCAGTCAGCCGTTCCTTACATTATCCTTATTACTTATCTCGAGCCCCCAGTGTTTCGTGTGTTGGCCCAAGTCGCAGGTCGTTAGAGTTAACGGGACCGCGTGCGCGCGCCCTCGGTTGGGTCGCCCTGGCGGGATAAAAGATTCACGGTCGTGTTGATATGGACGTAAAACGAAGACAACGAATCGAATAGTGGCCGGCGCTTATCCGTGACTTCGCCTTTTTCGATACGGGCATTAATCGCGAAATAATTATTGTACACGTTATCGTGGCAAACTGGATGAAATAACTTGGAACATGCCTAGGGAGAGGTGGAGGATGAAGAACAAGAACAAAAATAACAGTTCATAAATTTACCGCAGCCGAATAACTTCGCGAGTCTCGACGTCCACACGATAATGCACTCTTGCGATACGAGCTTCACACCATTTCTATTCCAATTGTGAAATACTGGAAAATGGCTCTTGCCGTGCGAACTAAGTGAAACCATGTACACCCAAGTGTCCTGGGAGGTGCGCATCAAAAAAGTTTTTCGCAATGAGGACGGCTGATGCACCCCGCAGGGTGAGGAAATTTAGGAAACACGTCAGGGCCTAAGAAACATGATGCCAAGAAAGTTCGAGTGGTTCCAAGATGTATACATATACGAAGAAGGCACACAGAGCGGAGCAGGTGGAGGTGCAAGAGAAGAGGATGGCATAAACAAAGCAAAAAAAGAGGCAGAAAAAAGAAAGAGGAAGAGAAGTCGAGGCAACAGCGCCGGAGGATGCCCTGAAAACACGCCGAACGTGTGGCGCCATCTCAACTCCTCGTTTTTTTCTTCATCCCCCTCTTGTGCTCTTCTTCTTTATATATATATATATAACATATATATGGCTAAAGGATATTTTGAATCCGTTAGATCTATGCAATGTTCACTATGACATATAGCAGTTGTCAGGAGGTACGATCGTTAAGAAAAATCAAACATGCGGACTTGAATTTTTCTTATAATGTTGACCAATACTTTATCCACTCTTTGGCAAAATTTGAGCTATATTGACCGTTCAGTTTTTTTGTAATAAAACTGCAAACTCGAACGTTGTAAGGTGACGAAGAACGTTTTATGAAGTTCGGCCTCGACCGGAAGTGCGGTGATCACGTTTTTGATGCTCACGTGACCAGCAATGGTCGGTGAGAAACTGAAATTTGATACATTAGGTATAATAAACTTCGTAAAAAATCGAAAATTCGAACTTCACTGTGTAGTTCAAGCACTACATTATAAAGAGGTTTTAAGTTCTGGTTGTAAATGACCAGAACAACGAAATAGCACCTACAGCCTTAGCACCATCGGGCGTAACGCCTGATGCGTTTAGCCAACATAACCTAGCTCTGCACCATAACCTAACCTTTTACATCAATGAGTTTAGGGTGCCAACATTGAGCACCGCAAACGCGACGTTGTCAGGTGCTCGCTTAAAATTCCATTATATTATTTACCAAGTTTTACAACTGATCGCGTATCAATAACATGTTCAATTACAATTTTACCCATAGTATTGACTCGGCTAAAATAGTTCAGGGATATTTAAATACAATTTCGACCAATTTGGTGTAATGTTTTTAGTGCGTTTTTATGGTGAAACTTATTGTGAATATGTCGGAGATTACTCTAGAGTCGTTTAAGATCTAATTCTTCAGTTCTTATCACTAATTGTGTAACAAATGAAATATTTGTCACAAATTTGGCACATAAGAATCGACAATATGAATATTCAACACAAGTTAACATGAATCAGAACAACTGTGGGTAACATAAATTTAGTCTCTTTGTGGTTCCTGAAGAACTAGTTGTACCTCCTTAAGGACGGCTTTAAAAATTATTTTCAACGGCTTGTTGATTTTGGGGCCAGAGCGCTCCTTGACATGACCTTTATGTAAACATGCTTACATTTATCGAAAGATGACTTTAAAGACATTAGGGCTTACATAATGTTCAGTATACAGACGATTTGCTCCTTCAATCCGGATTCGGTCCTCGAAGATGCACGTCTTCAAAATCTCATACAGCCATATATTTATGACTTTTTTACGCTTTTTGGCGGTCGTAGCTCCTTCGCTCTTTTCCGCGCCTCACCCCCCAGGGGGGGTCGCACTTGGCTTGGTTTTGTTTCTCCACCCATACTAATTTGACCGGTGAGGCCCATTCTGGGATTCCCTCACGAACACGGGGTGAGCTCGATCAGTGTGCGATCACCAGAAGCGGCGCGGTCGCTCGCCGGCTTCACCGCGTACCCATACATATGGGCCCGTGCATGCTCTCACCGCGGTTACGTGTCGGCTCTGCCACGGCCTGCCGTTGTCGAATGCGGGGCGGGACCCGGGCAGAGGGGAGGGGCGGGGGCCTCGTGCGGACCACGCGGCGGACATACCGAAACGCGGGCACGAGGGATAGCTACCCGAAACGCCTTAATGGTGGATCCCAGACTCACGCGAAAAGTGTGCGGGTCCCTGGGTGGGGGGCAACCCAAGAACAGGTCGTTAAAGTGTAATGACATTGTTGTTTTGTAATGTTCGCCTCTTTAAAACGCGTCCCGGCAACCGTTTCTCCCGCCCGGGCCAGCTCTTTGGACGGCGTTGTGATGAAATAGAGATGGGAAGTGGGAGAGAGACAGAGAGGAGTGTTTATTTCGTTCTCTGGGATCAAAGGCCTGGTTGGCGTGGAATTACGCAAGAATAAAGGTGATACTAAATTGAGAAGGAGAATTAATATAATTCATAGTCATTAAAGTAGCAATAAGGAGGTGAGCTGTCAAGAAACGAGGACCCGTGGATAGCCCAAATCGTGCGATTGTGAATGCCTAAGCTGCAGCAGCTAGACCAGCAGGGGAGCATGTAGGCCGAAAAGTGCAAACGGTGAGTAGCTGCAGAAAGGCAGAGCGAGAGATCATTCAAGCGAGGCTTGAAGACATAGTGGCGAATGTCACATTGCAAAGTGCAGGCTTGAAGACATCATGGTAAATATCACATTGCAAGGTGCAGGCTTGAAGACATGGCGAATATCACATCGTAAAGTGCAGGCTTGAAGATATTATAGCAAATGTCACGTTGCAAAGTGCAGGCTCGAAGAGATGGGGCTTTGGCCGTTTCGGACACAGAATGGAGACATCACGGCAGACATTGCATTGTGTAGCGCAAGCTCAAAGACATTGAGCGTCGGCTAATTTCTACAAGGCATGGTGACATCACGGCACTGCAAAGTGATTCCTTTTTTATTGTACAGTTATCGAGTCTGGGACAACCCATTCTAATTGCTTTGATAACTTGAGTCATTCTCGCCTTTTGTGATCGGCGATCTTAAATTAGAGGCTACTCTCTTCCGGCTAGGATCACAGTGGGATTCTTGCTACGTTGTGATACTCTTTCTCATATCGTTCTTCGAGTGAGATTCGTAATGTTTGTTACGGTGGATTTGAATCCCGACCCCGTGCTCTATTTCCAACTTCACAAGGGCACTGTCGACAAAACTGTTGGAGCAGCACGATCTCGAGAAGAACTTTTCGAAAGTAGCGCTTGCTTCAGCGTATCCCGGACCAATTTAGGAGTTTAGATATCTCGGGCTGAGATCTTCGAATAGGGTCCACCCGCCGGACATTTCCAACGTCGCGCGTTGAAGAGTTTAGGTTAATTAAAAGCAATGTCAACGCCAGGGCAAGAAACTCCGAGGCGACGAGGCAGAAGAGGTCGGGTGGGAAAAAGGGGCCAGTCCGGTAACTTTCCCTTGTAAGGCCCCGAACTGCACTCGGGAAGCCAAACGCTCTCTCGGTCATTCGGAGTCACTGATCTCGATTCTCTCTCTCTCTTCCCCCCCCCCTCTCTCTCAGATCGATTGGACCGCGTATTTTCACGATCTTTCCCCGCCACTCAAGCTCGTCGCCGCTCTTAGAAATCGATAACAGGACTCTAAGCTGTTCGAAGTCTTCGGATCGATAAAAATCTCTTCGGCGCCGGACTAGGGAAAATCATTCGAGGTGGACCGAACATTCGACCCGATCCGATATCGTCTGGTAACGGGCCCCAAATCATTCCCTCGAATTATAATACCGGTTGAAGGGAAAAAGAGAAAGAGAAAAACGCCGGATCCTTCGAAATTGTCTCCATCGAGGAGCGGTAATCTAATCTCGGATCCTCGGGATTTCAGGATAGGATAAGAGTCCTCTGCGCCTAAGGAATATCGGTTGACTCTCGATACACGGCCCCATGCTCCAATTAAGAACTTTCGTGTTTGTTTTTTTTTTTTCGTGTAACGACCAAACTCTCGGGCGACCTTATCGTCCTCTTACTTTTTCTCGTTTGTAAATTGGGGAAAGAAATTTAAGCCCGTGATAGGCGTCGGATAGACGAGCGTGAGTCGAAGACGGCGGCCACTCCCGTCCGTGCATATCTACATCACCCTTCGAAGGGACCCCACCGATAAGGATCTCGATGATGTCGGGGGCGTACCAGGCCCCGCATAATCTGCTGCCGCACGGTTCAACGAGCGGAAACTCCAGCGATAGCGGAAAAAGACCCAACAAGAAAAGACCCGGCATCATCGAGATCCTCACACCCGTGGATCGTAATTAACCGGCTCGACCCCTTCCTGTCATGAACACAGCGATACCACCGCTTCCCCCACTTTTCCTTATAACATATATTGACGCATGTACATACAGGCGTACGTGTGCGTCTGTGTGTAAATGATCCCAAACAAATATAAGTGTATGCACATACACTCATGTGTGCGTAAGTTTGTGTATGCAGATGCCACCTACCTCTTGAAAAGTGAGCGAGAAGGACATAGTCACAAAGATTGTGATCCTCGAAAACCACTTAACATGCCAATTTGCATAGTACGAATAAATAATTCCTTTCGATAGCTCCCTATGCCACCTTTCACCGGAACTTGATGATTTCGCGTTTATTGAAGTTAAATAAATAAACAAAACCGTTGCTGCTTTCCCGAAGCAGCCGAACGTTTCTTACCACAAATTAATTCCAAAGCTGGCGATCAATCGTATGTTGAATTAATCCTCACTGGACATGTTTTTGCCTCACCCAGTTGCAATCCAACTATCCGCGTCACTATTGTTTTCACTTGTTCGTGCGAGTGAAGGATGTTTGTGGGTTTTTTCTTCGTTACTTTCTTTTGGAAAATCTGGGTATAATAACAGACGGTGTGTAACGTCCGTCGATGTCGCGGTCCCGCTATGTACTGCGTACTCCGTGGTCGCGGCGCAACGACGGGCCCAGGCCCCGATCTCCGGAGCTCGCCATCGTTTCACTTCTCTCTCTCTCTCTCGCTCTTCGCTTCTCTGTCTCTCTGCCAGCCTCTCTCTCTCACTCTTTCTCTCACCCTCGTGCATATCTTCGATCCACTCCGGTGGCTGTATACCACAAGTCCCAGAAGCGGAGACCACAACTCTAACCGATTCAAGTAAAACTTCTCACCGAATCGGCAGTGCTATACGCTGCGCGTATATACCTTCGACGTTCGACAGCTACTTCTGCTAGCCTCTCTGCAAGAGACACCTGGATTGTCATCTGGATGACGTCCAAGCGGATGGAATACATGGGGCGATGAGATGCTCCGAAAATGGAATAGGGGCGGCTGGGGTCAATTGGAACGTTTTTGAGAAAATCGGTTAGTGTGACTTCATTTTATACCTTATCTGTTTGGTAATGGGCTTTCATTGTAGCTAGATTATCTGGCGATGTGATGGGATTATTGATTTTGCTTCTAATATGCCCTGAACTTGGGTAGAAGCTATTTAGAAACTCTTGGAAAACGTTTCATTTGACCCTGTATCAATCGAAACCGTGTCTGGGGTTAGTTGAAACAGGGGTTTTCAGCTGATTGAACTGATGTTTCTACTAAACCCAGATACTATTAATGATGTGTATGAAGTGATGTTTGTTGTGAATAAAATACACTTTTAATTAAAACGTATGTTTGTTGTGAATAAAATACACTTTTAATTGAAACGTATGTTTGTTGTGAATGAAATACACTTTTAATTAAAACGTATGTTTGTTGTGAATAAAATACACTTTTAATTAAAATAATCGGTTTTATTGCTTCTCATCCCAGTTTTGGTATCACCGAAGGCATATTGACGTTCTTCAATATTATTTTACTTACCTAGTTTTAACTTACTGAAGATAATCAGTAAGAAAATAGTTTTTGTAACTAGCGAGCTACTCAATGAGATCAACATAGAGATAAATCAACGATATACTAATATTTTGTCTCATATTAATTCCACCTAACATTTATAAACTAATTAACAATGACCTGTTGGTCCAAAGACAATTCTAATATAAACATTTATCAAACACACAAGTTTTTATTTGTTAATGACGATCAGTCAGGGCAGAGAACAGTATTTCTTACTACCGAGCTACTCAATGAGATGGACTTATTAAAAAACAACACTATTAAAAGTTTTTATCTAATATTTATTAACATCTAAGAAATCAACAAAGGCCTATTGGTCTAAACACTCAAATATAAACATTATTTGGATTCACAATTATGGCACAAATAAATGAGATCGCCTGCCGTGCAAGCTGCGTGTGGCCACAACCTGCAGCCAGCCTTCTTCTGGCCTGCTGCGGCCGTAACTTTCCACGCAAATTAGACAGACGTATTTTTTAGATTCATGATCTGTAGAAAGCTCTTCATTTTAACATTTATTGTTGTTCTTGCTCTTTTCTTTATTTTTTCACCCGAGGTTCTTTTTCACTCTCTTAGCCTGTTTTCTGCGGTCTTTCTCTTCAGTTTTTTCCCTTATCTCTTCTTTTTCTGGAGTATCGGTGTATATTGTTGATTTTCTCTTTTTCCTACCCCTATTTAGCGTTTTCATATTTTTATTATTATCTATATTTTTTGACATCTTCGTATGCCGTTTTATAATTGTCCAAATCGCAACTTTTGCGGTTCGTAGTTTTCGGACGGTTTTCTTGGCATCTAAAAAAGAAAACAAGATTTGGAATACTTGTCTGCGTATAAAATGTTTATTCAGGGTCAATAGAAATACGTTTCAATTGACCCCGAACCATTTGTGTCAACTGCCCCATACTCTCGCTTCAAATAATTTATCAAACAGCATCGAACCTAAATATTGTAGGTCGGTACTGACTATAATAAACTCACTAGGATATTCATAGTAATGATGAGTGTTAAGAACGCTGAAGAAGGAACTAGTTTTAGGAACTAGGAAATAGTTTTGGAGCAATACGCAAAATAATAGTAATTATAAAAACATACTTTTTGTGTCGGAAAAGCGATGCACTCGCATAAAATGTGCGACGTTCTCGGAACGGTAGGGTGAACTAAGCGACATGTTCCGATATGCAAAGCAGTTCCTACCCCCCTTGGGGCCCCGCCGCTATCAATAACCATCTTCAAGTTACTCAACTTGTTTCATTTGACCCATGTTTCTATCGACCCTAGCCTCCCCTACTCTTCTCGAGTTGTTTTGGGTTGGGTTTTTCACGATCATCAGTATAGTTAATTTAATTATGTCTCTGGCTATTGTACACTTTGAACCGCCATTTTGGCAACTCTTACGTCCACCGTCTGCGACGACTCTTACCGAACCTCGGTCCATTTTGGATAATCGATATTTAGGTGTTACTAGATGTCAGCTTGGGTTTGGACGAGCAAACAATTATTGGAGGAGATCGTCATCGTCGAGATTCAGCTTAGCCAGGGAATAGTCAAAACTGACAATGAGGTACCAATTGGTCTATTACTTGCGTAAAAAGTTCTTAAGGTTTGGCTGATCAGGATCAGGTCATGGTGTATTACGGGTAACCCTTATTATGGAGATCCTCATATCATCGTGACCAGGCTCGACATACTTGGGTACAAAATCAAGCATTACTGAAATGGGCCTACTACGGCTTCGCCTAACAAGACTCTATATTGAGGCTGGCCTTATAACTGCTCAGGTTTCCATCTATGAACATAACCTTCGATATCCGACGCGGAACTTTTAATTCGGCGTCCGAATGCTGTCCGCAAATCGTAGTTCGTAGGCACAAAACTCGACATGTCTAAGGTTATAGAAAAATATACCGGTGTAGGGAACTTGGGTTGTTGTGTGTTGAAAATCTTCGTCAGCTGTTAGAGCGAGATGATGGCGCTGCAGAAGCGGTCTTACGGTTCCTGAATTGATGGCGCCATCTATAGGGAAATTCCGGTTTCATACTTCTACACCCAGTACATTACTGTCTCTGTATGTACTGGCATACGCATACATGGTTGTACACATCAACACTCTAGAATGTATAGCAAAGGTTAGAATGTATTTATCAACATATTTTTTAATCAAACGCCGTTGTATGAAAAGTTATAATTAGAATAATTTCAGTCTATTTTACTTCATCTGGATTATTATCTTGATGACGTCCAGGCTGATGGAATACACGGGGCGACGAAACGTTCCGAAAATGAAGTCTTCTACTCTAGTTTGTTTGGGTTAGGTTTTCACGATAATCACCATAGTTCATTTATTTGCGGTTTTGTTTGTTGTACACTTTGGACCGCCGTCTGGATGACACACTTACGTTGATCCCAGCTGGGGTTTGGACGGGTGAAAAATGATTGGAGTTTGTCCTCGTGGTGATTTAGGCTGGTCAATGAACGTTCAGAGCTAAGGGACCCAGCTGTTTTTGCCGATCGTTCGATACGCCGTTCTCGTGATCGAATTCATTTGGACTATCGGTTTCACCTTGGTGGGGGGGGATTCGCTGGTTCGCCATAGCTTTGGCCTCGACCACAGCTGGTCCGAGTATTTCGTGCACGTAGTCACGAAATTTCTCGCACTTGTTCCTGCTGTTCAGGTCGAATGAGCTGCCCCATATGATGTAGCCGTCGGCACCGCGATCGATCATCTCCCGGGCTCCGTTGACGAGTTCCTCCTGAAACTCGTCGATATGAGACCGGACCGTAATCTCACGATTACGAGTTAATGGAGTTGTCGTAGACTCACCCGAGTCAGGTAAACATCTCTGCGGTCGGTGTAACCGTAACCGAAGTACGCCAACACCTTCTTCCTAGGTGTAGACTTTCTCGACATTCTCAGGGCCTCGATTATTCGACCCCTTATCAAACCGAGGCTGTCCTTCATGCTCAGGGTTGAGCGCAGATACACCGAAGGTAGGATCACATTCTCGGTTGTGAATAGCCACGACATGCTGCGCAAGTTCAACCGAAACATCGGTTCTCGTTGGGAAATAGTTCGTGATCGATTGGCCGATTTAATGGAATGGCCAGGCGATAAGTGTTAAGAGGGAATGATACCTTATCGCGGTCGGTATGGTAGAACGATTATAGATTCCCACGAATCTCTGAAACGGCTCTTCAGATCCCGTCGAAACTTTGCCAAACGACGTCAAATAGATAGACGAACGGCTGACTTCTCCTCAAATTTTCCGAATTTGAGAAAAAAAATGTAGATTGGGTTATCATAAGCCAATCTACATTCTTTTTCTCAAAATCAGAAAATTTGAGAAGAAGAGCCATTCATCTATCTATTTGACGTCGTTTGGCAAAGTTTCGACGGGATCTGAAGAGCCGTTTCAGAGATTCGTGGGAATCTATAATCGTTCTACCATACCGACCGCGATAAGGTATCATTCCCTCTTAACGGGCTACATCTAACTACACAGAGAGAAATGTATAGTAACTTCAACCGTATTTCAACCATATTTTATGTTACCCTGAGGGGACAATAATATTCTACAGTCATGGTTGCTGCCAAACATATAGTACTGCTTATGATATTTTAGCAGTTGCGGTTAACATACGAGCATAGTTAGAAAACTATGCTCGTATGTTAACCGCAACCAACAATCTTTCAAGCATACGTTGATTGTCAATGCTATATAATATCGTAGGTTTTCATAAAATGGATATTTCCTTATACTATAAAAAAAGTGGTTTTCACCATATTGAATGGTACGTATACTAAATGTATATAATATTTCATAAATTCAAAAATTTTCAAGTGAGTGTATGATTGTTTATCATGATTTGTTATTCTCTGACCTCCTGAAATGATTCCTATCGAAGAAAATATTTCACCTACATAGAGATTCGAACCTACGACCTACCTATCTATATTTACGCACGCTGCCACTATGCTACCGGGTACTTATGTTATTTCGATCGTAGATTTGGCATAACCGATAAAAGTAATTCCAGCTGCAATTCCGAATACCTGTTACCTTTGATATAGGTGGCATTTCGCCCAGATTGCTTTTTTGATAATATATGTCACTGCTTCAATGGATTTTTGGCCCAGCCCAATAGTTTTCAAAATATCGAATTCTAAAAACTGATAAATGAATGCGCTTATATATCTATATCAATCATAGCGTGCCACCCCTGTTTCTACTTTATTGACACGTACCAAAAATGATTCACGTCTTCACTATAAGATTACCATAATGTTGTTCGTATAGTCACTTTTCGTAAGATCTTGTAACAGTTTATACTCAACAAGTGTTAATGTTAACCAGAGAAAAATGTCCATAGTATTTGTTAAAAAAATGCCCATGGTAAAAGTGGTCATAGTAAAATTCATATAGTTTGTTGCTACCGCAATCATAATATGGTTAACACAACTATAAGCGTCTATCTAATCATGCCGTTTTGGTAGTGATTTTTTAAATCTAGTATCCCTAAAATAACTATTAACTACTGTGAAAGACTTTACAATATCGATATAGTTAATTCGGTTAATATTTTTACAATAGTTAGTAGTTTTTTCGGGGACGATAGGTAGTCGAGCGAGCCACCAAAGTTGCACGTTTAGATATATTTTTCGCGTATAGTTGTGTTAACGATGTTATGATTACGGTGCCAATAAACTATACAGGATTTTACTATCCCCTCTTTTCACGTGGGCGTCTTTCATAAATACCATGTACTTTGCTCTCACTGCAGTATTAGAATTTGTGGGCCGATTTTGTGATATAGCTGAATTAACCATATCGTTATTGTAAAGCATTTTACAATAGTGTATAGTAATTTCGGAGATACTAGCTAGTCAAACACGCCACCAAAGTCGCATGTTCACGTATACCTTTCGTTCATAGTTGTGTTAACCATATTATGATTGCAGTGACAATAAACTATAGGGAATTCGACTATACTCTCTTTTACCATGCGCGTTTTCTTGTAAACACTATACACTTTTCTCGCAGTGTAGGTGGAACGAAAAATTGCATTTACCGGAAATATTTTTATTCGATAGTATACGTCAACGACTCGTATTTATTGTTGACTTGAATAACCATTTTGGTTTTTAGATTTCGGTTGGACCGTTCAAGCTTGACAGTCACCACTGCCAAACAGCGCAAAAAAAATTCATCATTCGCCGGCGGTTATGTTTTTGTTGTTTTTCTCTATTTTTTATGAAAGCTCTCGATATACATACCTTTATGTTTAAAAAATGGTTTCTTTTCACCAACTGTTTCCCAGAAAAAAAATCGAAATTTGGCAATTTTTTCGGTTCCCTAGGTAGATGTAGCCCCTTAACTGAAACCGGACTCACTTGTCGTTCTCTTTGAGAACTTTCGGGTCGCAGTGCTCATTGGGCTGACCAGGTGTAAGGTTGAAGCAGTAGGGAAAAGCGTAGTAGCCCCAGACGGCTTGGGGTCTCAGAGCTTTGGCAGCCTTCAGAGTTTCCTCCATGAATATTCTTCCCCATTTCTCGAACTGCCTGGCCGCCTCCTTCTTCCGTGTTTTCGCGTCCCACTCGGGATGCTGCTGCCTGACGATCTTTTCCGACAAGGCACGATAGGGCTCGAGGGAGGCCCAATTCTGGCGATACACGGGTCGCCAGCTCTCGAAGTCGATCACGGCGATACCGCGAAACGAATCGTCCGGTATGTGTTGGACGACGGCTTCATTGAAGAGATTCAAATGGGCCGTGAGATTGCCCTTTTGCGGCACTCCACCGTTCCTCACCACTACAGGACCTGCGATAAAAAGAGAACGATCCTCGTTTCCTCGACTTCGAAAACCGCGAACTGTAGTGCAAATCGAAATCTACTTGACCTGTCGCATTCTTCAAGAGTGCCGGAAACATGCCTGGATCGTAGAGGATAACGATTTCTTTGCCTCGAAAATCGTCACCGGGATTTTGCAATATGCCAAAATCTCGCGAAACTTCCTCGAATCGCATGCCATATCGGCGACACATGAAAGTAGGCACGTTCCAGTAAACCGGATATTCCGTGTCCCCGGTGGCACCCAGAATCGTATCCAGGCTGCTGTCAGATAAACGGCATAAACGACAAAATACGGAGTCAACGTTGGATCGGCGATTCGGCGCTGGAGAATCGCAAAGACGGCGGCTGAGCTCACAAAATGGATGATGAGGCGAGATGTCTATAAAATGGCGAATGAAGCGAGACGTGTATAAAATGGTGGCTGATGAAACGGCTCCACGAAATGGCGGATGAGACGAGAACTCTGCAAAATGGCGGACGAGGCGAGAGTTCTACAAAATGGCGGATGAGAGGAAAACTTTACAAAATGGCCGTTCGAAGATTGGCGTTTGAGTTATAAGCGAAGCTAGATGGGCAAGGTTCATCAACCCAGTAACGACCAAATGTTTCATGGTAAAATTAATCAAAATTTCCATTGGACCAAGATAATTACGGATTTCTGTCAGACTCGATGAGAACAACGAACTATATTTTCGATGACGGTTGCACACGATAAGCACTACAGAATCATTCTCGGGGTTGAAGCCAATGAAGGTACTCGGGTTTCGACCCGCGAAATTCAAACAGCCAGAGTAGCCGCGAGGCTAGCGTGGATATTGCAAAAATCATGGGATTTCTTTTGAATGAACGTCTTAAATACCCGAATAGTGCCTCGATCTCATTGACCACCAGAATGACGAGAGCGAAATACGTAGTTTTCGCGAATCCGGACATTTCTCACACCAGATATATCCTCTCTTATTGCTCTCGACGATTCGTCGAGTGTGCACGATCGCGTTGGATTTTAGCCTGTGTATAGCTGCGTGTCAGTTGCTCGTTGTGCGCTACGAAGAAGCGAGCTCTCAATTCCGACTGAATCCTGTCCACATCGAATCCACGTATTTATTCCCTGCGACTTTGCGTTGTTACACGTATCCGAACTCCTGCTCCAGTGCGTGCTCGAACACGTGGCTCACTCGCGTTCTCCCTCACTCTGTTTCCTTCTCATAGATGAGGAAGCTTCTCGTGTGTATTATTTTTTCAACGTATCCACATCGTATACTAATGACATTCGTGGGTCGTTTGTCGTATCGTCATTGCCATATGAACTGATACAAAATGTACGCCACCTAACACAAACATATGTGCACAATCGTGTGTTATCTCGTACACTACGAACGACCGCATTGTTTGACGACTCCCCGTCGTTTCCGCACCATTTTCAAAGGACACCCGGAACTTGCGTGTGCGTGAATCGCGCAAGCACACACACACGTATATGTATATTCATACAGGGTGACAATAGTAAGTTGGTGACCCGAATGGTGTAAATAATTATTCGAGTTCTCTTCGAAAAAAGTATAGCCTGTTTTTGTGACGAGTAATGTTTGCCGTAAAAATTGTGCATTCGGAAAAAAATCAAAATTCCGTTTTGAGTGCTGCAGGATGAAGGTTATTACGGGAGGAGATTGATGCCTCTAGATGAGACAAAAACAGCTGATTTTCACGATTTTTTTTAAAGGACATATTTATTTATCTTTTTCTAGACTTAGCGTGTGTCTCATTACTACTTTTGTCCACGACATGGTATTCTTGCATTAAGGCGGGATTCAACTTTGAAACCATGAAAAAAACGCTATTTTCGTGAATTTTTTCTGAGAATACTATTAAAGATATCGATATGGGGTTTAAACTGTTCAAGAAATACACTCTTTAAGTACATAAAAAAAAAATTTTAAATGTATTTTATTCATTTTTTGTACACGTAAAATATGTTTAAAGCCAACGCCTCGAAAAGCAGGTACCGTTGCCGTGGTCGTGAAATCTTCCCGACGGATGGTCTGAAACAAAAAAATCAAATAGTTTCATGTTCAGTATGTCTTCAGGAACCGACCTAACTAGAATATTTTATATACGTGCAAAATTAACAAAATGGCGGCTAAAATACGAAAAAAAAAATGCGTTTTTTGGGTCTTTTTTTGCAATAAAAAAATAGTTCTAATCAAAATTTTAAGTTGATTGTAGTTAGGTCGGTTGGTACACACATATAGAATATGTGTTCCAAATTTCATAAGGATCGGTTCAGTACTTTTTGAGTTATCACGACCACGGTACTTGAAAATGTCGTTTCGAGAAAAACGCGTTTAAAGTTTTGGTGAGTGATAAATCGTAGAAAAAATTATCTTACCCTCAATCAGCGATGCCTGGGCCATATAATATGCCTTCGACGTGTTCCAGGTGGGTGTTTTCATCCAATTTAGCCTTTCAAAGTTTCAAAGTAGAATCCTGCCTTAATCTACAAAAATAGAGGAGGTATGGCACGGTCGTCTAATCTGCCTTTTCAAAACTGGCGTGGTGTATAGCTAAAAAACTAATTGACCGATTCTGATGAATTTTGCTATTAATCGTTCCAATCTCAGTGTCCAGAGCATCGCCCTAAATGTTTATGAAAATAAAGTCTATTCTTATTGCCAAATGTAGACGTTTTTTCGAAAAATTCGATCTTTTTGTTTCAAAGCGTACCATTTCATCGATTTTGAAGTTTTCTCACTTTTTCTTGACTCATATTCTGCATATGAGTGTCAATTAAAGAAAAATGTTCGTTGGTTTTTTTCTTTAGGTTGATGGCGCCGACGCTACGTGTCGCTACGTGTAATTAAACATACCCTAAGTCTCAATAACGGTGAAGAGATTTTTCCTTTCAGGGGTTACCCCCACTTGCGATTGTGAAAAAATCGATTTTTTTTATTGCATTTTTTTGCAGTATAAGTATCTGAGAATATGTCCTGAAAATTTCAAGTCGATCCGAACAAAATTGACTGAGATATGAACGTTGAAAGAGAAGAATCCGTGAATTGAAGAACTGAAATTGAAACTTTAAACGCGTTTTTCTCAAAATGGCATTTCCGAAGTCGGTGACGAAGATTACTCGAACACTAATGAACCGATCTTCTTGAAACTTGGCAGGCTTATTTAATACATAAAAATGTAGTCTTTAATCGTTCGATTTTTTTTTTCGAAAAAAAATGGCCGTTTTATAGCCAAAAACGGCCGTTTTTTTCGTTAAAATCGAACCATTAACTTTGACTGTCCGCCATTTTGTGAAAAATGAATATTTTTTTAAATCCTTCGATTAAAGACTAGTTTATACTTATATTTTACTAAATCCATCCGCATTTTTTTTTCAGATGATCCACTTCGCCGCAATGTTGGTCACCGCAAACCGTGTATATAAAAACATTATTCCATTGACGGCCATTTGCCACTAAACAATGTAATATTTTTCGATAAAAAAATTACTGACAGTTCTTCAAGATGTGTTCTTTAAGATGGTATATTGATCGATTAAAAAAGTTTTGTAGTTTTCTTTAAAAAAAATTCATGAAAAAGGCCTTTTTTTGCGCTCCAAGTGGGGGTAACGCGTTAAAGATAAAATCATGAAAATCAACAATTTCTTCCTCGCCTATCTCCTTCCTCATATACCGAATACGAAACACTCCTGCAAAACTTTTATCGTGTAACCCGCCGTCGTGAACAAAATTAACAAAGAAGCACTTTAAAGTGGATAAATGGAATTTAATTCCATAAATAAGTTTTTTTAGCAGTGTTTTGTATTTGCAATTTTATTATCTCCATTTTGCTGCACACAGAATCGATTTTTTCCTCAGAATGCTTAATGTTTTCTAGTAACAATACTCATCACAGAAATAGTGATGAAATAGGGATGAAATCATAGAAACCACTACATATATTTTTCTCGGTCGCATATAATCTCCGCGCCAGGGCCGTAGAAAACATACGGCGGCTTTATGATTGTCATCCTGTATACCCGTATACACACGTACACATGGAGAACGGACATTTGAGATCCGTTATATCTATGTAACGTTGGTGATCGCCACATGTAGCCGTTGAAGCTACATGTAAAGACGGTCCTGGAAGTTACCTTTAGCTAAATATGCCCATATTTATCTAAATGTATCTTCAGATTTATCTATTTATCTAGATAAATATGCTCATATTTATCTAAAGGTGCTTTCAAGGATATTGACTTTCACATAATCTGCATATAAGGACGATGGTCTGCTATGGTACTCCTAGAACTCGACTTTCTTCAAAACGATTTTTCCCCATAAACGTATAATGTACGTGCATGCTTGTTCAGGCCTATAAACAGGCGGGAAGAAGCGGCAGCTCATTCCGCAGCAGCTTCTTCATCGTCAACCAGTAGAGTCACCAAAATCGTCAGACGACCAACCATGCATCGAAACATACCCACCAATCTTCGCATATCGTTGAAACGAACGTTGCGATTCTCGGATCTTACGTCTCCCAAAAAGGCGTTGGCAAAAAAATGTCCAAAAAGACAAAAAAAAACCGGGGAAAAATATTCCGCGAAAACACGGCCTCCTCTGTGCGAGGAAACAAAAGTTCTCTCTTTGCCACCAATTTGCTGGAGTTCCGTACATAAAATGGCAATACACACTGGTATCGGCGTCAGAGACTTTTTATTACACCCGGATGTGTGCCGCGGACCTTGAGACCTGAGACCGCCGCGCGCCGTATGTAACAAGTGTAAACGACCGAAACCATCTGCGAAACCCAGAATCGTGTTCAGGGTGTCGTACGTTCGCGATAACGCGCAACTTCTTTCAGGAAGGAAAATCGTGCTTCGAAACCGGAAACGATGTTGAGGACTGAATTTACAGCATTTCCGGTTGCGCAAACGATGGCACCGATAGAAGAGATGAACAACAAATGAAAGAGGAAAAAGGCGGGATGCCTTTCGTCCGCTCAACCCAAACTGGGTTGAGCGGACAAATAAAAACATCTACAGATATTAGACAAAGTGCCACTATTCCATGGCGTCGAAAATGTAATCAGACTTTTCGGGCAATAAAAACAGGTACATGTAAATAATATGAGTTGATTTTTATGATTAAAAAATGAACACATTGAGGTACATAATTAGGTTTGATTGGGATTGTTTGTATTTGTTTGTTTGGGTAATAATTGTTATATATTCGTAATATCGTTTTAAAATTAATAGCAAGATTAGAATTGGGTAGGGAGAGGGCACTTTTCAACCAATCACAAGGCATTCAGCATGCGCAGCGACCCCCCACTTTACTACAGCACAGTGGCAGTAGAGTGGGGGTAGCATTAGTTAAGGCCTTAGGCCACAGTAACGGATATAAAATCATGTGGGAAATTAAGAATTTTTTTTCGTATGAAAAAGTGATTTACCCATTAATTTAATTACACATCTATTTGGTATAAATATCAAGCTGTTAGAATGTTTTTTTTTCGATTTACAAAATGGCCGACTACTCGAAACTTCTCGAAAAAGCTTTTTCCAATTGGCGTGACAAATAACTTCAACAATTTTCACTCGATTTACTTCAAATTTTGAAGTCATGTTCCTAATTGCATTTCGCAGAGAAGTACGTACCGAATTTCTGATTAATCAAAGACTTTTCATTTTAGGAGCAGTTGAAAATATTAGTAGTCGGCCATTTTGTACATCGAAAAAGAAGAAAATTCTAACAGCTTGATATTCGTACTAAATAGATGTTTAATTAATTTTATGAGTGAATGACTTTTTTATACGAAAAAAATGGTTAAATTCGCACATGATTTTAAACCCGTTACTGCGGCCTAAGGCCTTAAGTGTGACATCCAGCTAACTCAGACCCCTATACCAAGCCTACCCCACAAACATAGGCCGTTTTAAAAGCACATTCAACGCTAAAATAACTTCAATAAGATCGATAGGAAAAAATCACATTACATTGGTAAAATGTCATTAGATTTACGATTTGTCGACGCATAGTTAAAAAACGACGAGCAAAAGGCCATCTTACTATATAAAGAGTACACGGTGCATTCATCAGCAGTCTCGAAATGTTCTTTTTCATTAGTTGGCGTCTAGACGCTGCGGCGTCTCTTGATACCGAGAGGTGCGGCAGCGCCGTGAGGCTAATTAATGTGGTATCAATTTTTAAGCGTCGAAAGTCAAAGATACGACACGTCATGGCACGGCGGGCATCATTATCTATAGAATTGAAAGAATTGAAAGAATACCTATCCATAACGATTAGAGACTCCGTATCTCTTCTAGCAACCGTTGATTCGTTTCGTTTATTTTATAAATCCAACATACGTTTGATATTGGCTCCACGCGTAACACCAGCGCCGCGTGGCGTTCGTATTTTTGTCGGCTCTGCCAAATACTCTGTCATTGTGGTTATAACATTGTGATAAATTATAAAAAATGATATCGCGCCTCAACTGTATTTTATTTGCTTGCATTCAATTAATTTGTCTGGCCAAATACGAAAAGAAGTGAAGTCCTTTCAATAAAGTAAAAAAATTACGCCAAATTTCCGTACAATGTATATTTTTGGTTACTTGTAATTTTGTTGTAAAACGAGAAAACTGAAGCTACGTTATTGCTTTTATAGAAATTTAACAAACATATTAGGAAGTTGAATACGTTCTCGTTGTTTTCCAACAAATGGCGTTATTAGAACTGTGTGTGTAGTTTAAGGGGGATCGTCTTTTTTTTTCGCAAAATTTACCGCTTTTTGGGAATTTTTTTGTGAAGAAAGTATACAACGGAAAACTTGTGAAACTTGGCATATAGTTTTATTGATCTGTTTACTACATACAAAAAAATTTTTAAACAATTTCATCAAAAAATCCGCCTCCCACCCCCCTCGACGCGCGATGGTCCTTTTTTGATGGTGTGCACGATTACAGCCTTCACGTTCATCCTGCAACAAAAACCCAAAAAGCATTTTACTTTAGACACATATAGCTATCGTTCGATGAAGGGGAAAAAAAAATTGACGATTTGGTGACGTTTTGAACTTGAAGTATCGATTTTTCGAAAAAAATTGATCGATTTTTTGTTATAAATAAAAAACTATTAAACGTATTGCTTTTTTGCTTCATCAAACGATAGCTATATGTGTCTAAAGTAAAATGCTTTTTGGGTTTTTGTTGCAGGATGAACGTGAAGGCTGTAATCGTGCACACCATCAAAAAAGGACCATCGCGCGTCGAGGGGGGTGGGAGGCGGATTTTTTGATGAAATTGTTTAAAATTTTTTTTGTATGTAGTAAACAGATCAATAAAACTATATGCCAAGTTTCACAAGTTTTCCGTTGTATACTTTCTTCACAAAAAAATTCCCAAAAAGCGGTAAATTTTGCGAAAAAAAAAGACAATCCCCCCTTAAGATGGTAACGCATCTATAAAGAAGTCCTACAAGAAAGCTTGAAATTCAGTGTATGTCATTTGGCCGAAGTGCAAACAACTTTTTTTTCCCATGGTGCTGAACATGTCATATTTCGTGCCAAAAAGAGTAATTGCGCGGAATTCGACTGTACTACTTCATTCAAAAAAATCTGCAGCTGAAGCACGCAGAATTCTTGTTGAGACGTACGGCCACCATACTCTGTCGGAAACAACCTGCAGCTATTGGTTCAGACGCTTCGAAAATAATGATTTACACCTGTTGAATTGGAGGCATTGTTTGAGTTTGTTTGGGTTTTTGTTTTTGTTTGGGATACATTCTAAAACAAGGCATTAATTTTCACGAAAAATCAGCGATAACTTATTCAACATCCCAATATATTGACCCTGCACGCCCTCATAATATAACAAATAAAATTGTGCTTTCAGACCGAAATGAGTATAATTTTAAAGACGGGCTTCGAGAGTATAGCTCACAATATTAATTTCCAGCCTTGCACTCAATCTAAGGGAAAACTGTTGGTACCTGCTGGCCACGTCAGGGACGTGGAAGAGTTGAGAACAAAACATGACCCAAGTTTAATCATTCCAGCTCCTGTCATAAGGCAAACGTCAATTTTGTTGATGCCTTATAAAACTTTTTGGAGGTGAAACTGCAGGTACCCATTCTTTGTGGTGTTCTTACTTCCAATTTGCCGTGGGGAATCGATAAAATTCGCATTTACTATTCGTTCCGGTATTTTTGTAATTTATTGCACAGCGACTGTCGTGGCCCATTTTTGATGAAACCAGATTTTTAATTGTATTGCCAAAATCTCGTACTACGCCCATGCAGATTTGGCAGATAAATAGCCGAGTTAATTACAATTTTTGTCCACTGTGGGCGCTACGCTCGATTTCATTACCCCCACCCTACACTCTGCACGAAGCCGATACACAATCTGTTGGGTTCGACATACATACAGGGTGTCCCATGTCACAGCGGGATAACTCGAGAACGGTTACGTACGAAATATTTTTCAAACTAAAGTTGATGGGGTGTCGAGTGATATACGGCCGTCGTATTGTCAACTTTGCCAGCGAAAGTGTCTTTAAGGGGTTACCCCCACTTGCGATTTTGAAAAAATCGATTTTTTTATTGCATTTTTTTGAAGTATAAGTATCTGAGAATATGTCCTGAAAATTTCAAGTCGATCCGAACAAAATTGACTGAGATATGAGCGTTGAAAGAGAAGAATCCGTTAATTGAAGAACTGAAATTGAAACTTTAAACGCGTTTTTCTCAAAATGGCATTTCTGAATTCGGTGACCAAGATTACTCGAACACTAATGAACCGATCTTCTTGAAATTTGGCAGGCTTATTTAATACATAAAAATGTAGTCTTCAATCGTTCGATTTTTTTTTCGAAAAAAATGGCCGTTTTATAGCCAAAAAACGGCCGTTTTTTTTCGTTAAAATCGAACCATTAACTTTGACTGTCCGCCATTTTGTGAAAAATGAATATTTTTTAAAATCCTTCGATTAAAGACTAGTTTATACTTATATTTGACTAAATCCATCCGCATTTTTTTTTCAGATCATCCACTTCGCCGCAATGTTGGTCACCGCAAACCGTGTATATAAAAACATTATTTCATTGACGGCCATTTGCCACTAAACAATGTAATATTTTTCAATAAAAAAATTACTGAAAGTTCTTCAAGATGTGTTCTTTAAGATGGTATATTGATCGATTAAAAAAGTTTTGTAGTTTTCTTTAAAAAAATTCATGAAAAAGGCCTTTTTTTTGCGCTACAAGTGGGGGTAACGCCTTAAACCTTCAGCCATGCTGTATGGAACGTTTCCATATGCCCACTTTAGACCATAATGATTGCGAATCAACCATGATGCTTCGTATCTCAGATTTTGCGAGAAGTCTCCATGGTATGGGACTCGCGAAACAAAGCTTTCAGGATAAAAAAATTTCCTCCCATTTTTGGCACTTTTTGTCAAATTCTCTCTGCCAACGGAGGGGCTAAAAATGCTATCGAAATAGACGCGAGTTTTGGCAACGTCGCACGGTCCTCTCGCAATTCGAGGCTGTTAGGTTGACTGCAGTGACTGCCACAGGTCACAGCTGGGTTGCGCGCGTTTTGTGCCGATCGGCGTTTTCAGAGGTTATGTCAGAGCAAAAGTAGGAAACAAATGATTGAGAAAAAAGGTTTGGCGCGCCGCAAAGTTTCCGATGGAAAAGACGATTCGTCAGTACCCGTGCCCACGAACATCGTACGATGCTCATCGAAGCTGGAAAAAAGGGAATACATGATGATAAATAAATGAATAAATTCTCCTTATTCGCATTTAACTTTGACGTATTTGAAATTGGCGCGCTAGGTCTTCTATTGGTTCTGCTCTTCCCATACTTCCGACGTTGCCACATTTTAATACATACGTTTCAACAAGTCTCAATTTTTCGTAAATTGGTCGTATATTTTTCATACCTTCTCATTAATTAGATCGGCAATATTGTTCTGTACACTATGCTGGACACAGTAGTCGTTTTCTTGGGTCACTTTTTTCACATATGCGGATGCTATATGGAAGGAACGGAAATGGTAACGACGTTGCCCCGTACACAACCAATGCGCCAGTATATTCAGAAAATATACCATAACGACTATTCAAATTTACATTAATATCTGTATACCCCAATGTTTTTAAGCAACAACCTCAACTTTTATAATACGCTCCACATTCTAAATCGTGCATGTTGGATGCAGGAGAAATCAAACGGCTTGGCTGAGAAAGTTTCAGCTCGCAATTCGACCGAGTTATGTCCCTTCAATGTTGACAAGTTGACAAGAAAAATTAGATTGTCAACGACTCGGTAGTCATCTTCGTAATAATAATATTAACACATCCACCATAAAAACGGACAAAAGACAAAAAAAAAATCAACCGGAAACCTATTAAAATACGCTTGAATTACCTCAGCGGAATTAAGGGGGGATTGTCTTTTTTTTCGCAAAATTTACCGCTTTTTAGGAATTTTTTTGTGAATAAAGTATACAACGGAAAACTTGTGAAACTTGGCATATAGTTTTATTGATCTGTTTACTACATACAAAAAAAATTTTTTTAAATGTCATAAAAAAATCCGCCTCCCACCCTTCTCGACGCGCGATGGTCCTTTTTTGATGGTGTGCACGATTACAGCCTTCACGTTCATCCTGCAACAAAAACCCAAAAAGCATTTTACTTTAGACACATATAGCTATCGTTCGATGAAGGGAAAAAAAAAATTGACGATTCGGTGACGTTTTGAACTTGAAGTATCGATTTTTCGAAAAAAATTGATCGATTTTTTGTTATAAATAAAAAACTATTAAACGTATTGCTTTTTTGCTTCATCAAACGATAGCTATATGTGTCTAAAGTAAAATGCTTTTTGGGTTTTTGTTGCAGGATGAACGTGAAGGCTGTAATCGTGCACACCATCAAAAAAGGACCATCGCGCGTCGAGGGGGGTGGGAGGCGGATTTTCTTGATGAACTTGTTTAAAAATTTTTTCGTATGTAGTAAACAGATCAATAAAACTATATGCCAAGTTTCACAAGTTTTCCGTTGTATACTTTCTTCACAAAAAAATTCCCAAAAAGCGGCAAATTTTGCGAAAAAAAAGACAATCCCCCCTTAACGCGATAGGCTGAATATAATTATACATATTATTGATACGTGATAACTGATAAAACTCCATAAATTGTTTGCATATTTTGTGGCGGCTTCTATACAAATTAATTTCAAAACAAAGTTGGGTTATGTTCGCCAAACGCATCAGCTGTTACTCGCGACGCTGCGAAGTCTGTGGGTGCTATTTCGTCGTTCTGACCATCTTCAACCGGAAATTCAAACTTTCTTGTAATGTAGTGCTTTAACTACACGGTGAAGATTGATTTTCTTATTTTATACAATATCTATTATATCTGATCTATCGAATTTCAGTTTTCCAAACGGGTTCAGTTGGACACGTGAGCAGAAGAACCACGATCACCGCACTTCCGGTTGACCGTCTCCATAAGACGACGCCCTTCGGTAACTCAAAGTGCTCGACTTTGCAGTTTTATTGCGAAAAAACTAAACGGTCAAAATAGCTCAAATGTTGGCAATAGGCGAATGAAGTATTCGTCAAAATTATATAAAAATTTCAAATCCGAAAGTTGGGTTCGTAGTAATGATCGTACCTCCTTAAATGGATCGAAATAAGTGAGAACATTTGCTCGAACAAGTAAACACACCTGACGATATGAAACGGAGAGACAAAAGCTGGTTGAAGTTAGACGAACTTTTCGTCGGAGAATGAACAAGTGCTAGCAATTCGAGGGCCATCATTTCGAGTGTCTTCTGTGGGTTGATCAAAACCAAGTTTTTTCAATCGTTCGAAAGTGATTATTGCGATTTGATTAGATATTCGATTACTTTCGTACTTTGCGCGACTAGAGACCTTGAATTGAAGGTCACTGAACTCGTCTCAACCTACTGTAATGATGTCAAGAAAAAAAGTACATAGTGGAGTTCACCTTGACGTACCTTTGACGCCTCCGCCGAAAAAAGAAAAAAAATTACGATGGTCCTCTTGAGTAGACAAAAATTATTTTGACCACTCAAAAATTACGAATAGTTTGTGTGCTATTGCTCTGTAACACTTTAAAAACCCCGCCCTACATATATAGGCTGAAGTTGCATACATAGGCTAGAAGTTAGTCACTCGAAAGCATCTACAAATTTCGATTTTGATTTAAAGCCAATATTCAATCCAATGCCCCCTCCTATGAATCACTCATAAATACCTACTCCTTTTCATTCACCCAATCACTTAAATTGTGTAAAAAAAGACGTTAAACACGAAAATGTTGTAGCCGAAAGGTAAAAACGAAAAATGATAAAAACATTTAAGAAACTTACTTATGAATAGATACCCTAGGGGAAATGACTTCAAAACATGCAATTAAAACCTCAATGTGAATTGAAAATTATTAAATAAAAAAAAAGGAAAGGGCACTTGAATTTGTGCCGCCCCGCCTATCTTAATCACTTGTATTTATCTAGGGCTTTTTAGGTTCCTCTAAAATCAGCCGCGGCCTATACGGCTTATTGGCTAATCCAGGACTGCCATGAACTACAATATTATGACGTTGGGATGACCTTGGAACGCATTTTTTCACCGACTTATTTCTTCACATTTTTTTAAATGAGTTATTAACAATAATGTCATTTTATGGAGAAAAAACGAGATATATTTTTTTGACCATTAAAACAGAATCGGCAAAATGTTTTAGCCAATATTATCAATTTGAAGAAAAAAATCGTTTTCTTTTGTTTTAGATCAATCGGGTGGCCAAAACAAAGTACACCGTTGAGCCCTTTACGTTCAAAGGTCCTTCACGACATTATAAACAATCTTGTGAAGCACAACATTAATTTAGGGAGAACACCAATGTAACTGCCCATTTTCGAACGTTAACTTTTGTTTTTAGAGAAATGAATAAAAGACACGGTCAAAAGAACGTTTACGCATTATTAGGTATTTGTTGGAGTATTTAAGGCCTTATATACACTTGTGATGGTCAGAGAAATGGAACATTTTTTTATTGCATATTCTCTAAGTACAATATCTCAAGAATATTCTCACCAAATTTCATAAAGATCGGAGCATTAGATTCACAGTTGTAAGTATTTCAATACGTATAACTCGTATGTATAACTATCAGGCTCGTAGGCAGTATCAAATCAATGTTTGAGAGGCTGCAGAGGATGCATAAGGATCACTGTATGGCCTTGGATTCGACGATCCCATGTTAGTATGTATACATTAACTTTAAATGTAAAAGCAACGTACTTGAATCTTAAGGCGACAATAACTCATAACAAAACACAACACTCATAAAATTAATTACACATCTATTTAGTATGAATATCAAGCCGTTAGAAAAAAAAATATATTTTTTTTTTCGACGTACAAAATGGCCGACTACTCGAAACTTCTCGAAACAGCTTTTTTCCAATTGGCGTGACAAATAACTTCAACAATTTTCACTCGATTTACTTCAAATTTAAAAGTTATGTCCCTGATTACATTTCGCAGAGAAGTACGTACGGAATTTCTGATTAATCGAAAACATTTCATTTTATGAGCAGTTACAACGAAATTTTTCACTGAAAATTCATTTCCTTAATGCAAATACTTACAACTTTTGAATAAAACAATATTTGTTAAATTCCGTAAGTACTTCTCTACGTATTCTAATGTAGATTGACGAGAATTTTTGTTTTTTGTTATAGGTAAAAAATTGTGGATGCTAAATGTCACGCCGCGGAGCGCCTAAAAAAAAGATAACAGAAAATATTGGTAGTCGGCCATTTTGTACATCGAAAAAAAAATATATATTTCCTAACAGCTTGATATTCATACTAAAGAGATGTGTAATTAACTTTATGAGTGATGCACTTTTTCATCCGAAAAAAAATTGTTAAATTCGCACATGATTTCATACCCGTTACTGTGGCCTAAGGCCTTAAACGCGATTATCTCAGAATCGTCTTTTTTGAGAAACACTTTACTAAAATTACTCTAGACGCGATTATTAAAAAACTATTAATCCGATCTTTACCAAATGTATACCACTTGTTGATTATGACAATAGCTAGGGCCTGAACGGGTTTGAATTCTAATGGAAAAAATGTTTGTAACAAAGAAGCGAAAATTTAGCACTACAAAAAAATTAATTTTTGGTTAAAATGATCATTTTGTTAAAAATCAACATTTTTACAAATCCTGCGTCCAGGCCCAAGCCAATGCAATATACTAATGAAATCTTTATCAAATTCTGATTTCAGATGAACCGTTCTCGAGTTATCATGTCCACCGCAACCGATGCTCAAAGGCGCTCCTGGAAGACAGCTGGAGTTCCGCCATTTTTAAATATTTTCGAACAAAAAAAAATTGTACAAGTACACGAAGATATGTACTAATCGATGTTATTCACAGTTTTTCGATAAACATTTATTGTCCCGTCGAAAAAAAATCAAGAAAATTACGTCCCTTCGCCCGCTAAAAGTGTATATGAGGCCTTAAAAGAAAATTTGTAAGAGCAAGTTAAAAGAAAGTTGTGAAACGATTTTTCGATAAAAAAATCTGTGGTGTCCTCCCTTAAAGAAGTTATGAACAACTTCTTGGATTATTAATATTTTTCATGAAATTCGTCACACAACTTTGTTGATGTACAGACCAATAAATGTCCGAGCGATTTTTCAATCCTCTTACTTGTTCTCTTAAAATTAATTATTTTTAAATAACCAAAACATCAAGCTGATACCTTCGCTTTTAAAAAATCTGCGGTTACCGGAACGTAGACATTGTCAAACCATACGAACTTTGTCTCTGACTTTTTCGTCAAAGTCAATATTTGCAGACATTCCCAAGCGACAAACTTCAAGCGAATCACCCTGTATATCCGAATTAAGAATTGGAGCATCCGGCATTCAGGCGCTCTCGACAGTTTGTTTTTCTCGATCATTGATACTGCGATAGTTTCGTTTGGCCGTGAGGTCTGAATCGAGTATCACCAGATCGAACCAGTTCCTCGTTGATTCTCCTCTTTTATTTTTCCATTTTATTTCTTTCCTCGACGTTCAACGACCGAGAGCGCACGTTACGTTTGCTCTCGAAGGTAAAAGCGCCCGTGCGACATCTCGGAACGCTTGAGCGCTTATCGCTGGCGGCTGCAGCTCGCGACCGAGTTGACGCGAGATGCAAATTTGCGCCCGTCACTCCACGAGTCAACAATCACGCTGCGGGAGACTCGTTTCGCTGTTTCACTTTTTTTCCTTCCACAATCGTTCGTCATCACGGAAGGTGAGGCCCTGCCCGCCGTCACGGCCGCAACGACTGTCAAAGAATTCATTTTCCTTTATTCGTTCAACCATCCGGACCAAGGGTGACACTTCATGGGCGTTATTTTCGTCAATGGCAATGTCACTGCTAGTGACGTCGCTGGTTGCCAGCTTTGGGCACCACTGACTAGGGAATCGATAAACCGGAAGTCACGTACGCGACTTCCGTCTCAACGGACAAGGTACAAGAAATTAGTCGTAATAATAATGATGAAACGAAGAGCGAGTCGAAGGTAGCCTGGAAAATATTGCAAATTCGACGCGTTCTGTATTCCTTTGTCTTTTATTTTTTTTTGCGAAACTTCGGCAACTCCGGATATTCGTCGACCGAAAAGTGAGCAGGGGAGGGGCGTGCCAGTGAGAACCGAGCGGGAAAAGTTTCAAAACGGCGGTCCGTTCGCCCGCGATCGCACCTTTTTTTCCTGGGTCAGGAATTTCTACACGATAATTTGAACAGTTCGTTTTTTTAAATATTATCATTATTATTATTATTATTATCGTCATCATCGTCACCATAATCGGTTTCTCTCGTGGGCCGTGTGTTTTTTTTGCTTTAAGACCGCAAGGAGTTGATCCTCCGTGCTATCTCTACGTCGACCGAGATACGCGTTCGATGACCTCGTGAGGGTTTATTTTTTATTTCATTTCTTCGTTTGATCGCGGCTCTACCGTGTACTGAGATTTGTTTCGCTTTCCTCCACGATCCCCGAGCGAGTTTCGTTCACGTCGTATCCCAACGCCCACACGAACGAAACTTTTTTTTTGTTTTTTTCTTCTGTAAACGATCTGCGGAGTCGAGCTCTCTCTCTCTCTTTCTCTCTCTCTCTATCTGTCGTCGCCATGGTGTCTATCTCCTCGTATTCTTCGCATCACGCGAATCCGCGTTCGCGAGAAAATTGTCTAAAACACTATCGAGCGAGCTTGACCAACGCGATGAACGGGGCAGGCGAATTAGAGAGAAAAAAGGCAAAAAAAGAACCAAGGTCGCAGGCTCGATTCTCCGACGTTCATCCGGTGTTTGTTAGATCTTCCCTACTGGAGTACGAGGCCAATCTTGTGCGGTGGCATACTCGGACAGCGCCAGTTGTACAGATAGTACTGCAAATTACCGTCCCCGATGCCGAACTTCAGCGCCTCCAGAAATTCCTTGTTCTCCATCAGGTCCAGAGCGTTGAAAACGTCGAAGCCCAACTGTAACCAGTTTCGAGAGGATACTTCAGTGCTGCGATGGGATTTGGAAAAAAGTAAGCTCACGCACGGTTTTCAGATCATTTGTCTGTTCGCTTAGATATTTAGGGAATTAAGGTTTTCGGTAAATGTTCGGAAGTGGGGCGCCTGCTGGAAGCAGGCGAATTTTCGTTTGGGTTTTGTTTGGGGTTGTTTGGGGTTGTGTAGGGTTGTTTGAACACTTAAAGAAAATTAGCCTGATTCTAATAGGAGCCCAACTTCCGAATATTTACCAGGTTTTGTTGTACCGTTGAATTATGTATAGACTATTGTAGCGTTGAGTTGTGCATAGTATTGGGAGTACAAATAAGTCTCCGCCGTTTGACAAAAGATGGTCCCGCCGGAGGGTTATGGTTGAAATTGTCAGATGCAAAACGCCATATCGTAGGGTTGGACATCGGGCAAGACCATAACCTTGAAACATTAGCGATTTTGTATCAGCGTCACGTAACTTTTTTCGCGCGATAATGTCGAGTTTTGGGTCGAGTAAGCGTCAATTGTGGGACTTTTGATTTACTTCTTTAATTTGATGAAACGTGCGCAGCTGAAGCGCATCGATTGCTTGTAGAAGCATATGGCGAGGCTGCTCCACGTGAGAGAAGTTTTCGTGAGTGGTATCAACAGTTTAAGAACGGCGAGTTTGACGTCGAAGACAAAGAACGTATGCCGAAAGTGTACGAAGACGCGGAATCGGAAGCATTGTTGGAGGGAGATTCGTGCCAAACGCAAGAAGAACTCGCACTTACACTGGGAGTGACTCAACGAGCAATTTCAATTTGACTAAAACATAAAGTACCGTTCTTTGACAATAAACGCCCAATTTTTGATAAAAAAAAAACGGTGGAGACTTATTTGTACTTCTAATATAATTATGTATGGGTTTTGATGCATTGTTGTCTCAGAAATTCCCTGACTTCTGCAGGATTGCTACACAGATTTCGCGAATATCCCACGGAGATTGAGGTTAAATAACGAGCATAATTTTTTTACATCAATTATGTTAGAATGTTTAAAAAAAATTATAAAAATCTGAAATTCGAAAAATAATTTAAATACTGTAAAGTAAAACAGTAACTATCGTTGTACTTAGCCTTTTTTATTTAGTATTTTTGAAGCTCCCGAATACGAATAAACATTTTGCCAAAATTACACTTTTGTGAACACCCACTACTACTTTGTAAACTTGGTAAACACTACTTTACTATTTTGCAAACTTTTTGTATTCAAAAAATGGTTACGTATAACGAGAACTACACGTATAGAGGTTATAAAAGTTTTTTATTTTATATTTCGATCTGATCATTGCACTACATTTTTCATACGAGACTCTATTATACCTCAATGACGTTGTTTAGGTTTTATTTTTTCAAATGAAAATTTACGCGATAACATTTCGGCGTATGCTTAATAAGGGGAGATGTCCACCTAGATGGTCGAAAAAATCGATTTTTTTTGTTGCATTTTCTTGAAGTTTGAAGTCTCTAGAATATCTGGTGAAAACGGCAAGTTAATATTTCGATAAATAAGCCAGTTACAGCCGAGAAAGTGAAACGTGTTTTGCGGCGCCGAGCCGACAGGCAGGTAGCGGCAAGCGACCCTTCTAACAACGCGCGTTTTTCTCAAAACCACGCTTTTCAAATCAGTACCCAAAATTTCTCGAAAACCAATGAACCGATTGCCTTGAAGTTTTTTGTGGTTATTCTATACACCATTATGTAGTACTTGTCATAGGATTTTTTTCTTCCGTTACTTAGTTTTTGTTTTATAGGCAAAACAATAACTAATTTTTGGCCGAAAAATCACTATTTATTGTCAAACGTCCTGACAAGTACTAGATTACAGTATCTAATTTAATAATCTTTTTGGTTTTTTTTCAGATGACTTTTGAAGAAACGCCAGTGGGTACCGTATACGCAGATTTTTTTATGACGCTCCAAGGATTATACAATATCCTTGTATATTTTTGATATTTTTAAATAAAGAAAATTCAACATATTTTTGTGTGTATATACTTTTAGATAATGAAAACCCCAACCCGAAATTTCGAATAGTTTTCCTTGAAAAAATTCACAAAAAATACCTTTTTTCCGGCTCCTAGGTTCATATCTCCCCTTAACATATCTTTTCCAAATTCCAAATAAATAACGTAGAGGACACAAAAATAGAAAAAAAACGACCTCCCTTAACTCATCAATTAATTAATATTCAAAGCCCTTTTTCCAATAATTCAATCATCAATATTTCAGTTACCAATCTACTATCAATACCAATTCTAACCTCAATCATCAATAATTCAAATATTGATTCTTTGAACTGCAGCCATGAGGGCGTTTTTTTTTAAATATGGCGATCTTATTATGTATAGACGAATCAGAGCTATTTGAATATTGCATTTCGTAGGTATGAAAAGAGGGAAAAGGGTCAACAAGAGTCGAACAAAAGGCGTACCGAAGAATAATAATAACGATTTTATAAATACAGTTTAATAAAATATATAATAATATATTTACACTATCATATACTTCATTTTACGAATATTCAAATGTGTAATATATAACTATAATAATATATATTTCATTTTATACTAATGATAATGTCATAAATAATATTTATTGTACGAATATTGCTACATCGTTTGCATTTTTGAATTACGGTCTTAGCGCTTTCCAATACTTTTTTTTATTATTTAAAAACAAATTATTTCGACTCAGCTGGTAATTAATTGGTAAGAAACAGTTGTTCAAAAAATACTCACGTTTCTCGCGGAAATCAAAGCGTCCGTCATGAGCTCGATCCAGGGAGTGACAGTGGAGACGTTGTAAAAGCTGTAAGCCGCCTTGAGCGTCTTGTGCGTAGCGTGATGCATCACCGAACTCGGCAGCGTGTAATAACTAACCATGTCCGTTATCTTGCCACCGTTCTCGACTACGAAACTATTGATGATGCCGTTTTGGGGTAAAAACCAGTGCTGAAACTCCTCCACGTTGAATACCGGCGCGAGATCGAATTTTTCCAAGTACTTCTCGTCGTTTGGGATACATGAAAATAGCATTTGAATTTTTAGTACTTCAATCGACAAATGTAGACAGATGTAGAAAACACATATCTCGAATGGTCAAAGGATTTTTCTTTGGACGCAAACACGTGGAATTAAAATTTGACTTAAACCTTTCATGAAGATCCGCTACATCGTTTTCGAGAGAGAAACTATTGGAATCTATCCACTGCGCTCATCGTACTGATATTAAGAAGTTCTAATATCTGGCTGCGCATTCGTTTTTTTTCAGGCTGAGATGAGACTGGTAGGCTTAGGATAGGATTTTGCGACAACGTATATCAGTTTTCAAAATTGTCGGCGTGGAAGGTCCTGGAGCTTTTTTTTTGAATCTTTAGAATGTGGGGGGGAAAATGTTTCCAGAATTATCTCTGCACATTGTTTCGTCTGGATTGAGGAACTAGGACCTGAGAAAATGCGGTGGTCCCTTTAAGAGGTTAGGCTGCTGTGAAAATTTCGAAAACTCGTTCGTCGCTTCAGACAATTCATATTAAAAAGGAAGGTCCAACATACGGTACAGGCATCACAGAATGAAGGTAAACGTGTCATTATAACGACAGAACTGCTAGTAAATCTCGAAACGCGTTTTTCGCAAAATTATGTTTTACAAAACGGTGCAAACGGTCCAAAACGAATGAACGGATCGACTTGAAATTTGATACGCTAATTCAGTGTAACAATCGTTTCGTTTTGACCGACGTTTTTCTTCTTAACGTTTTATTTTCATTATTTATTAACAATAATGTCATTTTTGGGTGAAAGATCGGAGAAAAGATTCGAAATATTGTTTTTGATGATTAAAACACGATAACAAAAAATCTCGGTAAAGTATTAGCTAATATTGTCTATCGTAAGAAAAAAAAAACTCGTTTTACCGTTTCACAAGGGGAGACTGTCAATTGTCAAATTCAGACTCGATTCATACTGCGTGTAATAAAAGCTCATGTATATACGGATAATTCCCGGCAATCAGTTTCAACAATTATGCATACAATAAGTTCTTTAAACCGAAAGTTAAATTTCGAATCGAAAGTTAAATCGAAAGTTAAATTTCGATCGAGTAGCAGCAAATAAAGATTCGGACCTACCTCGCCCAGTATCTTGTGTGCCCGGGGCACGTCCGTGTAGACCATTTTCCTGAAACCAGGCACTTTCGTGTTCTCGGGCAATTTGTAGAGTTTAAGTGTCCTCTGCATCGTCATGTTGCGTGACAAATGCGAGAATTTGATCTCGATCAGTTTCTTTGGATTGAGCGAGCGATGCCAGTAGCGACACGTGGCGATGGGCTTTGGCAGTACGACACCGGCGGTGTAAACCGCCTGGAAAATACCCTGCAGATTGACCCGCCTCGTGATCTCGCGTATCAGCACGGGCGCCACCCTCTTCGATCGTAACTTCTTGTGGACGCAGAGAAAATTGATGTCTACCATTTTTTGTACGCTGTTGGTGAAACGGAAAGAAATGTTACGAAACTTCCACGAATGGCGCTCATATTCAACGAGCTACAGCTACCTATGTGGGTCACGAATACAAAGAAAATTCAACAGTAGTGGTAGAAACACGGGCATAACCAAAGCGAATGTCACTAAACGTCATGTTCTGTTTACGTTATAACACAATATACCCTCTAGCGGGAGAAAGTGGTAGTTGGGATCCCTGTTGGAAATCGACCGTGTGTATGGTGAAAAAGGCACTCACTGATTGTAGACGCGCTGCGTCGCCGGTATCGCCGATATGAAGCCAACCAATCGGCTGCTCTTGGTCACCCTTACGCCGCAGTGCCATTCTTTGCACCAGCCTGGTGGTTGCAGCGCCCTGAAGTCAATTTTTCACTCCAACTCTTTTTCTACCACTTATCTTACTCCTAACTCCCCACTAACGTTTCGATTAAACAACGCAAGCACCATCGTATTCTTTTCCAAATCAGCAACAAGAAAGAAGTAATGAAACGTCGTCGTTCGCGTACCATTTCAAAAAGTCCGGTGGATAGTCGAACCTGAACATCGCGTCGTCGTCCTCGACGTAATTCTCGGACAGCAGGGAATAAAGCTCGGCTAGTACGAGCGGATCGTCGAGGTCGAGGGTGTCCCATTGGAAATCGGCCGGCAGAGAATAAGGCTCGGCACGTACGGAAGGATTGTCAGGCTCGATCGGCTCGTTTCTCTCGATCTTCTCGTCTGTGAACACCAATCTCGACCGTTCGTACATCCCCTCCGTACATTATACGAATTAATCTCTACGGTTTTTTCAAATGACTTTAAAGCTTGCATCGTTGGTACGCAACGAAAATTCATTCTCATTAATTCATCAATTTCTTTTTTTTTGCCGTTTTCGACTGTGATAATCACTCGAACGTTTCCACGTGTTCTTGTCACAGATTTATGACCTCAAGGGTATTTATTTATTCTTGTCACAGATTTATGACCTTACACCTCTGTAAACGTCTAAAATTAAGTGATTTATCGCGATTTTTTTTTTCAATTTGAATTTGGAACAAAATAAAAGAAACTATTGATTTACATGAGTATAGCTAGAGAAATCCCTAGGAGATTTCGAAAGTATGAATTTTTGTGTGATTGGAAAACATTTAAAGTAAAAACTTAATTTTCGACGGAAATAAAGGACAATCATTTGTTAATAACTAATGTTATCAGTAGGGCCTGCAGACTTTTGTTTTACAGGTATCAAACTTTTTCCCTTAAGCGTCTCTTAAGACAATTAAAAAGAAATCAATTTTTCGTTTAATTTTGCCGTGCTACCCTGAAATTCGCAAAAAAGGCTTTGGGTAATGATTAAAGTGAATACATAAAAAATTAAGAAAAAAATCGTTGCGTTCCAGCCACGCCGACTTCAACGTCATTCTTTCCAGCACGATTTTCGTATTTTTTCTTTCTCAAACAGTGTCGATATTTGACATCGGCAACTAAAGAGAAAATATAAACACAAAGAACAGGACGAAAAAATAAACGTTTGAAAAATTCTTTTATTTACTTGCCTTCGCGGAAATATTTTATCGTCGGTTTGTATTAAGTTCAATGAAATAACCCGTAAATATTCTGATACGTACTTTTTTTCAATGGAAATGATGGGAAATAATATAGAGATAATAACGGTTTTTAAGGATCTCAATGACCGCTACGATAATAATAATGATTGTCTTGCTATCAAGATTATAATGGCGATAATGATATTACCAATGGCCGTAACAATAATAAAAATCATAATTTGTGTCGTACGAAGATTGCAGGAAAATAAAAGACGCACCCATCTTTGGCACCGGCTGAGTGCTCCAAAACTGATAAGCCTTTTGCATGGCTTCCTCCTGGGTCTTGGCCGGTTTGTGCTGTATATTGAAGACCTCCATGGCCATTTTAATGTCCTTTATCGATATATTAATCGTAGTTGGCAGGTCACCGTCTTCGGCTCCTCCCGCGCCGCCGCCGCTGCTCGTAAGTCCTCCTCCACCCGCGCCTCCGAGGGGCACCAGTTCATTGTGATTCTCAGAAACGGTAGTTGAGTTCGCCGACTGGTTCTTCTTCTTGCGATCGCGCTTCTTCGAGCTTGGCAAACAATCGTCGCTCGTGTTAAAATTATTCTGCCCATTGCTCACTCATCGGCTTTGTTTCGGACAAGGGAATCGAAGAAGGGAGAAAGAAAGAATAGAGAATTTAGGAAGCGGTCTGGCAAGAGGAAAATATTGAAGGATGACGATTTTACATTGTAACAATATTTTGTATTAAAACAATGCGTAATATACAATTTGTAATACGATAAAATTGCATTATAAAAAACTTTTTTTTACACAAGAGTAAATAAAGAGTAAATAAAGTTAAAAGAGTAAATAAAAGTAAAAAAGAGTAAATAAAGTTTAAATTCTTTTTTACCGGAAAAAATGACATCGGTCAAGCAACGAATTGCTTTTTGCCTTTTGTTCTTAAGGCATTCCTTTCAAGAATCCGAATATTTAACAAGCGACAGATTTTCGTCTATAATCGAGTAAAAAAATACATTCCAGCATACTGGCAAAATTTGAATGGCCTCGAAGTTCGCATCGTTGGGGTGCAACGAACATTTTTGTTCAATTTTTTAAACTTCTTCAGTTGCTTCACCATCCAAAGTCTTATCCTGCAAATTTGTGTTGCAGATGTCTGATGACGATCCTAAGAAAAACAGTAGGGCGATTTTTGTGGCTAAAATTTCCCGCTAAAGTTTGGTGTCTAAACTTTCGATGCATTCCAACGATGCAAACTTTGATATAAATTTTAAGCCAATTAGCTAAACTTTCAACGAAAAATGACGACTCTGAGAATCATCTCATCATTGTGGCACTTTATGGAGACGACACGCCAGTCAAATTTCATTCTAATAATTTATACACTGAATAATCTGAGACGCCTGATATAAACTGCTTACGCGCGTAAAAAATTTTAAGCATTCTGTAACGACAATAAAAACAGGGGGTCGCAGAATGTTTAGAGAAAATATTCATGATGAAACTTCGAAAAATATGCGTAGCAGAATTTTCGTAGCTGTGACTTTTCAGAAGAATGTCAAAATGTCTAAGTGTACTAAATCTGCGCGAAATATTTTATTCAAGTTCATTGTTGGGTATAATAACTGATTGTGATTTATTTTCATCAAGAAGCATGTAATTTACGAATGATTCGGAAGGGCCCTCCTTATGCCCCGAGAAAATACGGCCCTTCGCGAAAGGAATACCTGAAGAGGTATCACATGACACGAGTGTGATACAGAGACTTTTTAACCGAGTTTTTTAAACACGAATAACATTTTGGACACAATCGAATTGTCAAGCTCTGCGTCAGTAAATTCTACAGAGTCTGATGCTTTTGTTTTCATAAAAAACTTGACCATCTATGAGAAAGCTGAGTTGGACAATTTGTGAGGTTATGTTGATCTCGTACATGCCCTCGATGTTTCGATACTCATGAGACAGCAGTGACAATCATTTGTACATAACCTATACGCGGCATAGATGCAGGCAAATTCATATGTACATACATATATGTACATAGGCATATGTACGTATATGTATATATGCAAATTATAACCTCTCGACCAAGCAGTCCGACAGTTGCACAAAAAATGATTTCCTTGTTACTACCACGCAAGCAGCACGTAAACGGGGTAAAAGAAATAGATCAACGATTGCGTTAGAAGTCTAAAACTTTCGTGTTAAATTGGCAACGATAATAGCGTACGAGGCACACGAGGCAGGCAGTGTGCTCCACGACGCTAGTCAAATGTAACGCGACTTGTGTTTATTTGCCTAGGCGTTGTCAAACTCCTTTGCAGGATAACTTGCGATTTGCAATCTTTTTTTCCCCCTCGGCATTTTTCGGTCCACTTTTTGCCTTTTTCCAGCGATATTAACAACAGAAGAAAAGAAGCAGGTGGGGAAGGAATTTGAAAAAAATCGCGTGTGGTACAAGTTTCTGTTGCAATCGCGTATATACGGGAGGAGACAGAGGGCCGGCCGTCCTCCCCCGACCTCCTGGAGCACCACGCGATGTGGCCGCGAGCACGTAAAAAATCGCAACGTTACGAGAAATACCGAGGCCACTGCTGCAAGCAGCGTTGAATTCTCATTCGCGTTTCTCGTACCTTTTGCTTTTGCCGTCTCGCTCCTGATTATCGTCCTTCTTGGCTTCTCGTTCAGCGATCCGACTCTTCTCCTCCATTTTAATATAGATTTTAATATGGGGCGCAGGCGCTGCTGAGCGACACTGGCGACGTCTGGCGTCGTTCGAACGTTCGACTCGTATTGTCTCTCCTCTTCTAGCCTCGTCGCGACCGGTGCAGCGGCGACGCGCTTCGGTCGTACGCCGCCCGATGGCACCACACTCTCCGTACACCTGCGCATTCCTTAACGAGTTTCTCCTACGTTATCATCCACGCCGCTCTCTCTCCTACTTCCGCGAGTCATTTTTCACAATCTGATCACACAAATAAGATTTTGACACGAAGCAATAGTGACCCAAACAAAGCCTGCATAACGGTTCTTGACCTTCTATACTTCCTGCAGTAATGCCGGCCGATTCTCCACCGATAAGCTGTACGAACTCGGTCGGTAAGTTCGCCAGTGCAAAATAGCAGAATTATGACGCGCAGAACGATCCTACGAATCTACTTCTTTTGTATATGGAATTTGACCGTCCTCGAACTCGAATAGCGCACAAGGACACACTGTTATATTATTTCTTTTTTATTCTTCAACGTGCTTCGGTATGACAAGTATAATTAATCTTTATTTCATTACCAACAGTGTTACATTATGCCGAAACAATATGTATTGTGTCTTATATATATATATATATATATATATATATATATATATATATATATATATAATATGTATCCACACACACTAGTGGAATGAATTTTAGGCACTTTTAATAGATGTTAGCTTTTTTGGTATTTACGCAGAAAATGTATATTCTGCTACGAGGAAACGAAAGTGTAATGTTTTTATTGTAATGTATAATGTTTCTACTTAGTATATGCTTCAATAAGTCTACTTTGATAAGAATACAAAAAATATTGGTGATTATAACGTGAAAAATTATCAATAAAAGCAAAAATTAAAAAAAAAGTGTCCAGAATCCATTCCACTTAAGTATGTATATATATGTGTATGTGTGTGTGTGTTTGCGTGTGTGTATGTGTGTGTGTGTGTGTGTGTGTGTGTAGTAGGCGAGTCAATGAGTATTTGTGTGAATATAGCTTTAGGTATGTGTCAATAATGAGGATTGCCCGCACCTTCTTTCATCCCATATTCGTTTCACGCTTAAGTTAGCCTGTAACTATTTCATATACATATGTGTATGTATACGCGCGTGCGTGTGTGTGTGTGTGTATACATACATACGTACACACATGCATGCATACATACATACATACATTCATACATCCATACAAACACGCGCGCACGCGCACAGACACACACACACACACACACACACACACACACACACACACACAATTCCTCTATACGTATAATTTTTTCAGAGGCACCATACTAATAATTGAAACTATCCCCATCGACTCGCCCTTCGAACCTTACAGTTGAGATTGAAAATTGCTACAGTACTTTTTGTTGTTTTGTTTTCCTCAATAATTGATCTCATTTCAATGCTTGTCCAACGCGCACTCCCCTCCCCCCGCCGGCCGCGCTCATTCTTCACGATACGTCAACTGAGAAGAAAAAATCTTACATAATGACAATTCTGTCCCTTATTGCGCATAACGAGTAACCTCTTTCGCGCATGTTTCGTTTGATCTTGGCGCGTTCTCACGTAGTACTCCCGCACAGTCGCGAGTCTAACAAGGCTATAGCAGCTATAGCAACTATACGAGATGAAAGAAAGGAGGGAAGGAGGAAGGAAAGAGGAAAAAAACAACTGCTCTTTGGTTCGTGCTATCGCGTACTATTTCGTTTGCTTGTTGGTTCCCGCTGGTAGAGAAGATGGGGAGAGGTTAGTCGAAGCAATTTCGGCGTCCATATTTGAGTCGAAGGAAATTTTTTTGGGGTGTCGCTTGTTTTTCTTTCTTTGTTTTCGTGCACGTTTCGTTTTTTGAGTAGTTAGTGATTTTTGCATCGACTTTTTTTTTCTTTTTCAACAATGATATGCATATAGGATTGTGGCGAGGAGCGAGAGGCCGATCGAACTAGTCAGTCGCGCTATCGACGGGCCCCCTGGTGACGAACCGTTCGAGCCCGGCCTTTTGCGCTTCGTTTTCCTCGATTTCGCGCGTCTACGGCGCGTCACTACCGCGTTCGTCGAGTTTGTCGGGGACTCGACGTTGCAGTAGCTCATGTCGCAGCAGCTTATGCATATCTGCAATACGAAACGATCGGAAATTATCGTTGTGAGGACAATAGGGTTAAAATCGGGTAAGATGCTGGAAAGGGGGGGGGCGTACCTTCTGAGTGTCGACGGGTATGCAACCGACCGATGCTGTACCGCACTCGGAGCTGCTCGCGCAGCTTTTGCTCACCTGTCGAACAGAGATCGCACTAGATTCAGCTCGATTTTTTTTACGACTTATTTTATCATCTTTGGATGATGGTAGTTTTGGATAACTCTTATTATTATTGTAAACCGCAAATTAATGTTTTTTATTATTGTTTGTAGTATTATTGACAGGTTCGTTATTGTTGTTTTTTAAATGTTATTATTAATCTCGGCATTATTATTATTAGTTGCAACATTCAACTTATGGCTTGATGTTTTTCTTTAACCATCACGCCAAAGAAGGAGAGACCATGCTAGGTTCGGCTCAATTCTTTGTACGACTAATTTCATTTATCATTCTGAGGATGGTAATTTTGGATTATGAGGTACTCTTATTATTATTGTGGAGCGCAAATGATTTACGTTTTTATTATTGTTTATAGGATTATTAATATCGCCATTATTATTATTGTTATTGTTATTATTATTATTATTATCTGCAACATTCAACTTTTGTTTCGATGTTTTTCTTTACGGAGTGTCTCCCCGTCGGGACGAATGAGCGTATGTCATTCGTCGGGATAGTGGCTCAGTTCACGCCGTATTTCCAGTAGGCGTTCATATTATTGTGATTCGCGTAAGCTAGTATCCGGACGAATACATATATACCAGGTGTAGAAGTATGAAACCGGAATTTCCCTATAGATGGTGCTAGCTATCGGTTTAGGACCGTAAGATCGCTTCTGCAGCGCCATCATCTCCCTCGAACAGCTGACGAAAATTATCAACACATTAACAACCCAACTTCCCTACACCGGTATATTTTTCTATAACCTTAAACATGTCGAGTTTTGTGCCTACGAACTACGATTTGCGGACAGCATTGGTTTTCTGTGATCATTTGAAGAAAACTGCTGCAGAATCGCATCGAATGCTTGTCGAAGCTTACGGTGAACATGCTCCTGGTAAAACACAGTGTTTCGAGTGGTTGAAAAAATTCAGAAGTCGTGATGTTGACGTGAGAAACGAAGAGCGTGGGAAACCAGCGAAAAAGTTCGCGGACAACGAATTGCAAGCCTTATTGGATGAAGACGATACTCAAAGTGAACAAGAACTCGCGGATCAATTGAATGTGACGCAGAAAGCCGTCTCCATTTGTTTTCATCATTTTCAAACAGACGTGTAATTTATACAAAAAAATCCGGTTTCATACTTCTACACCTGGTATAATTGTCCGGATAGAATGTGTTAAGGATGTTGAGTCCCAAATCGCAAATGATAATAAAATTCTGAAAATTTGGTACTTTTTTGTATGAAGTATTTCAGAGGTCGTGTTAAAATTTCACGACAATTAGGAAGCTCGTTATTGAACAATTAACATTCACAGATTAAATGTTGTCTTATGGAAACTGATGTAACTTTGCAATAAGTTTATTTTTTTGACCTCTCAATTTTGTAATATCTACGATATACTGAAAGCAACGAAAACAAAACGAAGTTTATTGATAAATTTTTTTAAATTTCTTTTAACAATTGTTCTTAACAAAATGTTAATTTTTTAATAACGAGCTTCCTAATCGTCGTGCAATTTTAACACGACCTTTTAAATACTTCATACAAAAACATACCAAATTTTCAGAATTTTCTTATCATTTTTTATTTCAACCCTTAAGGAGGTTGAAGTAATGATGATAGAATTCTGAACATTTGGTATGTTTTTACATGAAGTATTCTGGAGGTCGTGTAAAAATTTCATGACGATTAAGAAGCTATTTTTTGAACAATTAACATTAACATGTTTCATAGGGACTCAACATCCTTAAATTGTTAAACGAACTATCCGGAAGAATTATTTACACGTAGTCATCCGAAGAAAATCTTTATAATTTTGTTTGGGTTTTGGTTGGTTGGTTGTGTTTGGGTTTGGATTGGTTAGTTGTGTTTGGGTTTGTTTGGTTTGGGTTGGTTGGTTTTGTTTGGGTTTTAGTATTTTTTGGGGTTGTGTTTTTTGGGTTTGGGTTGGTTTTTTTGCGTTTGTGTTGTTTGGGTTTGGGCTCGGGTTTTTTTGGGTTTGGGTTTGTTTTTGGGGGTAGTTTGTTTGCGTTTGTGTTGTTTGGGTTTGGGTTGGTTTTGTTTGGGTTTGGTTTTTTTTTGGGTTTGGGTTTGTTTTTTGGGGTAGTTTGTTTGCGTTTGTCATTTTGGGGTTGGGTTGATTTGTTTGGGTTTGTGTGTTTGGGTTTGTTTGGTTTGGGTTGGTTGGTTTTGTTTGGGTTTTAGTATTTTTTGGGGTTGTGTTTTTTGGGTTTGGGTTGGTTTGTTTGCGTTTGTGTTGTTTGGGTTTGGGTTCGGGGTTTTTTGGGTTTGGGTTTGTTTTTGGGGGTAGTTTGTTTGCGTTTGTGTTGTTTGGGTTTGGGTTGGTTTTGTTTGGGTTCGGGCTTTTTTTGGGTTTGGGTTTGTTTTTTGGGGTAGTTTGTTTGCGTTTGTCATTTTGGGGTTGGGTTGATTTGTTTGGGTTTGTGTGTTTGGGATTATTTGTGTGGGGTATTGTACAGCGTAAATCGCGTGAAATTAGCCGCTCTCCGGACGGATAACATACGCTTATTCGTCCAATAACCGGACGGCTAGCCCCAGCGTTTTCTTTATCGATTACGGACTTACACATAGGTAACATTTTTGATATCGGTAATTGGTTTTCGATGGATTATCGAAATATAACATTTCAAAAATGTGATCTGACAATTTCAAGTCGACCCGAACAAAATTGAGGTAGTTATGAAGGTTTATAGGAAGGTTCCGCGACTTGCTGAACTTTAACCGCGTTTTTCGCAAAATTACTTTTTCAATATCGATAACCGCGATATCTCGAAAATCACTGAACCACCACATATCAAAAAGCAGTGCTTGAACGGAGGTTTTTTTTTCGATGTATAATTTTCTCCATCGCCCGAAATAGAGGGTTTTTTTTCCATCGAAAATCGATACTTTCACTTTGGACTGCCGCCATTTTTTCAAAAATCAACATTTTATTAAATCCTTCGTCGATGCACGAGATAAGCTCGTGAAAAAACTAAATGCGTTTGAATTTTTTTGTCGGATGATTTGTTTCCGAGAAGCAGTGGTCATCGCGAATAATGTTTTCCAAACAGTGCTCTGCACAAACGATTTCGTCTACCACATTTGTCAAAAATTCCAAAAGACACTTCGAAACATACTCTATAAGTTGAAAAAAAATCAATTTTAAATTCTGTACACGTTTTTTCAGAAAAAAGTCACGAAAATTCCGTGTTTTCCAGCCATGAGCTACGTGTAACCCGTTAACAACACTTTATTTACAATCTATCGTATCTATAGTCTAGATTGACGATTTTCATCACGACGCGAATTTCGACGGAGCGAATATGTTACACACTGTCCGCGTATTTGTGCACCAAATTCTGAATCAGAGTAACAATATTGTTTGGATTGAAAATTAAATAATAATGTGTGTATACGTCTACAGATAGGTGTGTATACAGGGTGGAGCATTCAACGTTACCACCCCACATATCTCCGTTGCCTTTAGAGTGATAAGGTCATCATATCATGACCTTGAAATTATTTTTGACCAAAATATTTTGGTGAAATATTTTGGTGACAAATACTTTCAAGGTCACGATATCAGGTCGTTGGACTCGTCTGAATATCAGCTACATCTTAATAATAATAAAAAAAAAAAAAACATTTTCCCATTTGAAAAACCATTGATGACCTTTAGTACGCAAGAACTATGACCTTGACGAAAATAAATCTTTCACCATTGTATCAGCCCTTCGTCCATCAAATCCATCAAATTACCTCCTGACATTTTTTTCGTCACTCCAAAGGCAACGGAGATATTTGGAGTGGTCACGTTAAATGGTCCACCCTGTATGTATACAGGGTGTCAGGGGGATAATCCAGGGGTTAATCTGAGACTCACACATGCTTATATCAATAGACACAAAATCCCCCTCCTTCCCCCAACCTCCCCATTTTAGGAAACGCATTCAGTTCTGGGATACCGTGTATATTGATGTATATTTATACACCGGGTGTTCTATTTTAATCTTACACCCGATCTATCTCGAAAAATACTGCTCCGATCAAGTATTGAGTATAATGAAACTTTTAGGGTCCAAAGAGGGTCGTACAAAGATATTTTTTTTCGTTAAAAATTCAAAATGGTGAAGTTAAGATGATGACATGTTTAAAAAAAAATGAGAACATGACTATCTTTCACCAGCAACATTGTCAGGTCAAAACTAACGACTGCTGTAGGAACATCCCTTGGTGAAGTTCATGATTTTTAGGTTAGAACGCGATTTTTCACTATTTTCGCGCTATGTACCATGAATGGATCCCGAGGAGGTAAAGTTTTTAACATTCCTACCGTAAGTGTGTGGGTGTGAGTTTGTTTGGGTTTGTTCGACAACTCAAACAAACTCAATGAAGAATTAGGTCTCTGCGGCTCGTCACTTCGGTTATCAATCAAACCCAAACAAACCCTATTGTAATTGTGCGTGTGGGAGTTGATTTGGGTTTGCTTGGGTTAGTTTGATAATGAAAGTGACGAGCCTAATCGTTGTTTGGGTTTGTTTGGGTTATCGAGCAAACACAAATAAACCGAAACGAACAAACGTACACACACACACACACACATTCCATTTTTTTTAACATCCCATCTTAACGTCGCCGTTTTGTATTTTGGATAAAAAAATGTGGCAAATATTCGGAAGTGGAGCACCTGCTAGAATCAGGCTAATTTTTGTTTGGGTTTGTTTCGGGTTGTTTGGGGTGGTTTGAGGTTGTTTGGGGTTGTTTGGGTTGATTTGAACCCTTGAAGAAAATTAGCCTGATTCGAGCAAGAGCCCCTCTTCCGAATATTTACCAAAAATGTTTTTGGTCGTCCCCCTTCGAAACCTTAAAATTTCACTACGCTCAATACTCGATCGGAGAAGTATTTTTCGAGACAAATCAGATGTTAGATTAAAATGGGACACCCGGTATATATAAAGAATAATAAATGAAAATATTATAAGAAGAATAGGGAATGCGTTGAGGCATCTCCCTCGCTCGGTCAGATCGAAATTTGCGGCACGATCCAGACGCGACACACTGACCTCCGGGTAATTAGGCCATCGAAATTCGATATGACCCCGTATGCCGCCATGATGCTTTTTTGTCTTGCTTCTCTTTATTCATTCGATTATTTTTTCGGTACCAGTACACACGACGACCTAATCGTCGGTAAATATAAACCTCAGGGTCGCGGCCGGTTTTACGGGAACGCGAGACAACGAAAACAAGCGGACCACCCGATCAGCCAAATTACGAATTTTCGTATTTGCGTATTTTTTATTTTTCACTACTGTGAATAGTCGTTAATGAATTAATCTTGAGAATGGCAATGGCAATGATGATCACAGTGACGTGATGTGTCAACGAAAATGAATCACTGCATAGTGAGCAGAAGTAAGGCTGGAATTGATTGGTATTTATTTCGGTCTGACGATGAATCTTACCAGCACGCTGTTTCCACGACTGTCGAGGATGTGCAGCGAACGGCAAAAGTCCCTGCCGCCTGTCGGACAGGGAGTATCTATCGCCCATTTGTTGCACATCTGTGGCACGAATACACGGTACAAGTTAGAGTGGGTGAAAAAAATGTGTATGTGCTATCATAAAACGGACAGTGGAGGATGAATGGTCGGGGTCAGGCTCCGGCGGTACTTCGAGTCAAGCAGCTTTGCGCGTGGCCGGCACTTGGAGTGGTGACCGCCTAGCCGTGCACCGACTGGCTCATCAACCAGTCGGCGGAAGGCTGATACTTCTGAGACCTTGGTGTAGATACTTGGGTGCTTCACCAGGGTATCACAAGAAATACGGGGCCGTCTATACCGGTACGGGTTTTCCACAGTTTCCCCGTGCCCTCAGAAAATGCGGTATAGTGTAACTTAAGGGGTTACCCCTACTTGCGATTTTGAAAAAATCGATTTTTTTATTGCATTTTTTTGAAGTATAAGTATCTGAGAATATGTCCTGAAAATTTCAAGTCGATCCGAACAAAATTGACTGAGATATGAGCGTTGAAAGAGAAGAATCCGTGAATTGAAGAACTGAAATTGAAACTTTAAACGCGTTTTTCTCAAAATGGCATTTCTGAAGTCGGTGACCAAGGTTACTCGAACACTAATGAACCGATCTTCTTGAAATTTTGCAGGCTTATTTAATACATAAAAATGTAGTCTTTAATCGTTCGATTTTTTTTTCGAAAAAAAATGGCCGTTTTATAGCCAAAAAACGGCCGTTTTTTTTCGTTAAAATCGAACCATTAACTTTGACTGTCCGCCATTTTGTGAAAAATGAATATTTTTTAAAATCCTTCGATTAAAGACTAGTTTATACTTATATTTGACTAAATCCATCCGCATTTTTTTTTCGGATGATCCACTTCGCCGCAATGTTGGTTACTGCAAACCGTGTATATAAAAACATTATTTCATTGACGGCCATTTGCCACTAAACAATGTAATATTTTTCAATAAAAAAATTACTGAAAGTTCTTCAAGATGTGTTCTTTAAGATGGTATATTGATCGATTAAAAAGATTTTGTAGTTTTCTTTAAAAAAATTCATGAAAAAGGACTTTTTTTTGCGCTACAAGTGGGGGTAACGCCTTAAGGATGTTGAGTCCCAAATCGCAAATGATAATAAAATTCTGAAAATTTGGTACGTTTTTGTATAAAGTATTTCAGAGGTCGTGTAAAAAATTCACGACAATTAGGAAGCTCGTTATTGAACAATTAACATTCACAAATTAAATGTTGTCTTATGGAAACTGATGTAACTTTGCAATAAGTTTTTTTTTTGACCTCGCAATTTTGTAATATTTACAATATACTGAAAGCAACGGATACAAAACGAAGTTAATTGATCATTTTTTTTTATTTCTTCGAAAAATTGTTCTTAACAAAATGTTCATTTTTTAATGAAACATACAAAATACATGCATACATTTAAACACACATTTGAACAAACAAAGTTTTCAGAATTTTCTTATCATTTTTTATTTCAACCCTTAAGGAGGTTGAAGTAATGATGATAGAATTCTGAAAATTTGATATGTTTTTACATGAAGTATTCAGGAGGTCGTGTAAAAATTTCATGACGATTAAGAAGCTATTTATTGAACAATTAACATTCACATGTTTCATAGGGATTCAACATCCTTAAGGTATTTCTTTCACGAACCCGAACATTCAACGATCAACCGATTTTCGTCTATAATCGAATAACAATACATCTCAGTATACTGATAACATTTCAAGCCAAGGTACTGAACTTTTAACGAAACATTACGGCTCTCAAAGTCGTCTTATTTATACGGCACTTTATGAAGATGGCTACATTTCTATGTGTCATTTCGCCGAAGTGTAGACAACTTTTTTTTTTCATAACGTTCAACACGTCAAATTTCGTGTCAAAAAAGAGTATTTGCGGGGAATTTTATTGCACTACCTAATTTTTTTCAATTGCCAGCCGAAGCTCACAGAATTCTTGATGACACTTATGGCGACCATGCTCTGTCGGAAACAACATGCAGAGACTGGTTTAGATACTTCAGAAATAATGATTTCGATGTGTTGAATTGAAGGCATTGCTTCATGAAGACTCATGTCAGACGCTAGCTGAACTTGCCGAATCATTAGCAGTTGATCACAGAACAGTTTCGCAACGTTTGAAAGCATTAGGAATGATTTTTAAAAATAAAGCATTAATTTTTCACGAAAAAAAACAGCGGGAACTTTTTCAACATCCCAATCACAATTTATACACTAAATAACTCTCGATGTCTGATATAAACTGCCCTATATGTGTCAAAAATTCTCAAGAATCTGCATCGACAAGTTATTGGTTCATTTTTATCCCAGTTTATCGTTTAGCGGATTTTTTTTTTATACCAGCTTATCGTTCGGTGTGATTATTGATGGTAACTTTTTTTTTTACTAAGCGCCACTGTAATTTAACATTGATTCAGAAGGCCCTGCTTACGCCCCCACAAAATACGGCCCTCTGCGAAAGGAATACCTTAAGACGGCTGTGGACGCAAGGGAACGTTAGGTTTGATTAGCGAAGTGCAGGCAGGGATCGAGAGGAAAGGAATTGGGAAGAGTAATACGTGAACTACCGCAGGGTATGGGAACTCTGGAAATGAAATCAATAATCATAAGGGTTCTCATTAAATAGATGTTTACTATATATTTAATTTTCGAAAAACACGTTTTCTATATGTGCGAAATGAACCGGTTTTTTTTTACAAACGATTCCCTAGATAGTCGTAACTACATCATGAGAAAAAAATGCGAGGCAGGTCATGATTAAGGGGTTTTGACACCAAAATCGAAATGCTTGTAAACGATTGAAATATCACCGAGAGTTTAGTTTACGAGGGTCGTTTGAAAAGTCCGTGCAAAGTCAGAGAGATGGCACTACTGGCGCGTATCGAAGTTATTTTCAGTTAGTAGCGTCTCTTGGAAGAAAACATACCAAGTTTCAGCTAGATCGGTGGATTTATATGTGTTTGGCATTCGTTAGAACCGAGGAAGTTGAAGGATTAAAAAAAATGAACGAAAAAGAATTTCGCGTGTTGATTAAGGGGTTACCCCCACTTGCGATTTTGAAAAAATCTATTTTTTTATTGCATTTTTTTGACGTATAAGTATCTGAGAATATGTCCTGAAAATTTCAAGTCGATCCGAACAAAATTGACTGAGATATGAGCGTTGAAAGAGAAGAATCCGTTGTGTAAACGACCGTAAATTGAAACTTTAAACGCGTTTTTCTCAAAATGGCATTTCTGAAGTCGGTGACCAAGATTACTCGAACACTAATGAACCGATCTTCTTGAAATTTTGCAGGCTTATTTAATACATAAAAATGTAGTCTTTAATCGTTCGATTTTTTTTTTCGAAAAAAAATGGCCGTTTTATAGCAAAAAAACGGCCGTTTTTTTTCGTTAAAATCGAACCATTAACTTTGACTGTCCGCCATTTTGTGAAAAATGAATATTTTTTAAAATCCTTCGATTAAAGACTAGTTTATACTTATATTTGACTAAATCCATCCGGATTTTTTTTTCAGATGATCCACTTTGCCGCAATGTTGGTCACCGCAAACCGTGTATATAAAAACATTATTTCATTGACGGCCATTTGCCACTAAACAATGTAATATTTTTCAATAAAAAAATTACTGAAAGTTCTTCAAGATGTGTTCTTTAAGATGGTATATTGATCGATTAAATAAGTTTTGTAGTTTTCTTTAAAAAAATTCATGAAAAAGGCCTTTTTTTGCGCTACAAGTGGGGGTAACGCCTTAAACATTACTTTATGAATGGCAAAACGCCTCAGGAGACTAAAGAGGAGCTTGATAAACATTATGACGAGTGTGCACCTTCGATTAGAACAGTTTATAAGTGGTTCCAAAATTTTCGGAGTGGTCATATGGGCACAAGGGACGCTGAACGTTCTGGACGGCCTGTTGAGGTCACTACTCCAGAAATAATTGATAAAATCCATGATACGGTAATGGATGACGGGAGAGTGAAGGTGCGTGAGATTGCTAGTGCTGTGGGCATCTCGAATGAACGGGTACATAACATTTTGCACCAACATTTGCCATCTGTATTACCAAATGAAGGTTCAACTTGAACGTTTAAAATCTCCGAAACTATTTGGTGAAATGGATTAATTTTTGGACAGTTAGTGCATTCTAATTTAATCTCTCAGTGATATGAATTTCAATCGTCTACAAGAATTTCGATATTGGTGTCGAAACTCCTTAAAGCTGTGATGAACCTGTTCTAGATTGAGTATTTACTGAAGAGCCTTTTTATTAAGAGGTCTGCATGAGACTGAAACTTCAAGAGAACGGTTTTTATTGCATAGTTTTATAGCTAACAGCCTTAACTTTAATTTGCAACCGAGACTTTGTGAAAATTCCAAAAGTTGACCGAGTGATATCGATCTTATAATATTTTCTATCGTATGACTGGATGATTATTTTTAATGTTTATTCCATTTTTTATAAAAAAATGTTTAAAGTTGTTTTTATTGGTCGAAAATCGAACTTTCATTTCTACAGCATGCCATTTTCGTAATTCACAAAATTTCAAAACAGTATCCGGTCATACAAAAGTTTTTTGATTATACTAAAAATTCATTTTTTATTGTCCATTTCAGATCATCTTCGTTGCTCAATATTTTTCAATCGAGCAAAACAAACTCAAACTTCTCTTTTCAATGTATAAAAGAACTCAAATTTCAATTTTAAAAACCTCAAACTTCGTTTCAATTTAAAAAAAAATCAAACTCAAAACACACAGTACGATATATCAATTTTGCGTAAAATCCAGACCTCATCGACCGAATACTCTCGTCAGAAAGAAATATTGAAAAATGACCCATACTTGGAGCCCAATCTTATGCAGATTCGTTAACGCTGAAGGTGCTTGGTGCCTTTTCTAAACGAAAATCTCATTTTCCAGGTTCTATTAGACGTATCCACATTACACAAAGTGCAGGTAATTTCTGGAGAGTTTCTTTCCACATACGAAAAGTTTAGAAAAAAGCGTCAAAGGAAAAAACAAATAATTTAAAGAAAAACAAATATACAGATCGACACTACAATTTTATAATATTAGCAAGCGATCATATCAATATATCGTGTACAAAATATTTCACCTATTATCCACTAAATAGGATTTTGACACTTCGCCGGTCAATTCTAATTACCAAAATGGGGCGAAGTTCCGACCCTCTCCTCTCCCGCCTCTCCGATGGAGCTGAGATTTTGCATAAATTTTCCTTTTAATATTTTAAGACTACCCCTAAAACTTAAACCCTTACAAAAAATTTCAAAATTCTATCTCGGAAACTATTGCGAGTCGCCAAAAATCCTTTTAGGGGGTGTCTTAAAATGTTAAAAGGAAGGTTTGTGCAAAATTTCGGATCGATCGGAAGGGGGGGGGGGATTCGGAAACTAACCCATAAAAAAAACTTTACAATTCAATATCTCGAAAATTATTGCGAGTTGCCAAAAATTCCTTCAGGGGTTGTCGTAAAACATTTCAAGGAACGTTTGCGCAAAACTTCAGCTGCGGGGGGGGGGGGGGGGGGGGGTCGGAATTTTATCCCAAAAATCTACTGCATCAAATGATCCTTAATATTGTTTTTTTTTCAGATATAGGTACGTAATATTTTTCGAATAACAATTTTGTGCAAAAACTTTTCCGCGAATGACTTTTTTCCAAATAAGAACATTTTTTAGTTTACGCAGCGAGTTTCGCGCCCGCTCGCCGAATGTTCTCGACAGTTTTTTTCTTCTCTTCGTGGTTGAGTAACTAAACAAGAATTATTTGCAAAAAATGTTTTCCCTCCGGAGCAGGGGCTAATGGAGGCAGGGTCTGGTCGACTCGGGCTGTGCGTATCTGCTCCGCAAAGTACGAAAAAAAAAAAAAAATACGTGTGCACTCGTAGGCTTAAGAGTACTTGTCCTACTTCTCGCGGGTGTATACATTGGCTGGTTTCGTCGTTGTACGAATTAGCCCAAAAGTGTTTCTGACCTCAGCGAATACAGAGCTCGTATAAACGGGGTAAGCGGCGGGAATGGGAGGGGGGGGGGGAAACTGTGACACAGGACGCCTCGCGTCGCGTTAATCGCCAACTTTTTCGCCAAGTTTAACAAAAAAAATCCCATAAAATCTAATCTAGCGAAAAAGAGCATAAAAAGTACTTCCGGGATTATTCGAGGAATTATTGGATTCGAGTAACACTTCCGGTTATTATTCTTCTCGATTCAACATTGGATCGAGGTCAGAGATATATTTGGAGCAAACTTCGCGTTATTCAAGTTTATAGGGTCTCGATAAATGGGGAATCAATTGGAAACTCTCGAGATAAATCGAACCGTCGGCCTCGAGGGCGATGGAAATTGCGAAGGTCCGAGGATGGGCGAAGGGATATTGCGAATTGGGTGATGGGGAGAGCGAGAGAGAGAGAGAGAGAGAGAGAGAGAGTCTGGACCGCATGCGATAGTGGCATGGAGTACTACTAAGGGGGCGGGGGGGATACCAATAGGCGAGAAAAACATTTGCTGATTTTCACGATTTAAAAAAAAAAAAGATTTCTTCGTCTTTTTTTAAACTTAGGGCATGTTTTATTACTACTGTTGGCTGTTAAATGGTATTTTTAAAATTAATCTTTAAAAATGGCGTTCGTATTGTAAGGTCTTTTAAATTGCATTTTCAAAACTGGCGTGACGTATGGCTAAGAAATTAATCGACTGATTCTGATGAAATTTGGTATAAACCTTTCTAACCTCATTGTCTAAAACATGACCCTAAATGTTCTTGAAAAATTACAAAATATTATTTTGTGAATAGTTGAAACAGTATTTTTTATTGCAAAATGTAGCCATTTTTTTCGGAAAATCAATCTTTTTGTTTTAAAGCGTAGAATTCCGTCGATTTTCAAAATTTCTCAATTTTTGATGGAGGGAAAATCCTCGTTGGCTTTTTTTTCAGACTAATCCTGCCGACGCTACGTGTCAACCCGTTTAGAAGACCGTGGCATACCTCCGCCATTTTTAAAGATGAATAAAAAAATACCGTGTAACAGCCGAAAGTAGTAAAAATCCTACCAGAAATCTCCAAAATGGTGACGAAATCTTTCCTTTAAAAGAAAAATCATGAAAACCGGCAACTTTTTCCTCGTCAGAAGGTATCCCCTCCCCTTAAGCCGACTTTTCTTTCCATTTTTTATGATAAAATTAGCGATAAGTATACCTGGTTGTCGCTGACATTCACGCAAGTGTAGCACGTTAGACCTGCACAACAGAGAGAACAAATTGCGCTAAATTCGAGCGTAGATATAATCGCAACGACGAAACAAAAAATAAGTTCATAAAAAACAAAAATCAGAACGAAAAAAGTCATAAAAATCGAGTCGTCAGTTGACATTTTCGTGTGGACCCTAATGCATTGACCATGAAGGAAAAATATGAGAGTGTTGAGGGGTTACACCTAGTTGAAGTTTTTGAAAGTATCAATTTTTTGCTTTCGACGGACGCACAAAATTTAAAAAAAATTTTAAATTTAAAAAATTTTAATATTAAAAAATTTTAAAAATGTTAATATTAAAAAATTTTTTAAATGTTTATTATTACAAAATTTCGATAATTTCAAAAACTTCACAAATTTCGAAAATTTTTAAAATTTCGAAAGTGTAGAAAATTTTAGAAATTTCGAAAGTGTAGAAAATTTTAAAAATTTCGAAAATGTCGAAAATTTCAAAAATATCAGAAAAATTTAGAAAATATTCCCTGACTATTTCAAGTTGATCCAATATTTCAAGTTTAAGACCCTTTTCTCAAAATTAATTTTTCGAAATCGGTGACCACAATATCCCAAAAATCACTGCACCAATCTACTTCAAATTCAACAAGCTAGTTTCACAAATCAAAAGGCAGGGCTCGAATGGAAGAATTTTTATTCTTTATGCATAGTTTTTTTTATCAATGAAAATAAAACGCATTTATGAATATTTAAAAATACAATAATTGTCAAAAATCCTTGGAACCATAATCTTCGATATGAAAATCAAAGAAATATTTTCAAACCTGCACATGTTTTCCCACAAAAAAATCACGGAAATTCCTATTTCCTCCGGCCGCGAGCATGGTGTAATCCGTTAACCCTGCTCGGGCGCACGGTCATTTCGCTGCCTTTGCGGTTGCATTAGGACGAAACCGTCCACGTACAGATTGCGACCCGTAAAATCACTTCGAAAAATCTCTAAAAATTTCACGAATAGCCTTGAATCCTTGTAGAATGTGAACCCACGATTGTTCGATTACAACAAAATTTAATATATTCATGGCTCTAAATATTGATCATTGCCAGGAATTGACAAGAAAAATTTCATTCGCGATGAAATTGTTTCAGTGCGACCAGAGTTAAGGGATCATCACAGAGTAAAATTTAGAAAAAAAATCATTTTTTTTGCATTATCCGATAGTATAGACGGTTATAAACATCGATCTGGCATCACCGATTTATCGTAAGTGGACAATTTATATGAAAATTCTGCACTCGAAATTTTAAACGCGTTTTTCTCGAAATGCCGTTTTTCAAAACGGTGTACACTCTCAAAGGAAAAGTTCTCAAGTTATCTGTCTCAAATTTCAATACAATATTCTTCACGCCATTCTTTATCTTGCTATAGATGCTTTTTTTAATCTTTTTTTTTAACGAAAAACTGTCGAAAAATAGTCTAGATTCAATACTTCTTTTTTCAAATTGCGACCATTTTGTCAATTTTGTAAAAAAAACTCCATAGCAAGATAGCGGCTTTCATACTGATTAATGATCTTTTTACAAATTTTGTTTCAGATAATATTTACGGCCATAACCATGTGCACTGTGAGGACTTTTTTTCGAAGACATTTTCAACCGTTAAAAAATGTGAAAAAAAAATAAACGTCTAAATATTTTTTTAATGTTCTCTATGAATGTTTTGATTTGACAAAAAATCTTCTTTTTTTAACGAAAAACTGTCGAAAAAATAGTCTAGATTCGATACTTCTTTTTTCAAATTGCGACTATTTTGTCAATTTTGTAAAAAAAAACTCCATAGCAAGATAGCGGCTTTCATACTGATTAATGATCTTTTTACAAATTTTGTTTCAGATAATATTTACGGCCACAGCCATGTGCACTGTGAGGCCTTTTTTTCGAAGACATTTTCAACCGTTAAAAAAATGTGAAAAAAAAAATAAACGTCTAAATATTTTTTTAATGTTCTTCATGAATGTTTTGATTTGACAAAAAAATCAGACTGATTAAAGTCTGATTTTTAGCGTACTTAACCATCGAAAAAAATCGCGAAAATCAGTTATTTTTCGACCCGTTACACTGTGATGATCCCTTAAAACGATTATAGGATGCAAAAAATCTTTGGTTATTCAGCTCGACTGATGAATTTTTTTTGTTGCGTCCTTAACGAGAGGGGGGGGGGGGGGGGAGAGCGAGAGAGAGAGAGAGAGAGAGAGAGAGAGAGAGAGAGAGAGAGAGAGAGAGAGAGAGAGAGAGAGAGAGAGAGAGAGAGAGAGAGAGAGAGAGAGAGAGAGAGAGAGAAAAGAAAGAAAATAATGCCACTGCTCCACGAGTCTCCGCGATTACGGGCTTGTAGCCATAACTCACGATAGATGTCTTCCTCGTCCGGTGTGGTTCCTTTCAAGCTACTCTTTTGCCTCGTCGTCGTGTCCTCCTTCGTTCCGCCCTCGTTTCCCGATACGAGGTTTCTGCCGCACGTTGTTTCCGCAGCTAGGAGCAGCCCGACCATAACCCACGTGATCATTCCTCACATCTCTGCAATAAATAATACATAACTTGATGGATAGAGAGAACCGGCTGCGCGATCAGCCGAGTGTCCGTACACGAGAGTACTCGACTCCCGTTTCCCGCGTTCGTTCAATCAATATCCTTCTCTCTCTCATTCTCTCTCTCTCTCCCTCTCTCTCTCTCTCTCTCTGTCTCTCTCTCTCTCTCTCTCTCTCTCTCTCTCTCTCTCGCTCTCTCTCTCTCTCTCCCTTCCCCCTCTCTCATTGAATGAAAAAAAATTTACAGAGATCTCTTGTAAATTTTTTTGATAAAGATCGGACTTTTATCTATCATCAGTATCATTCTATTTTAATGTGTTTCATTTCGTTATTTATTTGCTTTATTTTTCGGAACGTTGGCTGGGTAACATCTACGGGATTCTTTGTTATTTGGCTCTTGCTGATTATACCTTACAAGGAACATTGAAAACTATTCGGCACGTGTATTTTTTTTATCGGCGGATAAAATTTCACGGGGGAAATCATCCCTCCAAGAAAGGTCGTACTTTAGGGGTCGCCCGTTAATTATTTTTTCTTTCAACACTTCTATGATGGATTTTTCATAGCTTTACGCTGGGCGAATTTTGTTTTTTGTTCGACTCAGAGCGGAGGATTGCTTGTGGGTGAAACTGCAACATCACCCCTCGACACGACTTGCTTTGAGGGGTAGTTTCTCCCGCGAAACCGTTCTTCCGCCAGTAAAAAAAAATACGTGTCTAATGGTGCTCAATGCTTTATCACATATACGAGTTTCAACAAAATCAAATGCGGACAGTTATTGATGTCCCTTGTTATAGTTATATAGACCTGTTATTTTCTGTTATTGTGGTTCTGTTATTTTGGAATATGGTTCTGTTATAGTGGTATATGGTTATGTTGATTTCGTGGTTACGTTATGGTTTTTTGTCTATATAACTGATATGATCATGTTTTTATTATGTAATTTATTTATTCCTTTTTTGCTCAGAGCTTTTTTGCTCTGTTTTAACGTTTTTTTGGTTTGTACCGCCTTGCTCCCTTATACTATGTCATGTTTCTTTTTTATACCCTTTTTATTTGACTGTTGTTAATTTTTTCTTTTCATCTCTGTTGGTTATGTGTATCTTGTTGCTTAAAGGTTTATACCAAGGCATATAATGAGCCATCGATCAATCAATCTCTCAATCTTTCAATCTCCCTCCCTCTCCCTCTCTCTTATTCCATGGGAAATTCGATAACAAAAATTCAATGGGTCTTTCTTTCACAAAAACTGCGAAATGTGCTCTACTCAATATTATCATAGTTTTTTTTCGAATCAGGCAACAAATGAAATCCAAACAGACCCAAACATATTTTGTTGAGAAAATGTGGTTGGGTTAGTTTGGGTTTTGCCACGTGAAACTAAATCGGATTAACCTAAACATACAAGAAAATCCAATAAATAAATAAAATCTCCAACGAAAAAATATTTTCCCCGTTAGATTTTGTTAACAAAATATTTTCTCCTTTGAGTTTTTCATTCTTTTATCACTTCCGTCGTTGATCATTTCGATTCAGCCAAGAAATAATCAAAGAATATAATACCGAAAATAAGGCACTTTTTTGTTTATATATATTTTTTTAAACATTTCTCGTGTGGACTTTTTCATCCGATTCAGTTTCAAGTAGCACAAATATACATTTTTCGTCTTTAAATATATTTAGGTTCATCAAGTATATGCTTTAAGAAAATATGTTTCGGTTTCTCAAACATATTTTCTCCAAATTTCCTCGATTTTGTTTATGTTCCCTCCCCATTTTTAACTGTCACATTTCATTAATAATACTTTTCATCAACTTGTCGTTTTAATTTACGTTCAAATAGTCACTAATCAGCAGTCGCACGTTACTTTAATCTCAGCAAAACCATCCAAAAAACGACATACCATGAAACCCAAACAAATTTTTCCAATTTTCCTCAACGCAGCAGATACATCGTCTTTTCCCCGGGGTAATCGATCGACTAAGGATGCCGATTCGTACATACAGCGATATCCAGAACAATCCTCGTCCTTTCTTTTTCCGATACACCTTCTCACCCCCTTTGCACAGCTCGCCCATCTCCTTTCACAATTCTTTACTCTCGACGCTCTTTTCTTCTTCATCCAGACGACTTTTCTTTTTTCCTTCGCGACTCTTTACCGAAATGGGATCTCGCCGGATTTTGCGCCAAGCCCCCGAAGACCGGTACTTATACGCCACCCTCTTCCTTTCCTTTTCACCCTCTTCCTTCCCTTTCCACCCTCGGACCCTTCTATAGACCGTCACCGCAAAGATATATAGCGGCCTTGGCGGCATTCGATTTTGCCGCCGTGATTAAAAGTATATAGGTTTTCGGATGCGGTGCTTGCTGGCGCGGAGAGGAATGTCGTTTAACGAAAACGAAGCGGCACCCGTTCGTCGTCCTTCTCTCATGCACCCTTGTGGCAGAGGACAACGCCACGGGTCGGGGGGGAGGGCGTATCAAGAAATTCTCTACACTCTTCTCGAAGTCGTCCTTTCGTTCTTTCTTCTGCTTCTTCTTATATATGAGTGTGTGTGTGTGTGTGTGTGTGTGTGTGTGTGTGTGTGTGTGTGTGTGTGTGTGTGTGTGTGTGTGTGTGTGTGTGTGTGTGTGTGTGTGTGTGTGTGTGTGTGTGTGTGTGTGTGTGTGTGTGTGTGTGTGTGTGTGTGTGTGTGTGTGTGTGTGTGTGTGTGTGTGTGTGTGTGTGTGTGTGTGTGTATGTATGTGTGTGTGTGTGTGTCTGTGTATCTGTGTGTGCGCGTGTGTGTGTGTGTGCGTGAGTGCGCGCGCGCGCGCGCGCGTGTGTGTGTGTGTGTGTGTGTGTGTGTGTGTGTATGAGTAGACTTCTTCCAGAGGCTTGCGAAGCTTCGAACGAACGAACGTGGAGTACCCGAATGAAATCCGGATCGTGGAATTACTGCGATCGTGTGCCAATGCCTATAAATCCCGCATCGAAATCCCGCGGCGTCGATCGACCGAGAGTGAAACTTGTGCGATAGTAATAAAGCCTATAACCTACACTATATATGTATATATATAGTGTATATATGTATATATATAGTGTGTATATATATATATATATATATATATATTTGTATGTGTGCCAAGAAGTTGGAAGTACAAGAGGCATCGCGCTTGCTGCAACGAGCGTCTCCAAACATATATACGTCTGTATAAATGGGAATGGTTGATTGAGGGGGCATTCGGCTTCTAGGAGCGTCTTCTGTTTTATTTTCTGACAATGGAAATAAAAACCTCATGAGTCACCTGTTAGAATTAACTTACAGGCTGCTCCTTTCAGGAATTTTTTCGTTATATTATATGGTAATACTTTAAGGGATGAGAGCCCGAACTGGGTAGTTTTTTTGGGCGAGTCTAATATAAAGGGTTTTTCAATAAGGGCGGGTAGATGTTGAAATGGAATAAAACAAGCTGTGTGTGAGGTATCAATGAAATTATTGTTTTATTTGAAAGGCCTATGTGTGCCATTATGTATGGAATATAACATCGTTCAAATGTCCGCCGCGGCTTGTCACGGTGGCACAGATCCGAGTGGTCCAACTTTCACTGACTCTGCTGCATAGATCCGGCTGGATTTGAACGATGGCCGGGGTTATGTTGACTTTAAGAGCATCGGTCGATTGCGGCTTGTTTGCATATGCCTGCGACTTTAAGGGAGCTTTCCAGTGTGAAATTTTCAAAAAATCGATTTTTTTTTTGCTTTATCGAATAGTATACACTCTTCCGAATATTCCCTGAAATTTTCATGCCGAAATTCAGATTATTTCGGTTACTGTACAGCATTTCTTGAAAGAAGGCAACGGAGCGCTACAGCTACAGCGAAACTTTGAACGCGTTTTTCTCGAAACAGCATTTTTCAAAACGGTGTCCAACTTGGAGGGCAGAGTTTTAAAGCTATCGAGTTGAATTTTTTACACAATATTCTTAACGTCATTGTTTATCGTGCTATGGAAGCTTTTTTTTTTGACATTTTCCTATTTTTTTGTAAAAAAAACTGCCAAAAAAAATGCTAAAATCGATACTTTTTGTTCAAACCGGCGCCATTTTTGCAAAAAAAAAAAAAAGCCTCCATAGCACGAAAGCCAATTATATACCGATCAATAATCTTTTTGTGTTTTTTGTTTCAGATCAAAATTGTGACCCCCAACGTGGACACCACATCCAAGTGCATTTTCTGCAACAATTGTTTCATCATTTTTATAGATATTAATTAATAAATAAATCGATCTTTAAAAAATTGTTTTGTATTCTTCAATACCCAATTAATATACAAAAAAAAACCAGACCGATTAGATTATTTTTTCTTTAAAAAAAAAATCGCGAAAAACAGCGATTTTTCGGGCTGTCACACTGGAAAGCTTCCTTAAGGGGTAAGGCCACAGTACATTTTTTGAAAAATCGATTTTTTTTTTATTGGCTTAATAAATATTTTAAACCCTCTAGAATAAGAAAAAAAAGGTCCTGTGCGAAAAAAAATTTGTTGTCCTTAGGAAATGAAGGTCGCCGCCAAGCGTGTCAAAATTTGCTCCGAAACGACTGCAATTATATCGGAGATGGCGATTCCAAAACTTTCAAAGGCATCGTGGATTCGAAGCCTTATGAAAATGTTGATGTTAAAAAAAAAGAGTGCATAGATCACGTGCAAAAAAGAATGGGCACTCGATTGAGAAACTTAAAAAAAGGAACAAAAGGTCTCGGGGGAAGAGGAAAACTCACTGCCAAATTGATTGACGAACTAAGCATTTATTACGGCTTAACAATCCGTCGAAATTCCGATTCCATCAAAAATATGAAAAATGAGATCTGGTCAACCCTTTTTCACAAAATGTCAACGGATGAAAAGCCTCAGCACGAAAAATGTTCGGAGAATTGGTGCAGTTGGAAGAAAGCGAAAGCAGAAAATGCCTTGGATGCGTATCATCACAATCAGCCAATGAGTGAGGAGGTTTATCAAGCCATCAAACCCATCTACATGGAATTGAGCCGGGACGAGTTGCTGGAGCGTTGCTTGGGGGCCTATACTCAAAACAATAACGAAAGTTTCAACGCTACCGTTTGGAGTTTGGCCCCCAAATCATCCTCAAGCGGAAAAACTGTACTAGATATTGCGACGGATATCGCTGTTTGCATATTCAATGGCGGCCTTACCAACGTCTTGCAAATATTCAAGATGTTGGAGGTGGAAATTGGTGTACAGTTATATAATTTCTGCATCGAAGCCGACGCCAAACGCATCACGCACGCGGAGACATCTCTGAGCGACGCGGCCAAAAGTGCGCGCGCGCTCCAAAAATCAACCAGGAAAGACGAAGAAGACGAAAATTTGGCTAGCGAAGGACAAATGTATGGTGCTGGGAGTGCAGACTAACGGTAAAAATTTTTTTTAACTTCTTTTTTTAATTTTTTCCAATAAAAAACTATTCGCAAAACTTTAAACGCGTTTTTCTCGAAACATGGTTTTTCAAAATGGCACGCAGCATAACTCGAACAATTTTCATTTTTTTTACTTGAAATTTTAACCAGATGTGAACATTTACATTATCTTGAGAATGTCGATCAGAATTTTCAAGAACTTTATTTATTGATTTTTTATTAACAAAAAACTTGCCGTTTTTTTCGTCAAAAATCAATTTTTTTTTCAAACGCACGCCAAATCCACAAAAATTGATACTTTTTAAAATCCGATCGACATTCTCTAGCTATAGCCCTCTAGATTAATGGTTTTTTTTTTTTTGTTCTAGATTCAAAAGTGCACCAGTGGTGCTGCGTGCCGCGGAGCCCTGGAAGCAAAACATGTCCCGGGAAGATAGCTGTGGAACCGCCATTTTGTTTTTTTTTTTACTGTAAAAAAATTTTATAATAAAGTTTAATGTATGCCCGACAACACCATTAAAAGTTTTTTTTTCAAATACCTTCAATTTCGGGAGCAAAAAATTAGTGAAAAAACCTTTTTTTTTGGGCCGTTACAGTGGCCTTACTCCTTAAGAAAGCCCACGAGAAAAAGTCTAGGGGGGTCAAACCGCACGATCTTGGTGGCCAAGTCACGTCACCGCTGCGAGAGATAACCATACCCTCAAATCGTTCATGCAGAATGTGCATCGTGGCGTTCGCTGTGTGGCACGTAGCGCCGTCCTGCTGGAAGCACATGTTGTCTACATCCATATCGTTCAATTCGGGCTAAAAGAAATCGGTTATCATCGTTCTGTAGCGTTCGCCGTTGACGGTGACGGCCTCACCGACATCGTTTTAAGGGGGGAAATCACAGTAAAATTTTCAATTTTTCGAAAAAAAAAAATTTCGCTTAAAAGGTGCTTTAGGGTTGTAAAAATAATATACCAAATGATGGAATACGGCAAAAGTGTCCGAGTGCCCAAATTTCTTGCGTTGAATACAACGCTTTTTCACGACGCTTCACTTTCGTGCATACATATATAACATAAATAGTGATAAAAAACAGTTATATTTGTAAATCATTGTCATTATGAGTGACACATCGTCGAGCCGGTTAGAAAAGGGACGAAAAAGGATACTGCGTACGAAAATCGACTATACGGTGCAGGCATTGCAGATTAGAGGTATATGAAATTTTCATATGGTTTCTCAGTACTTAAAACTTTAAACGCGTTTTTCTCGAAACCACTTTTTTTGAGCTCGCCGAAGACATAACTCGAGCAAATCTTTACCGATCGACTTGAAATTTTGACAGTACCTTCGAAACATCTTTCTCCACGGAGCTACGTAGGATTTTTTTTATTTTATATCGCTTAGTTTTTTTTATCGACGATTTTATGGCGTTTTTTTTTTTGTTAAAAATTTAACTTTATTTTCAAACATGTACCATTTTGCGAAAAATCAATATATCGAAAAAATCCTACGTAGCTCGCTAGCTGTTGGTATATGGAAACGAAAAAATTTTGGTTTTTTCTTCCAGGTCAAAAATTAAGGAGTCTACGTCTTCGGCCATCGACACGCTTTCAAAAATAGGCGCCTTGGGGCCTATGCTGCGCAGCCGCCATTTTTAAATATTTTTTATTGAAAAAATTACATTTTGTACTTTTTTAGTATTGCTATAAAACCTACTTTACAGATTTTCGATTGATACTTTTATTCAGCCAAAATTAATTCCCGAAAATATGCCTATTTTTTTGTGTGCTACTGTGATTTCCCCCCTTAAAAAAAGTACGGACCAATGACGCCGCCGGCCCAAAATCCGCACCGAGCAGTAACTTTTTGTGGATGCATCGCCACCTGGTGAACCTCGTGTGGGTTGGCGTCGTCCCATATACGGCAGTTTTGCTTGTTAACATAGCCATTCATCCAAAAATCCGCCTCGTTGCTGAAGATGATTTTTCGGCCAAAATTGGGGTCCTCTTCCAAACGCTCCGAAGCCCAGTCAGCGAACAAACGGCGTTGTTTATGGTCATTAACTTTGAGCTCCTGGGTCAGTTGGATCTTGTACGGGTGTAGGCCCAAGTCCGGACGCAAAATTCGCCAAGTTGAAGTATGCGAAAGGCTGAGTTCTTGTGCACGGCGAGGAATTGACTACCTCGGGTTCTCCTGCACACTTTCACGGACCGCAGCGATGTTCTCGGCCGATCTGACGTTCCTTTGACGTACGGGTGTTGACTGATTGTTTACCGAACCGGTCTTTTCGAATTTGGTCACCAAACTCATTTTGATAATAAAGTTTTATCATTTGGACGTGCTCTTCAATCGTGTAACTTGCCATGATTTGGTATCAGTGACTGAATAATAAACAACAGATTAGACAGACGCCACCAAAACAACATGGCCGCCACAGGTCGCCAACATCTACCCGCGCCAATTGAAAAACCCTACATGTAGGGTGTCCTGTTATAAATGGATAATTCTGCAACTGTCGATAGATCAGATCATATCCTACTACATGCGAAAACTTCAGTTTAGTAAAAGTCCCTCGGTTTTCAAGATGCTTTATGTAATTTTTTGAAAAAATTAATCTGCCATGCTTTTGGTTTTTTGCATACCATTTCTACAAATGATATCAATCGACAATGACTGAGCAACTTTTTAAAGTAATTCGCACGATATGCGTAGTCTTTTTTTTACACCACGGGCT